>CM038111.1:40602222-41066220 GCA_001642375.2 Mentha longifolia
CGTGAAATTCACGGTTTACAACGTGAGTCACGGTTTTTTAAAGAATCAAACCGTGATATCACGATTTAAGAGCTAATAAACCGTGTAAAATCTATTATAATTCAGAAATAAAAACATATATATTTACCGATTTATATAAAATGAAACTGTAGTTTATGAATACCGTGGACCCTAACCGTGAACCTAGTCAAAATTAGAAAAATCCTGTCAAACCACTCCTATTTACACGGTTTGTTGTGATTTTTACCGTGTAAAGCACGTTCCAACTCGTGAACCCTAACCGTGAGACCCTCTCCTTTGGTCAAAATTAAGGCTAAATTTTGTTTTAATCCGATATCTACTGCTTCAAGTCACGTATTTTGTTAAATATTTATACATATAATGACAATTAAACACCTATTACAGCTTGAATTGGTAAATATTTTCATAATGGAGTATAGTGAATGTATTTGTGATCACATAGTCCATCTTGTGTACTATATGTAAGTGATGTATTCTAATGACATCGTGACTTCGTATTTAAATATTTAAATGCAAACAAGCTAATTAATTAATTATAGTATTATTTAAATAAATGACATTCTTATATTTAAATCGAATATATAAATATTCTAACATATATAACGCGATCGAAAGATAATGTTTACAGCTCGGCATAACGTCGTGAAAGGGAAAATATCCGTTTCGCGACCTCTAAGCGAAACGCGGCGAGGGGTACCTCACACCAACCCGATCAATGCGCGGCTTCTTCTGGGTGAAAATACGATCGATGTACATACAAGCGAACGGTCCGCATGAATACTCGTCATTCTGTATGTATTGCTGCTCTAGGGGGATCCAAACAACTTTCAGAAAATCAGTTTGCTTCGTCATCCCTGGATGTTGTTCCCAATACCCAACCTTTTGCAACACTCTGGGCCACAGTTTCTGGATCGGGTAGAGCTGGACCTTCCGATGCATTCTGTCATCTGCATTAGGGAGCGTATGTAGAAGTGAGTCGTATACCTCCATCGTCCACTCGTCAGTCAGTACTCGGCAAATAACCCAATGATCGGAGGATACGTGGCAAATAAACACAAACTGCAAATTAAAACACCACATGACAAAATAAGAAAGAAAAATCAATATATTTTGAAATTAATCCAACTACTGACGTTAATCACACAATTCCTTAAAATTAATTTGAATATCACTAAATAAAATAGATAAAAATTCGTGTGTTAAATTTTTGTTTTCCAAAAAAACTTATGCATTTAGTTTTATATAAGTAGTATAATGCATTTAAGCACTAATAATAATACGTAATAAAAACACAAAGTTTAAATCAAGAAACTTACACAAGTTGTGTTCATCCAAACATCGTACGAGCCAACGCCGTGATAAACCAATTCCCCAGATCATGTGACAGCTTGTAGTCACGATACTTTAGATTCGACTTCGCCAGTGCTGTTTGATCTCCACCGTGAAAATCCATCAGGGCCTTCCTCAACTCGTACTGTCAATAAATATCTTAATTTAGAGATTACACAAAAAAAAAATATATATACATTTAAAATGTGTAAAAAAAACTCACATATACGCCCATTCCAAGCATAACGGTGCATCTCGACGATAGAGACGGACACAAAGAAAGTCCATCTTGGAGTCGACTCCACCAATAAATAGTGTACAGGTCCATCATCTAAAATCCACACACAGTATTAATACAACATAATAATCGACAGAGTAGCATAAATAATAAAAATATAACATAAGGTCCGGTCTAACCTCGGCTGAGAACTGAATATGGGGGTGTTCGATCTCATTGAACAAGGACTGGTTCATCTGATGGGGCGGGGTCCTGCATGTTCATGACGTAGGCATTCGGTCCGCTTCGTCTGAATTCTTGATACAACTGTTTCATCGTCGGGGCTGAATACGGTGTCGTAATTGTCGGAACAAAGGGGCTCTGTAAAGCAGCCGATGGCCTCACAGTCCTTCCCCCAACACGAACCCGACGCACAAGCGTCTGTCCTTCAACGTCAGAATCGGCATCACTGTACTCACCCCCCTCAAGTCCCTGGGGATCGGGAATCACCGGATGATGGGGAAGCACAGGCTGCAGTACAGGATGTACCCAATCGTCCAGGGGCATCCTATCCAGATCCCTATAATAAAACGAGTGCCCCGACTCCTCATCCTCGACCTCAGCCTCTTGAACTGGAGGCGTCCTTGATCTCTCTCGTGCTACCGGCTCTGGAAAGGGCTCCCTAAACCCGAACACGTGCTCGAAACCCGGAGCGGCCTCGGGGGTAGGTGCTCTGTAGTCAATGTGGGCACTGTAGTCATCGTCTCGACCTGCAGAAGCTCTATGGGCCCGGTCAACGGAATGTCTCGAGCTGGCATGTGAGGGTGCCCGACGATGGCCCGAGGAACTCCCCGACTTCCTGAAGATCCCCTTCAGGTGCCCCGCCATAAACTTGGCGATACGAGCCATCACTCCGGTCTCCGAAGTATCCCGTGCCATGCGTTCCATGATTTTGTCGGCCCACGCGTCGTTGTCACATCCCCGCGGGCACGGATCCCCGTGTACACAGCAGACAATGCCCGGGGACCGGTGGGGGAGTGAACTGTCGACCCTCGGCCTCTTTGACGTACTTGCACGAGCGCTGTGGACTGAGAGAGGCCCTCCACCATTAGAATTTGCCCTTGTAGCACGAGGCTGCCGACCACAGGGGGCTACATTCCTAACATCTCGACATCTCAATTTCTCGATCACTCTTGCCATACCTCTGGCTTCCCTCGATTGCCTCTGGGCTGGAGGCGCTTTCTTCCAAGAATGGTGCGTATTCATCTGAAATCGAATCATCAATGGGTCTCGCTCCTCGAAGAGGCTCCGATAATAAAACGACTCCATTTCTTTAGAATCAGGTTCGAGCGTGGGGTGGACTTGGAGCTGCAATAGACAGAAGCAAAATAATTCATTATTAAAAGACAGAAGACAGAATCACGGTTTGATTTAATTAAAATCGTGAGAGCTCACGGTTTGGTTAAGTTCAAACCGTGAGAGCTCACGGTTTGGTTAAGTTCAAACCGTGAAAAGTAAGCTCTCACGGGTCGAAATTCAATTAAACCGTGAGCTCTCACGGTTCGAAATTCAATTAAATCGTGAGCTCTCACGGTTTCATGCTACTTTAACCGTGAAAAGTGATTCTCACATCTCAGAAACTAAATCAAACCGTGCACATTTCAGAAACTAAATCAAACCGTGGCCTTCACTGATTATTTTCTACTCGAACCGTGAAATCACTTAAATAAGTTAAAAAAATTAATAAAATAATAATAATTGATTCCAAACAAGTATGCGGGAATAGAATAAAATCAAATAAAACAAAACAACTTCAATTAATTCTTGCTAATATTACGAATAATGAACATAATTAAAATTAAAAATATTGTTATTGATTGAGTAAAAATAGAATAATGACGTACCCTAGGATCGTTGAAAAAATCAACGAAATCCTCATACGAGCCCTCCATTTCCCATCTCCTTAGTCGGGGTAAGTCGTTGTCATTCAGCCGTCTAGCACACTGCTCCCCTAAACTTGGAATGGCCTCAAAAGCCCAAAGATACAACGCCCAGATGGGCCCATACAAGTGGTAGGTAACACTCTTCCCTTTGCCTCCAATTTCTATCGGGTCCTTCTTTGCCACTCCAAGCTGGTGGCACAATATCTGGTACGACCATGATCCCCACGGAAAAGTCCCCCATCGATGTGGATCCTCGGCCAACGTCCACACCCAATCATCAATGGATCTATCGTAATCTCGACACAACAGCAAGTAGTAGTAGCAGAGGATGTTGGCGGCACTCAAGTATTGATCCTCCGACCCTATAACTCGAGACTCATCAGTGAAATCCTCCCACAGCTGTTTCACTTTGACCTTAACTCCATTGGCGCCGTAAAAAATGTGGTAGAGGCTCGTACTTGGGATGACGTGGTTGTTGCCGTGAGGATTAAAGGTCGAAGCCTAATCCGGTGACAAGGCAGAATTCTTGAGGACCAAACTGAATATCCTGCTCACCCACGTGAAACAACCTTTTGAATTCATGTTCCTGGCCCCTCCATAGCTCCCGGGATAACAGCTCGTGCAAGGCACGCTTCGCATTCCCTACCTTCTTCATCGTGCACACCCGTGCAAATGGAGATTCGTCAACAAATCGCTTCAACAGATCACTTCCGCCAATACGCCTTAACCCATGTACGATTGACGGAATTGCTCGATCTCGTTGATAAGCATTTATTTCACCCGGGAATCCTTGCATACGAGGCATGTACCATTGATACCTAGGCTGCAAAAGAAAGAAAAGTGCAAATTAGTTAATTTATCAAAATTTCACAAATTAGTTAATTTGCACAAATTTAGTGCTTTTTACGGTTAGAAGTTAATCAAACCGTGAGATCTCACAGTTTCAATTAACTTCTAACCGTGAAATACACTTTTCACGGTTAGAAGTTAATTGAAACCGTGAGATCTCACGGTTTGATTAACTTATAACCGTGAAATACACTTTTCACGGTTTCAATTAACTTCTAACCGTGAAAAGTGTATTTCACGGTTAGAGTTAAATCAAACTGTGAGCTCTCACGGTTTCAATTAATTCTAACCGTGAAAAATACTCTAATTTCTACAAATTTCGAACCCAATTCAAGCACATATTTCTACATATTTAGCATACAAATCAAAGGATTAAAACATAGCATTATACACATTATAATTCTAATTCTATTCCATAACCATAAAACTCTAAAAATGCTTAAAATTCACTGTAAAATCAATGTAAAATCAATATAAACTGTAAATTCAATAATTTTTTTTTTTTTTTAAAAACTAACCGGCGGCGGCGGCTCGGGAAGGTTTTCCCGTTCTTCCCTCGTCGGAACTCGGCGACGTGGCGGCGAAGGAACTTCAACGCCTTCGGATTCATTACCTGAATTGTGGTCGGAATTGGCCATGGTTTCTCTTCTCTCCGGCGCCGGCAAATTACTATCTCACGGTTTCAAAAAATAATTTGGGGGCTAGGGTTCTTCACGGTTTCTTTCTTTTGAAATTGGGGGAAAATCGTGAGAGTGAGAGATAGTGAGAGAGCCGTGAGAGTAAGTGGGTAGGTTTTCCTTTTTTTTTTAATAATAATAATAATAATAATAATAATAATAACAAAAAATAATAGTAATAAAAACAAAAAAATAACAAATAATAAATAAATAAATAATAATAATAATACAAACCAAAACAAAAATAACAATAATAACCATGAAAGAACGGCGAGCCTAAACCGTGAAAGAAATCAATTTTAATTCTGCTTCTGCTTAACCCTTCGGTTAATTGGTAAAATAAAAAACATAATAGGACAAAAAAAATTGGAATACCGATAAAGACTGAAGCTTTTGAAAGAAATGTGTACAAAAAAGCGGGGGCCCATGTCATTATTTAAATAAAATGGGTATTTTTTGAACATGCATTTTCAAATTGAGTATTTTGTTCACTTTCATGTTCAAATTGGGTATTTTCAATTTCTGCCCTAAGAAGATTATGACCGATGAATGTCACAGTCAGATGAGGATATCTCTATTTCAGGGATTATTTTCATCGACATATATAATTATTTAGAAAATTAGGGATAATTATTTATATATTAGTAAAATATACTCCCGTCATTTTTAAGTTGTTACAATTTTTTTTCAGCAATTTTTGAGCCTCTTGATGATGAATTTTAAAATAACTTTTTAAAGAATTTTTTCTTTTACGGGACACTGTAACACAAATTGCTGAAAAAAATGTAACAACTTGAAAATGATGGAGTTAGTATTAATTAAAAAAATATTAATTTTGCCAACCAAAATTATCGGTTGTTACAAATAAATAAAAAATCAATTGAAATTATTTTTGCAACGACTCACGATATCGCGCGGTCGCTAAATTTCACGATAAAAAAAACCGATCGTTAAGAAGTCGGGAAAATTGGAGCGTCCCCTTCGCGCCGAAATCAGTCGTGAGTCTGTTTCTATATTGATCGTAAATGCACAAATTTGAGGTAGTTGTTGTTTAGTTGTTAAACTGTTAGAATTAAGCACCAAACGACTTTAGTTGCAAAATCGGTTGTGAAAATACGCGTCTTTTGTGTTATTCCCTTTCGTCGTAATCCAGTTCATGGAGATGAGACCGTAGCCGATTCAAGGGCGAATCGTTTCGATGCGAGAGAGAATGATGGAGATGAGACCACAAATACGAATGTTGTCAAATTGTTGCGACATTCTGTTCATATGGTTTAATCTTGTTGGGCTTTTACGATCTTGTTCATTTACCTTTTGGACTTGTGTAGTTGGGTTTTTTTTTGGAGTTTATATATAAGGGTTCTTTTGGACTTGTTTAGTTGGCCTTTTGGAGTTTATATATAAGGTCCTTCTTTAATTTTTAATGGGGAAAAGGTATAAAATTTTATAAATTTATACTTTAACGTTCATAATTATACATAATAATTATAATTAAAAAAATTGAGGACCTATCAAAGAGATGCTCCAATGTCCACCGTAAGCATACTTAATATGTCAACGGATGACGTGACAATGTTATAAATAAAGAAACTAATTTAAATATATATCCTAAAACTTAAATCCTACAAAAAAAAGGAAAACTAACTAGACCATACTAAAAAAATTAAACCCTAAATGAAAAATTTATCGACGTTATACTGTCACACCAACAATTGATACATTAAGTGTGTCTATTGTGTGTAAGGGATCGTTTCTACTCCCAAACGAGCCCAACACGATGAAAATATGGTACTTTCGTGATAATTCTACAAATCATTCTTCGAACTTCAGAATTTGGAATGGAAAAATATAGTTATTTGGGTATTGATTTGAATGGCCATGTGGGCCGTGTTTAACAGTATTTCAATCTAGGCCTAATCTAAAAGTAATGGACCCCGAAATTGTTGCCCAATTTAGGAAAGAAGGATAAATAGGCCCATTTTACTCGTATGATTCTTAGGACTTGTTTAGTAAAAGTTATCTTATCTTGCCTTATATAGAATACTAAACAAGCCCTTACGAAACCAGTCTTAATTTTGTCACATTCTAGATATTTATAGGATATAAAGCTTATTCTTCCTCCTAGGGGCGGTCTGGGCGGATCCAGAAAAAATATCGAGTAGGGGCTGGTTTTTTTTAATTTTGAGTTTGATAAAAATTTTCTTGTTCTTGGTTTGGTAGTAGGTGCTTTTATGCTATAAAGTATACAAATTAACAATAATTTGATGATTTTTTAAGAGTTTTTATTTATTTATTTAAATTTGATGGGGCTTAATTAAGCCCTCACCCCTCACCATGTAGATCCGCCCCTCCTCCTTAATGTCGTGCAATCTTATTCTTCATGTGTACTTAAAAGAACTTATAATTTGATGGATTGCTAATGTTACAAATAAGAAAAAAGAAAAAAAGAAAAAGAGAGAGAACATGATGAATATATTATATACATATATATTACCCTAATGAAGAAGAAGACATTCTTTAAGATATATTCTAAATGAGTTTTTTCCCTCGGAAATAAAAAAAATGTTTTTATTTTATTTTTTATTACTATATTTTTTTTTTTAAAGAAGTGAAAGATGATGTCGACTCTTGGAAACAATAAAAGGACCTTCCAATCATATGAATGATATCTTAGTTTGGTGATTGTTTTAACAATTTGTAGAAAGTAGAATATTCATTTATGTAATACAAGTTGCAGATAAAAATATTTTCTGGCCTCGTCACGTAATAGACTTTCCACCAATATTTTTAACATAATTTTGTAAAGACAAAATTACGGTCTTCGCCCAGTGATAGAAGTTCCCACGAATAAGTAAATACTCCCTCCGTCAAAGATTTCTTGGGTCAAAAATCTGGGCACGGGGTTTAACGGGGGTGATGATGTGTAAAGTAAATGTATTTAAAGGGTAGTGATGTGTAAAGTGATTGTGTTTTAAGAGTGCATTACCTTTTCTAAATCAATTGTGATTAGATGCTAATCTTTTTTATACATTTATTAAATTTAATTAAATGTCAGAAAATTAAGGAAATTAATTAAAATAAATAAATTAATTATAAATCTGAAATGAAAATATAAATAAATTTAATATAATTGCACACTAAGTTGTTGAAAATCGGTATTGTTTTAAGGAGAGAAACATTGCAAGAATATAACAAAAGACTCTTCAACTAATTCTGAAATTAAAAAATTTGGACTACAGTTGACAAGAGTTGATTTGATCAAAAATAAAGAGGGAAATTTAGAGAGAGATTTGTGTTTGAAATTCAAAATTAGAGCCAACTATATCTACAAATCAGACTCTGCAACCTCATTTCTACTTCTTCACTCTCTTTTTTTCTCTTCCACTTTTCTCTTTCCAGCCAAGTTGCAGCCACAGAATCGGGTATCTTCTTGGAGCAGCAAATTTCTGCCATCTTTTCTTCCTCTCCCTGCTCTTGTTTCTTCCTTTTTACCTGCAACAAACAAACAAAAAGAATCAAACACAAAAAAACACATTCTGAAAAGCACAATGGTTAGAGAAATCAAGAGATTAATGATCTCCTTGGGCTTGAAGCAACAGATAGCCTCATTTCTGCTCAACCACTGCTGTAATGGTAAAATCAACAAAGGAGCATTGAAGGAAGCCCTAGAAAAATTTGGAACTTCTAAATCTACTATCCAGCGAGTTTGGGGAGAAACTCAACAGATGGTGGCTGAGGGAAAACCAATTTTCTTTATCAACAAACACAAAGGGGTAATGCATCATGACAGGTATGTACTGGATCCAGAATTAGTAAATCTAGTGAATATGAAAGACATAAAAAACATAAGGCGCATGTCTGAAAAACTAGGGGTTTGCAAAAGTACCTTGCATAAATGGATAAAACAAGGGCTTCTTAGAAGACATTCAAATGCTATCAAGCCTACACTAACAGATGTAAATAAACTAAGTAGGCTCAGGTTTAGTCTCAGCCAACTAAATGTGGATAGTTTAGAAGGAGATGAAATCAGTTTTCAGAACATGTATAACACCATACATATCGATGAAAAATGGTTCTATCTCACTAAAGATGCTGACAAGTACTATCTCCTACCTGCTGAAATGGAGCCACATAGAACATGCAAGTCAAAAAGATTTATTCCCAAGGTTATGTTCATGTGTGCTGTGGCAAGGCCTCAAAAAGGCCAAAATGGTGAAGAAGATTTTGATGGGAAACTAGGGATCTTTCCCTTCATTACCAAAGAACATGCTCAGAGGGGCAGCAAAAACAGACCAAAGGGTACATTGGAAACTAAACCTATGCAGTCTATATGCAAGAAGGAAATCAAAGATTGCCTTATAAATCAGGTTGAATGCAATTACTTGTGTTTTTTTGACTATCAGAACATATTGGAGTTCCTCATCTAGTTCATTTTTTCCCACAGGTAATCCCAGCAATAAAGGAGAAATGGCCTAAATGGGCAAGCAAGAACATCATAATTCAGCAAGACAATGCTAAGCCCCACATAATATCAGATGATGCAGAGTTTCTGAATGCAGCAAATTCAGATGGTTTTAATATGCAGCTAATATGTCAGCCATCAAACTCTCCTGATACAAACATTAATGGCTCAGGCTTCTTCAGAGCTATTCAGTCTCTACAGTATGTGAAGCCAGCAAAGAATGTGGATGATTGATAATGAAGGTGAAAGGAGGGTAACAACTACCATATCCCTCACATGAGCAAGGGGAAGTTGATAAGAGAAGGTCTTTTGCCAGAATGCATTAAGGTAAAGAAGGGCTTAGTCTCAATGTGCTTGGAGTACCTAGACCTACCAGAGAATGATGCAGGTATTATCTACAACATGGGTGCTTTGAAGCAAGTTCTGGAACAGAATATGATGGTGCATTTGTGCTTGTAAGCCACTGAAGTAATCTAGGAATTAACTCAGAAATCAGTTTTTGAAGAAGTTACTAGGGTAAACAGCTGGATTTCTATTTTTGGTATGTTGTTTACCTAGTAACTTCCTTTTTTGTAACTAAGCTACTGATATTCAGTGTATGTGTAACTTCATTTTCTAAGTATCACTAAGGGGTGGCTATGAATGTGATATTTTGTTCTAAGTTTAAGCCCTCAGTCAAGCACAATTATATAGAATCATCAATTGAAACCTCCTAATCTGTGTTAATATAAAAGAACACAGAGGTGGCTATCATATGATAATTTTTCCATTCAGCACATCATAGGGCACATCACATAAACCACCAGACCTTAGAAACTTAGGGACATTCAGGCATAAAAATCAGCCCATTTAAATAGCACAATCCATAGCATAAGCCCTCAGTCAAGCATATCAGGAAAGTTCCAACTAAAACCTCCTAATATGTATCACATAAGGAAACAGAGGTGGCTATGAAAGGAAATAAATCCAGGATAGAATCATAACACAACACATCACAGGGCATATACCTCAGCAGACAACAACAATATGTTCAGATATGCATAGATTATGTCCATATCATTAACAATATAGTAATAAGCCAGATAAGTAAGCCCAACCGCAGCCAAGAAAGCAACAAATAAACAAAGAGCCATCAAGGATAGAATCACGGACAAAGGTGGATATGAAAGAGCCATCAAGGACAGAGCCATCAAGCAACAAATCCAACGGAATAATCCAACATCAGCACATCAGAAGGCAATAGCAAGAACAGAATCTTAGTAAATCATCATAATAACCCCATAGCCCAAAATAGCCATGAAACATGCATATAATTCGTGATTTATGCAAAATCACGCCACATGCATAACATATGCCATTAAAAGTGGGCCAAGATATAAGAATTCAGAAATAAATCCTCCTCAGACTACCCATAAATTAGGCAATCCGGGACAGATAAGGGCAAGCATTCTGAGGTATGAATCCCGCCTCTCCGGAGACCAATCGGTGGCCCAGTCCTCCAGATCTACCAGTGAATTGGGTGAGGAATTGCCTGATTCAAGCAGATCTGGATCCGCCTCGTCGCCGCTGACGATTTCCGGCGTCTCCGGCACCATCTCGTCTCGATCTTCCTCAGAATCAGGAATAATAACTCCCGAGATTTCAGAGTCAAAGAAATGATAATCGATTTGGGGCAAAGATGGAGAATCCGGGCAGATTTTGGGAGATTTAGACGGAGACGATTCCATTAGAGAAGCCGAAGAAGAGCGGCGGAGGGGTAGAGAATTAGGGTTTCGAGAGAGAAGGGAAGCGAGGAAGAAAGGCAAGAAAGTAAAAGAAATTAATTGAAGAACACAAACTTAGAAAATGGATCGGTGAATGGAGTTGGTGAAGGTGGGTAGGTTAGGCATTTAATTGGGTATCATAAATTGGGTTGGGTTAGATTAGGATAATTGGGCTAGGTTAGTTTTAATTAACTAGTTGGTTAATTACAATTACCCAAATGCTGATTTGTGGGCCACATTAGGTTTTTTCGTAAAAAGGTGAAAACATTAAGGGTACAATAGTCATTTCGGGTGTAGGTCCCATGTTCCAAAATAGAAAGGTTCAAGAAATGGTGGACGGACCAATAAGGAAATAGATTCAAGAAATCGTGGACGGAGGGAGTATATTTCTTGTTGCATAATTATTTTAATAATTTTAATTAGGTCAGGGCAATCCCCCTTGGCATTTTATTACTTCTATTGGACGGATTGAATAGTTGGGAAAATAAGTAATTTTAGCCCTATATATTTATTTTACGGTTTGAAGTTGTATATGATGCTTTAAGATGAATTTTAGCCCATATTTGGTTCAACTTTTTTTTGAGTATGGAAAAAATAACAATTAATTGATTTCATTATTTTTTGTTAGGTTTGAATAATATGTTAACTTGCTTGGGGGTAATCCAATCTACCAAATTGTTACCCCTCAAGGAGGGGAAACAAGTAGAAAGCGAATCTCTCTTACAAGTGACTCATTTCTCCTATTGAACCAAACACTTAGCTCATGTTTGGTTCAAGTTTTTTTGGTATGGAAAGAAAATCAAGTAATTGATTTCATTACATTTTGTTTGGTTTGAGTAATAGGTTATTCATTTCCCTTACTTGGGGGTAACCCGATCCATTACATTGTTACCCCTCAAGAAAGAGGGAAAACAAGGAGAAATGACCCCCTCTTAAGTGACTCCATTTTCTACTATTGAACCAAACACTCAAAAAAAATAATCATTATTATTGTCATTACCTACTTGACTTAATTTTATTCCTTTTCCGTTACCCAATTTGAACCAAACAAGCACTTAATAAAAATAATCATTATTATTATTATCATTCCCTTACTTAACTTAATTTCATTCCATTTTCGTTACCTAATTTGAACCAAACGAGCACTTAATGTATTGAAAAGTAGAAACGTGAAGGTGTGCTCTGATGATACCTCCACTAATAGTAGTGGAAGAACAATAACTAGTAGCAAATGCATCATGGCTAAACACTTCACCGTAAAAAAAAAGTTTACAAAAAGTTATAGCTGAAAAAGATAATGAAAAATGGAAGAGCAGCACCTGCACACTAAGGGCTTATTTGGTAGCAAACATGAGATAAGCAAAAAAATTGAGGTGTAACAGTAAATCATGATATTGATGGAGATTAAATATAGTATTATTATTATTATTATTATTATTATTATTATTATTATTATTAGGTTTTCATTTACTTATTTTCCAAGGAATTTATATGTTTATCCTTTTGTTATTAGACTATAAATATTAGTATTCTCTATGTATTGTGGGAGTTGGAATTTGATAATAAAACTAGAGTTTGTTCCCTTCTCTTATGTTCTTTCGGTATTCAATAGAGAATCAACAGAATTTCACATTATTTGCATTCTTTTTCGGCATTTTGTTAATCTTAATCAACTGATTAGACGCTCCCCTACATCAGATATCATATCAAGATAACCCATGATTGAATTTTATTGTTGGTGGTCTGGTAGATAAGATTAAAACATGATATAAAAAAATTACTAAAGTATCCCTCTAAAAACTTAAAAATTACAATCCTATTTCTCCTTCACTCCACCGCCATTTCTCATTTTCTTGCTCTTCCCTTCTCCGTCCAGAATCCAGATCTCCTATTTTAAAGCCAAACTTCTTTCTCATCTCACTAAAATCTTTCCCTTTTCCTTCCCTCCATATCCATATACAGTGCTTTGGAAAATTGCTCAAGCTGCCCTAAATTTTAAGTGCGTTGAGGGGTGGAGAGGAGAGAGGGGATTACACAAAATCTACAGCAAAGAAATGGGGCGGCGGCGCAGGGGCAGCAGCGGCGGCGGCAGATTTCATACGATATCAATTAGGGGCTTTTCAGTAGATTTCGATTTGGGGCTTTTCGATTTTGGGAATTTTTGGGCGAATGGAGAAAGTTGACTGCCGCCCATCGCCGGCGGCATTAAGGCAGTGTTGACTGAGTCGCCCATCGCCGGCGGCAATAAGCAAGCGGCTGTTTCACGGCGGAGGATGAGCCTGACAGCGGCGAATGAGGCTGGAGTGAAGCAATTGTAGAAGCAACGAAGAGTGGAAGGGGTAAATGGGTCTTGAGCATTCTTTTGGAGGCACTGTACAAGCATGGAATTATAATCACGGGGTGAATGTTGGGGTTGTTGTGTATAGCTAAAGAAAAAACGTGTTTTAGTATATACGACATGTATTCTACTGATTACAATTACATATCTGAATAAATATATTAATAAGAATAAGTCATATATCTCATGTTTTAGAACACGTGGACGGCTCGGGTGTCAAGGAGATCACGCAGCGTTCGATAATAATTATGAGATATAAACAGTGTCACAGTTGAGATAGCTCGGGAAAGCTATCGGTTTAGACTGCAACATAATGGTAGTGGCGGGTCTCAGTCGCTAGTTATGTTGGTACGGTGGAACGTATTGACAAGATCGAGTGAGATAATGTTCTTCTGGTACTGACCCAGCAATAGGTGAAGAACTAGAGATCTCGACATTTAGAGATATGATCTCAATCTCAATAGCTATTAGATATATATGTGTTGTTCATTGTTATTTTGATTTGCAAGATAAGAGTCTATCGCAGCATCCCTAATGACTTGCCTCTTAGGGTAACATGAGGGCACATAGTATGTCTAATTAGTTGTATCGAGACACCGTGTCCGTATTAGGTTGAGAGATATCCCCTCAGGGAGTTCACAAGGTTTGTTATACCAAGTCATGCATGTTGATTAAGTTCAGGTATAATAATAAGGGGTGAACGAGTACTACTTGAGGAAAATAAGATATTAATTAATTATGAGCAGTTAGAGGAGCTCTAATTAATAAATGGATATCGGAGTCATTAAACACGGGGATAACTCTAAATAAAATATCAGCCACAATCTACAAATTAGGACAGAGCGGTGAGTCAATTGTGACTCTTTAGCGGAATGCGTCACAGCTCTAATGAAATAAATGTTCTGGGTTGATCATGAAATTATTTCATTAGGTAAGGCTAAACTCTGTCTGATACATAGATCTCTAGGATGGCCCAAGAGCTCTTCAGGAAAGGAATTCAAGGTATTATTGAGGGATATCAGTTTTGGACTGAAAAGAGACATTATGGGCTTGAGCCCATAATGTGGCGTCTACAGTGATGTAGGTGGCGCCTATTTCTCTTTTTGATGTCCATCTGGGCTCAATAATTGCACTTTGGTTAAATATGTAATATGGAATAAATTAATATCTAATTAATTAAGATTTATTCATAATTGAGGAATTAGATAATTAATTTAATATTTACATATAATATTTTCCTTATAATAATGAGGATTAATTCTAATTATATTTAATTAAAATTTGTTCCAGAATTATTAACTAAACCGGGCTTTATTAATTAAAAGCCCGTGACTTAATGGATAAGGAAAAGTGGTGTCTATCTCCTCCTATAAATAAGGAGGAGGAGATTCTCAAAACCTAATCTCACTTTAGAGAGAAGGGGGGCGCCGGTTCTGAGTGCAGAGGGAGTTCCAAGTTCCAAAGTTCCGAGACGCTCACACTGTCGGAGAACTTTGAGGAAATGGATTACATCCCAGTAATCTAGACCTGTAGATTACTCCATCTACAATTGAAAGGTATCATCTCTTGACTTAATGCGTGATGTAATTGCATGTAAATTTGATACCACAAATTATCACATCCAATTCGAAGATCCAGTGGGAAAAATGAACGCTTTCAAGCAGCGGTTCCATCAGAGAAGGCATGATAAGAATCGTAGGCGGAACAATGAAATTAGGTCGGGCTGAAGCTCTAACACGGGCTTTCATAATATAGCAATTTGTGATACCAAACATATGATTACTAGAGATAAACTATGTTATCATAAGATAACATAGCTACCAAATAAGCCCTAACTATCTTAACAGATCTTCCAACATAAAAGAGGTGTAAAAGTGTCATTTCTCAGCTTTGAAACTCATAAAGTATCAAAATCATGAAAAACGAAACTTGAATTAAAAAAAAACTTCTCTAACTCTCAGATCTGCGAATCACTTTAACCTTGCTATTTGGACCACATGATAGTGGTCTTGTCTCTCTTCTTAAACACCAAGACAAAACATCCCTTGGGACCATTTTATTTCTTGTTTGGATGTGAAGAAAATCAAAATAATAACATTAGTGTTCAATGAATAAACACTAACACGATTGATTTAGCTCGAACTTTCTAATGTCAAATTTTAGTCCTATAAATTAAAATTTGTGATAATTTTAACCTTAAATGATCTATGTTGCTAAAAAAATTAATTGAAATCAAAATTTACACGTAGCATTTTGCAATCATATATGTTTAATGACATGATGCAACTTTTAAGGGAAAATTACGATTCCAACTAGATTTTCCATTTATAAAGTCTAAAAGTGTCATAAATTTCAATTTTATGTGGTTATAATTTTTTAATACACTAAAAGTCATGACTAAACTTTGTCACGATACTATGTATATTTCCCAAAAATTTAATACCGTAATAACGTAAGGTGGCATGATGAGTTGCACTCAATTTAAATACTACTATTTTCAAGACATTGAGAAGGAAATTGACTAGATGATCACCACTAATTCTTTTAGGACAGTCGGTTAAAAAAAAAGGGATTGAAATTGCAAAGGAGATGGTTGGTCAACTAGTTAAATTCCGATCTAATAAACAACTAAATAAAGTAAAGGGTTTCTATTCGAATGAAAATAATGTTAGCCGCAGTCTATGCAACACTATCGCGTAATTGAATGTACATTACTGAGAAATGATATGCTACTCCATATTTGTGGATATCTCTGTAGACACCTTCGTTTTTTATCATATTAACATTACTTTTTTCGATTGTTTTATATTCTAATACCTTATAACTTAATTTAGAAATCATAACATCTAATAAATAAATAAAAATCAAAACTCGATTTGCTTTATTATTTATTTTTTGAAGTTAAAAATAAAAAATAATAAATCGAGCTTTGAATTTTTAGATTTTATGATTTTTAAATTAAGTTACAAGGTACTAGAATATAAAACAATCGGAAAAATCGAACAAAATAATATCAAAGTGATAAAACGGTGAAAGTGCCCGTAGAGGTGCCCACGAATAGGGGAGTAACATATCATTTCTCATACATTACTTTACGTAATTTATTCATTTGCTTTCCGAATTTCACTATATTTTTACATCTAATTAAAGATTTTATTACCATCTTTTATTTAAGATACAACATGAATATATTTTTATAGATATATAATACTCTGCTTAAAGAAAAACGAATTATACGCTAAAAGATCTAATATTACACTTTACAATAAACATACATTCTTTAAGCTTCATGTCCAAAACAAGAGTTACGTTTGAATTTGGATTGATGAAGCAAATTCAAAACTAGAGACAAACTTTTCGCGGAAGCGGAGTATTTATATTAATTTTAGCTTTAATCCAATTTAATGATTTTTTTAAGAAATAAATAAATATTTCTTCTGCGCGGTTTGATTTGGCTCGTAGCTTTTGAGCATGGGTATTAAGAAACACTTTATTAGTGTTAAAAATATAATATTAAGCATTTTAAATTATATGTTTAATTGTTTAAAAAAATATAGTACTCCATAAAACATGTTGATGACTGATTTTAAATAAAAGTATGCCTATTAAAATCTTTAATTCGACATAAAAATCGAAAAAGTTGAAGAACAAACAAACAAGTTATGATAATTTAAAATTTTACAATTCAAATTATTTTGGAGTATGCGTATTTTTTGAGTAGACAAGAAATGATATAATTATACTAGTAGTTTTAATTGAACTAATAAAGTCTTAATTTTTTACACTTATAAATATAAATCAAATTAAATTGGACATCTCTAAAAGAGAAGTGAGTCAATTCGAATTGTCGGAACGTAAATCTTACTGTTAACCAAGTCTCAAAATTGTTTATTTAATGTTAATGTTAAAGTTGAGAGGGAAGCACTCAAGCACCGTAAAGTGCCGATTATTGGTGCATGAAGAGAATGAGCTAGGTCGCCGCTAATGAAACTCTTGATACTACCTACGATTTGGCTAAACTATCGGACGGTGAAGATTAAGCGAGTGATGACGTGGCGAGAGTAGAGGCGTACATAGGTGGTGCCAGGTCAGGTACAGATAAACAAAATAGAGGGTGAGGACATCGTTGGATATGACTCGGTGCCGCGTCAGTGTGGGCCCTGTTCCCATTTTCAACTCAACCTATTAGATTATGATTTTCACACGTTTATCTGACTCATCACCCATTTTCTCCACCATTCGCGCCTTCCAGCGCGTCTCGTCCACACTCTCCTGTCTCATTTTTCACATTTTATTTTATTTTATAAAGTTGGAGCTACTTAGAAATTTAGAATTGACAGCATGCAGTTGCATGCTGCGGTCGGTGATGAAAAGATGCGATGAGGTTTCTGAACAAAAAAATTCATCAAATTTAAAATTAAGGAATATAAAAAAAGAATCAAAAGTAGCTTATTAGCAATAGTTATAATTTGGTGAAGGCAATTTCGTCAGACAAAATGATAAAACTTTTTAATAATCTAAAGAACCGTATATATTTTAGCCTGAATGATATTTTTTTTGTCTTTTACAGTATGCAGGTGCTTTAGTTTATCATTGTTTTTCTCGGTTTACAAAATCATATTCAACTTATTTTTTTTATAACTCGTAAAGCTCGTTTGGTAAGGGTGATTATGATGTACATAATACTCCCTCCGTCCCATTGAAATGACCTTATTTTTATTTTTGGGTCGTCCCACCGAAATGACCATGTTTTCTAAAAAAAAAATTAGTGAATAAAAAAATAATTAATGCATAAAAAATTATATTAATAACCATTTTTTCCTTGAAATATTTATTTTGTTAATGAATAAAAAAATAATACTACCTCCATCCCATATAGTTAGTTTGCTTTGCTTTATTGACTTTTCCGGCACGCGTTTCCACCAAAACCTAGTACGAATTTTAAAATATAATTTTGAAGTATTTTTTTTACAGGATACTATGACACTCATAGTATCCCGTAAAAAAAGAATAATTCAAAATTTTGTTTTAAAACCCGTACTAGGTTTCGGTAGAAACGCGTACCGGAAAAGTCAATAAAGCAAAGTGGTCTAACTATATGGGATGTAGGTAGTATTAAATATATTCATAAACAATTCACTACTTTAATTATCAACCACACTTTTCAAACTAAACGCTCCCTCCTTAAATTCTGTGTCGAAAAAAAATTAAGTCATTTCGGCAGGACGGAGGGAGTATATTTATAATATTCTCCTGATAAAAAATATATAATTATAATACTCTAATACGTTTTTTTTTTTTGTATAGAATAATGACATGTTATGAATTATACTAATTTGTGAGATTATGTAATTCAAAGCCATAACTTTGTAGTGTATGTTTATTAAGTCTTTCCATAATTTTACTCTTATGTAATATTTTAAATATTACAAACAATTTAATGAATTTAATCAAATATATTATTAATATTTTATATTGTATAAAATATCTCAGTTATACATATCTAGACTTATACGATACTTTCAGTCAAATGTGCCCTAAATTATCATAAATCTCGTCTATTCGTTGTACCACTTTATGAGACAATTTTTGATTTTGATTCATATACATTATGCATAAAAAATAGTCTTAATAATTTTAATTACCCCTTTTTTAAATGTGAATGTTGATTATGCCCCCTTTTTAGTACGTATGTAAAATATGTCCCTTTTATTAGTTTAATATAAAAATTCTAATATTTTATTATTCAGCCGACGGATGCGGACAGATAATTACTCACGCGCGGACGGACGATGGGATGTTGATAAGTCTGAGGCCCCCACTCCACTGAATTAAAAGAAGCTGTTCCACTCACATGCACGTAAAATGTTGGATATTTTAGTGTAATTGGATTGACTTGTTTGATCAGTATCGTTATAATAATACATCATATAAGTTTGGTGGTGCGGAGTGCACGCTTATATGAATTTATTATGATTTTAGGGGCGAAGTCCCTAAAGGACGGGTTCGGGGGCAGAGCCCCCGATAGCGGGGTCCAAGGGGCGGCAGCCCCTGGCGGGGTCCAAGGGGCAGAGCCCCTGGCTGGAGTCGAGCTTGGAAATTTTTTATTTCCGATTAAATTGCTGTGTAGAAAATTCATCGGAAATTTAATTTTCAGAATTTCGAGGGACTAATTTACAATTTTTATAAGTTGCAAAAACCGTTTTGAAACTGATATACGAATCAGTTTTCATGAAAAAGGCTGATCAATTTTTGATTCGTATGATTTTCGGTTCTGCATTCTCAAACAAATTTCATACAAAAGTTCGAAAATTTCTGAATTGTATCCGATTGAATAATTTGATAGAACCGTCGAATTGATTCGATCTGAAAGTGTTATCACGTCTTTCAGAGAATCCGTTTAAAATAATATATAGAATGAGCATTAAAAAATTTATTAATTGAGCTAGACTTATTCACCGCCGGTGGAAGTAGCCGGAAGTCTCCCACCGCCGGCACCAAGGCGTCGCCGGCGGTGGGAGATTTCCGGCCACTTCCACCGGCGGTGAACATGTAAAATTCACTTAAAACAATGATTCAATGCATAAAAACTTATCCACCGCTGGCAAAAGTGGCCGGATCTCTCCCACCGCCGTCATCGTTGTGTCGTCGGCGGTGGGAGAGATCCGGCCACTTTTGCCGGCGGTGGATACCATATTATTATGAATTGAATTATTTTATCTATAATTACATGTTTAATTTCCATAGTGTATGTATACAAATGATTAATTTCGATTTTAGTACTTTTAAATTCAAGAGATGAAATTTAATTTCTTTAATTAATCTCTTAATTCATGAAATATTGTTGTTATTATTCACGTAATATATGTTTTGAGTTTAAAAAAATGATGCGGTGGGAGAGATCCGGCCACTTTTTCCGGCGGTGGATAAGTTTTTATGCATTGAATCATTGTTTTAAGTGAATTTTACATGTTCACCGCCGGTGGAAGTGACCGGAAATCTCCCACCGCCGGCGACGCCTTGGTGCCGGCGGTGGGAGACTTCCGGCTACTTCCACCGGCGGTGAATAAGTCTAGCTCAATTAATAAATTTTTTAATGCTCATTCTATATATTAAATTCGATTGCATTTTTAGTCAATTTAAACCGCGGTTAATTTTCACTAAACTTTGCATCCCATTATTAATCTCATTAGATTCTTCATAAATTGTATAAAATACACGAATTACATGCAAACAAATACGAATCTAATAAGGGCTTTGTTATAAGAACTAATCTAATGCTAATCTAATCATAAAGAAAGTACTAATCTAATTATCAACTAATTAATTGCAAATATTATGAAACATTGCCTAAAATAAAAAAATAAAACTAAACTAATCAATTAATGAATGCGAAAATTTAAGAAATTTAAGTAAAACAAATAAAATAAAAATAAAAAATTCATGAATATCATTATTTTAAAAAACGTGATTTTCCGGCCACATTCACCGCCGGTGGAAGTCGCCGGAATATGCCCACCGCCGGCTGCTTCAGCTGAAAAGAATGGCCCCACTACATTATTTAAAAAAAAGGGGTAATTTCTACATGCTTAATAAAAAGGGGTATTTTTATATTTTAATTTATAAAAAAGGTATTTTAAATTTTGGCCCTAAAAAATAATAATAAATGTAACCACGAAAAACGGAATATTCTGAAATTTATGACATCACTCAAAAACCATGCAATTTAAGTTGACATGACATGATGAGCTCAGCATCGTGACCCTCACGCTCTCAAAGAAATGCGTGCTCATGATAATCCTCTCTGACCAAATCTAATGGCATCAAGTTACAAAAACAGCCAATCATAACGCAATTTTCAGGGAAGGACTTTTTTTTAAAGATTTTCATTCAAGGACGCGAAAAGTCCAAATTTATTGGTAAGGACTTTTTTATCCCCCCTATAAATACCAGATTTTTCCCAATCAAATAACACATCCCAGAAAAAGGCCATTTCATTGAGATTCTTGCATACATTGGAAGGCCTTTTCTTTTGCATTTTTCACATTTATTTTCTCCTAATTCTTTGAACTTTTTGTTGCCAAATGACAATCCTCGTTGACCAGCCTCAGCCTCAGCCCCAACTTGGTAAATAATTTCTTCTTCTTCTTCCTCTTCTTCTTCTTCTTCTTCTTCTTCTTCTTCTTCTTCTTCTTCTTCTTTTTTAAAAAAAAAATAAAAAGAGATCTTCTTTAATTTTCACAAAATGCAGTAATGTCTCATAATATTATTTGTGGTATTAATTTTACTTTTTACAATTTCAGATTTGGTCATCGAAGAAAAGAAACTAGGGCAATTGCAAGGAGGCTTCGAGGCTCCTGATATAAACGCTTTTGGCCAAAATTTTAGGTATTTCTTTTCAAAAAAAATTAACGCACATTCATAAAATTTCATAATTAATTCTTCGCATCAATCGTTTGATTTTTTATTTTCTTTTACAGAGATTATAGCAATGCCGAGACCGAGAGACAAAAAGGGGTCGAGGAATTCTACCGATTGCAACACATCAACCAGACATACGAATATGTACGTCCGAGATTTTTATTTATTTATTCATTTATTTATTATTTTCTTGGATTTATCTAATCATTTTTTTATATATTATTTTGAATATGTTTTGTAGGTTAAGCAAATGAGAGAAAAGTTCTCAAAACTCGACAACATGGAAATGAGCATATGGGAATGTTGTGAACTTCTGAATGAAGTCGTTGATGAAAGTGACCCGGATCTGGACGAGCCGCAAATTCAGCATTTGCTTCAATCTGCCGAAGCCATACGGCAAGATTATCCCGACCAAGATTGGTTGCACCTCACTGCTCTTATTCACGGTAACAAAATTATGACCTATCGTCTTTTAATACTCCATTTGTCCCGTTTCATTAGTCCTAAAATAATATTTTTTTGCCTCGCATATAACTTTACATGTTTGTTTTTATATTTTGTACTGTCTTGAAATAATATTTTTTTTTCTTGCATGGCATGTTTATTATTTTCCCCAGATCTTGGAAAAGTGCTCCTTCTCCCTAAATTTGGAGAGTTGCCTCAATGGGCCGTTGTCGGTTAGTACATTAACGTGTCATATTATTTTTCAATCCTATAATAGTATTTTTTTAATTTTAGAAAATGGATATATAAGTGGTAAATTTCCATAAATAACAGGTGACACGTTCCCTCTTGGCTGTGCTTTTGATGGGTCCAATATTCATCATAAGGTGAGAAAAAATGTACCTAAATTACGCAGACTTATATATAGCCGAAATTTAATGAAAATAGTATTAATTAAAATTTGGTTTGAAATTATTGCAGTATTTTGAGGAAAATCCCGACAGAAAAAACCCTGCTTATAGTACTAAGAATGGAGTTTACGAGGAAGGATGTGGGCTAAATAACGTTGTTATGTCGTGGGGCCACGACGACTACATGTATTTGGTAATTTCTTACATTTTTTTTTTTAAATTCTACCTACATTATTCTTATTATATGAAGAATTAGTTAAATCGTTATATATTATCACTAAATTAAACTAAAAGTTGAAGATCTCATGCTTATAATTCTATGTTTGAAATTTCAGGTGGCTAAGGAAAATGGAACAACTCTACCTTCAGCCGCATTGTTCATCGTCCGTTACCATTCATTTTATCGTAAGAATTCTATCTCTTTTTGTGTTAAATTGGAAAGCCTATTTATTTATCGGAATATAAAATTAGACTTATATATATATTATGTTAACATATGTTGTATTGTACGTGCTACAGCGTTGCATAGAGCTGGAGCTTATACACACTTGATGAACGACGAAGATAGGGAGAACCTCAAGTGGCTCCACGTCTTCAAGTAATTTAATTTCATTGTTTCAAAAAAAATATTTAATTAGTCGAGTAATAATGAAATTATACTATAATTAACACTAACCTTTTTCTTTCTTGGATTCTTAATTTTTTTGCAGCAAATATGATCTTTACAGTAAGAGCAAAGTTCATGTTGACGTCGAGAAAGTGAAACCGTACTATATCTCCCTCATTAACAAGGTAAAATATGTTTTATTTTATTTTTTTAATCTTTGTTTTGGGTATTTACTAACAAGAAGTAAATTTATTATTACTGCAGTACTTTCCAGAAAAGTTGAGATGGTGATGTTTTTTTGCAATTAATTTGTTTCTCGAAGAGTAACATTGGGCGAAGGAGGGCATCAAGACGTGACATTGCGTGTATACCATTGATGAAAGTTATTGTAATTTTTTGTTTATCCTTTATGTTTATCGTGTATGTGATTACTCTTCATGAAGGATGGGCAAAATGGTCATTTTAACCATTGGAAGCATATTCTTATTCATATTCTTCAAATTTGAGATTAGTTTGTGTGTACAAATAAATGTCGAGACCTCAAGCGCAATAAAATTCCAGCCCGTTTTGGCGTCTTCTAATTAAAATTGTTTAACCTCGTATATAATTAATTATATACATGTGTATATAATATGCCAGAAATGTTCGCAAAATATAAACTAGCTATTTATGATAGAGAAATAAAAAATCTTACCACTTTCAAATAATTTTCTATACCCTATTATAAAAGAGTTTTATTTTACAAAATTTGATTTGCCTATTATGTTCCTATAATTTTATTTTAAGGCTAACGTGGTAATTTAAAATAAACTTAAATTAATGTTATTTACTTCCAAATTGTAGTTATATTAGTAGTGTACTTCTATTAAAATTCTTATAGAAATTAAATTTTTGACTCAAAATACACCATATCCTTAAGTTTGGAACCACAATTTTTTAGGCTATTTTAGTTTGTTTTTTTTTTTCATTACGTCCCTACTGCAAAAAAAGAGGAGATGCAATATTTACATAAACATATGAACAAAAACAAAATATTGTTAAAGCTACTTAAACTAAAACGTTATCGCCATGAGATGTAAATATTAAATTTTTGTTTTGACCTTAACTGTGATACAAATATGAATTAATTATTCTACGATCATGAAGCATGATCTTATCACCATATCATAAAAAATTAAAAATTAAAAAAAATTAAAAAAATTAAAAAAAAATTGGAGTTAAATTCATACTTTTCTTTATTTAAATTTTAATATACAATCTTTCTTTTCCTTGCCTATTTTATGTTTTTTTTTAAATTTATTTATGGGCACAATACAATATTATCATTATAAAAACTTCAGAAAACTTAATATTAAATTATATTTAGGATGATATCAATAGTGTTATACTTTCATTAGAATTATCGTCCACACGAATTGTTATTCATCTATAAGGAGAAGAAGGTTAAATTTTATAAAATTAAATTATATTTATTTTATTTTATTTTATTTATAAGGAAACTATCTTTTATTACACATTAGAATTCATCGTGGCCCAACATGTTCCTCAAAATCTTGAATATATATGTATCTTTAATGAGAATTACATCTACAAATACAAAAATTGTGAGGAATATACATATCTTTAAGGAGTAAGTAAATCAATTTGAGTTTGTCATGTTCTTATATATTCAATAATTAATTCTATTAAAGGTAAATGTATTCCTTGGTTATGTGAATGGTTTTACTACAAGAATCACTATGCGGTAATTAGGAAGAGAGACAAATGAATGTAAATAGGTCTTTCCAATATTATTACTTTCACCAAACTTTCAAAATATGAGTAATATTGGTATAATACTTAAAGTTGTTTTGATTCAAGATAATTTTATAATTCATTGATGAGTATTTACAGTCATGCATGTATCCACTTGAATAATACAATATGTGTTTTTCCTGTTCTTTATTTAAGGTTGTTTAATTTGATTGATTTATCATAATTATGGTGATGACCATTGATTGTCAAATGATTTTTTAAAGTTTCTAACAAAAGATAATTTTTTCTTATACGAAAAAAGATACTTCCTCATGTTCAAAATTTCTGACCCTTTTCGTTTCGGCATACATTTTCTATGTTTCTCGATAATAAATTTTAAAATGAATTTTTGAAGTAAATTTTTTTTACGGGATAGTACGAGTGTAATACTATCTCATAAAATAAAAAATATTTCAAAAATTTAAAACCCATTATCGAGAAACATAAAAAATGCATGCTGAAACGAAAGGGGTCAGAAATCCTGAACATGAGGTAGTAGGATATAGAAAACATGGTTTGGTTGATATTTTGCCTACTACTTCCTTCGGCTCAAAGATATTGAGTCATTTCTTATTAATATGTGAGATATAAAATAAAAAATGGGTCAATATCTCTAAGACAGAGGAAGTATTTTTTTTTCTTTTGCCTACTACTTACATCAGCTTGGTAATATTATATTGAAATTAATAAATCACAATCAATATTATTTTAAACCTTGAAGATTATTTTTAACTTTATGTATATTACTATTTAAAAAAAAAGAACGTGCAATGCACGTAATCCCTGCTAGTATAACAAAAATACCCTTCAATTATCAATTTATGTATTATTTTATTTACACATTAGATAATTCAAAAACAACAAATTGAAAAAATGTGCAGAATTGAAAAATTGCGTAATTTAGAAATCCAAATCTAGCCACCACCGTTCACCCACCGCTTAAATTATCCAAATCCAACCACCACTATTCACCCACCGCCTACAGCCGTGCTGGAAAACGAGCCACCAATCGAACTCGATGTCAGTGGTGCCACCGTCGTGCAGTCAATTGTGCTACTGAGCTGCTGCATTCGAGCCACAGTCGAGCCTGCCTGCTCCGCGCCATCACAAATCTATCATGTCCAATTCCAAGGAGAAAGAAATTTAACTACACATAATCATGTTAAGTATAAATCCCAGAACAAAAGAAAAACATGATAAAAGAACAAATTGTAGAAAACTTGAAGATCAAATCCTATAATCCTTGTCTTGAATCTTGAAATCTTGATCCCTTCTCTTTCAAATCTTCAATGGTGGATACTCTCCCAAAGATGGATTGAGGTGGAGAATGGAAATGGAGTGTAGAGCTTTAATGTGTGTAGATGAATGCTTGAATGAGAGGTTGTCCTAAAAAAATATGCCGAAATTAGTGTTCATATGTGATATTGATGATGGACTTAATTGCAAAAAAAATTATGCAGAAAAATAGGAGAAATGTATTAAAAAATACAAGAATCCAAAAATTCTAGACACGGACTGCCCGCTTAGCTTGACCACACGAATCATGCCAAAAATGGGACTTGAGCACGGTCAAAACCTTCCCTGTAGCTACCCACGCACGACTGCACGAGGTCTCGCGCTAGGTTGTGTGTGGAGTCCTAGGATTTCCTCTTCGGCGCGCGGTCAAGCGGCATTGCATACTCAGGCATGCTCAATGATTTTGTTTTGACCCATTCAACCTTGTTTCAAACTTCGAATTGATTTTAATTTTTTGCTATGGATTCGTGCTAAACTTTAATAAGTGATCGTTCTAATTGCCAAATAACCTCATTTTCCTACAAAATCGATCAAAACTAATCAAAGAGTCAAATATTCGACAAGAATAGAACAATTAGCACATCAAGCTTTAAGAAAATATGACAATTCTTTGTAAATGCATCAAAAATATCTTAAATAACACGAAATACCAATGTTTGTCGCATATGTGCGCCTCTCCACGAGCCCCACAGGCTCCCAGCACCGCACGGCCCCCTAAATACTCAAAGTTGATGACCTTAATCCTTTCAACAACAATGTATTAGATTGCTCAAATATATATTTATGTGATGCCAGTTTAAATATTACTCCATCCGTCCCCCATACATGTGTGGTTATTACTCGTTTGAGACGTCCCCCATATATATGTGACTTCCATAAATAGATAGATTACAGTATGAAATTTTTTTATTCACCCTCACTTTATTCCTACTTTTTCCACTTTCTATCTTTTCCACTTTCTCCATACTTTATCTTACTCTTCCCACTTTACACCAATTTTATTTTTAAACTGCATGTCGTTTTTCTCCCCACACATATATGGGGGGCGGAGGGAGTACTTCATCTGTTCCCTATATTTGTATTAAAATTTTCTATTTGAGACGTCCCCCAAAGTTGCACTATATTTATAAAAGAACCAGCTTGGGTCCACCACTTGATCATTTTTCCCAACAATTTTACTCTTTATTATTTCCCAACAACTTTATCATTCACTATCAACTACTTTTAACAGATTTTTTTAGTTGCCGCACCCTAGAAATTTAACATGAATATAATGGAGAGAGGAATAGAAAGTCATATTTTCTTTAATCTATTTTATAAATTAATTAAAAAAAATCCACATACAATATAACAATAAATGCTCCCTACCCACCGTCGACATATTTGATGTGCTTACGGATGACATGAAAAAGATATATTTAAGGAAAATTATTATTAATATGTTTTACAAAAATAAACCTTACCTAAAAAAAACACTAATTCATATTAAAAAAAAACTAAACCTTAAATAAAACATTGATATAATAATGTCATATCAGCCTTAAACACATTAATTGTGTCCAAAGTAATTAGATGATCATTTCTCAATACATATCCGCTAGTCTTATTTGAAAACAAGATTCGAGACTCAACCTAGGTTTCTCCACCAAAATAAATCAACAAAGACTCCTCCTCGGCTCGGATACAATCAAATTTATGGAATGATACTCTTTCCATCCACCAGGGGCGGACCCAAGATAAAATCACCAAGGAAGCTAGTCTATAGAAAAAAATTCTTCGACGTGAAATGAACATAAATTTTTGACGAAACATACACTAATACATAGAAATTTCGTCGACCACCGTGGGGGCTTCAGGTTAAATTTTTATATTAACTCGCCATCCACCAAATTCATATATTAAATTTTCATTTTTGGACGTTGTATATTTTTCATTTTTAAAAATTATCTTATAATCTTTCCTTCAATTTATCTACTTACTCCCTCCATTTCATCTAAATTGACACACTTCTTTTTGGCTTTTCTGGCACGTTTTTTCACGCTTCTCGATGATGGGTTTTAAAATGGATTTTTAAAGAATTCTTTTTTTACGGGATACTATAACTGTCGTAGTATCCTGTAAAAGAAAGAATTCTTTAAAAATCCATTTAAAAACCCATAATCGAGAAGCGTGGAAAAACATGCCAGAAAAGCAAAAAAGAAGTGTGTCAATTTAGACGAAATGGAGGGAGTATTTAATTTAAATACTCCCTCCATTTCGTGGAATTTGACCCCTTTGCTTTTGGCAATTGCTGGCACGTTTTTCCATGCTTCTTGATAATGGGTTTTAAAATGAATTTTTGAAGATTTCTTTCTTTTACGGGATACTATAGCAGTCGTAGTATCCCGTTAACGAAAGAAATCTTCAAAAATCCATTTTAAAACTCATTATCAAGAAGCGTGGAAAAACGTGTCAGTAATTGCCAAAAGCAAAGGGTCAAATTTCATGAAATGGAGGTAGTATAACTTACTCCTATTATTTATATTATAAATATGGTGGAGGAAGAGAGCAATAAGTGCACACAGTGGCGAAGCCAGGGGGGGCAGTGGGGTCCTTGGGCCCCACTGGGATTTCAAAAAAAATTACTAGTATTTTTTTAGTATATCTATATTAATGTTAATTCTTTAGCCTAGTGGTCTTATGTTCAGTCTAATGTTGTTGTGCTTTCAATTGGTGCGGGTTCGATTCCTTTCTTCCCCATTGTTCTGCCTTTATTTTCTCTTCTTTCTTCTTTTCTTCTATTTCCCTTTTTTCTTTCTTTTGTTTTTTCGGTCCGTTTTTGTTTTTCTGTTATTTTTTTCCTCTTCTTTCTTCTTTTTTCCTTCTATTTCCTTTCTTTCTTTTTCTTTGTTTTTCATGTTTTTGTTTTTCTCTTTTTCTCTTCTTTCTTTTCTTTTTCTTCTATTTCCTTTTTGTCTCTATATTTTGTTTTTCCAATTTTTTTTCCTCTTTTAGTGATGTTACTCGTAATTTCCTATTTTCTTTATTTTTTTTTTGTTTTTTTCCCTTTATTTTACTAATAATCTATCTAGTGCTTTCTTCTTAGTATTTTCACGTGCATTAGTATATGGGAGACACTTGGGTCAGCCAGAGGCACCGTGCGGACGGCTAAAACATTGACATTTTTATTCGTGTAGATTAGCACTTTTCTGTATAAAGATTGACACTTTTAAAAATTGACATTTTATTCGTAAAATAATTATGTTAAAGATTGACACTTTTATTCGTATATATTAGCATTTTTCTGTATAAAGATTGACACTTTGACCCGGCCACACTATGTGGCCGACCTCACCCAAGTTTTTGTCTTAGTATATTAATGTTCTCTTTATTTTTAAATAATTATTAATTTTTTCATTCATATTTTAATAATTTTATAGGGATCATAATTTTATTTTTTCCTTTCATTTTTTGATAATATGTAAAATTTTCGGCTCAAACTAGAGCAAAAGTTACTTTTTCCATTCATATTTTAATAATTCTATAGGGATCAGGTCATTCGTAATTTTATTTTTTCCTTTCATTTTTTAATAATATGTAAAATTTTCGGTGTTCAAACGAGAGCAAAACGGAGCCTAAACGGGAAAGTGTAACAACTTGAGAAGATCAGAGAATTTATAAAATTTTATTTTAGGCTATAAGAAATTGGGCCCCCCTGAACACAATTCCTGGCTTCGCCGCTGAGTGCACAAATAGTCAAGTACAGTGGAGGAAATGAATAATACACAAACTAGGAACGTCAGTAATAGGGATGACAATTTTCCCCGCGGGTTCGGTTTTATATATCCTCGCTCTAATGGGGCGGGGACGGATTTATATATCCTCGCCCCGTCGGCCTCGTTCCCGTCCCGATAAATAAATTATACGTATATAAATTATATTTAAAATTTTAATAAGTTTATTATTTAATTATATTTTTTTGATAAATATATTAAATAATTTACCATTCTTTTATTTATTTTTTTAATAAAATAATATTTTTTATTTAAAAAAAATCCTTTTCTTAATAAAAAAATTAAATTTAACTGCTACCGTCGGATACCCGTCAACCCCGACAGGTATGAGAATGGGAAAACAATACCCGACCCCGTTTACATAAAATGGCCGAATCACAACCCACTTTAAGCTTCCCCCCAAAAAAACCTATAGTTTAATAGACTCGCTCTCTCTCTCTCTCTCTCTCATTCTTCCACGAATTGCAGCAGACGAGAGAGCCATAGATTTTAATGGAGCAGAGTTTAGAAGCTTCACTGATCGCCGGTGATGGTGATTACATCAGGGGGAAGCGGTGGTCCAAAGCTCTGTTGCTCATTCCTCTATCTACAGCCATAGCATGTTAGTTTCCCTCTTTTATTATAATTCTCTATTTCTTAACCTCACTTAATCTTGATTGTTTCTGCTAATACTAGAGCGCAAAGCTATTGGATATCCCGTGCTCTTCAGTTTGCAAGCAGTTAATTCTTCTGTTTTTTTTTTCCCTCCTATTTTTAAGAAAAAAAATACAAGCATTGTGTTGATTCTGTCCCTTGTTAAATATTTGACAAATTATAGAGGAATAGGATGATGCAGTTGCATTTGCCCAATCTTTTATTAATTGAAATAAGATCGATTTGGATTTTCAGGCCTTATTCTAAGCGAAAACCTTAACTTATGGGAGGATAAATATGATGATCCCTATCTAAATTTAAAAGGTAAATTAGCAACAAATTACAGCTACATCGTCCAGTCTCAGCAAGCAGTCGTAGCTGCTGATGATGGTCGATGCTCTGAAATTGGACTCATGATGCTTGAAAAAGGGGGCCATGCTGTTGATGCTGCTGTTGCAACTGCACTCTGCCTTGGTGTAGTTAGCCCATTGTCTAGTGGTATAGGAGGTGGAGCTTTCATGGTTTTGAGATCTTCGTCTTCGCCCTCTGCCCTTGCATTCGACATGAGGGAAACTGCTCCTGCAGCTGCTTCACAGGTTAATTTATAGTTTCCTCATGAGTGAAACATCTCCATTGTTAAGAACTTTACGAGGCTGTTTACTTTGAGTGATAGGATAGGTAGATTTATAATTAATGTACCATTTGCTTTGATGGATTGGTTCCTTTAATTGCTCAATCATATGTTTTATCAGTATTATTAGATTTATCGATCACAGTGTAGTGATGAGGATAGTTTGCATTGCTCGCCACCTTCTTTAGGCCGTTGTATGTTTTCTTTATGCAGAATATGTATGAACACAATGCAGGAGCCAAGTCTGAGGGGGCGTTGTCGATGGGTGTTCCTGGGGAAATAGCTGGACTTCATGCTTCTTGGTTGAAATTCGGGAAGTTGCCTTGGAAAACTCTATTTGAACCTGCCATTAAACTTGCTAAAGAGGGATTTATAGTGAGTCCATATGTTGGAAAATGTATGTTTAAACAAGCTGAGAAGATCATGAATGACCCCGGCTTGAGAAAAGTCTATGCACCAAATGGAAAGCTGCTGACATCCGGTGACACTTGCTACAACGTGGAGCTCGGGAACACCTTACATGAAGTGGCGGAGCATGGAGCTGAAGCATTTTATAACGGGACAGTTGGTGAAAGGCTGATTAGGGATGTGAGAGAAGCTGGTGGAATTTTGACAATGGATGATCTAAGAAACTATAAAGTGAAATTCGGAAGTGCTGTTTCTGTAAACGTTATGGGGTATGAGATACTAGGAATGCCGCCTCCATCAAGTGGAACGGTTGGACTATCTTTGGTGGGTCGGAAGAGATCATAAAATCAGTCGTGTTGCTCAGATTTTTCCATTTCGGTTGTCTGTTATCAATAGTTGGATAGTAACATTTTGCTTATGATTCACAGGTTATGAATATCTTGGAGAGCTATGAAAGTCTAGATGCTGTGAAAGGTCCTTTAGGATTGCATCGTCTGATTGAAGCAGTGAAGCACATGTTCGCCATCAGAATGGGCCTTGGAGATCCCGAGTTTGAAAATATTAGTAAAACCGTATCCGACATGCTTTCCCCTTCTTTCGCAAAGAGCATCCGAGAGAGGATACTTGATAACACCACATTCCCTCCTGAATATTACATGCACAGGTCTAAATTTTATCATAATTTTGATGATCTCGTTGTACGAACTATGAGGTTTATTTCCTTGCAGGTGGAGCCAACTTGTGGATCACGGAACTAGTCATTTTTGTATAGTTGATTCAGATCGAAATGCTGTATCAATGACAAGCACAGTGAATTCCCAGTTCGGAGGAGGTGTGCTATCCCGATCCACTGGCATCGTTCTTAACAACGAAATGGATGATTTTTCAGTCCCGACTGATGTATCACACGATAAACTCCCTCCAGCTCCAACTAACTTCATCAAACCAAACAAAAGGCCCTTATCTTCCATGAGCCCTTTAGTTGTCCTCAAGGTAAGGTTGCTTTTCTCTAGCTTTCGATATCTTGATTTTAACTTGACTTGCATTTACACAATAATGGTGTTGGTGTACAGGACAAGCAGTTAGTCGGGGTACTCGGTGGAAGTGGGGGTCTAGACATTATACCTGCAGTGATCCAGGTGTTGATCAACCATTTTCTCCTAGGTATAGAACCACTAGCAGCCATTGAGAGTGCACGAGTATATCACCGGGTATTTATAATTTGCAAAGCTTAATAACTTGCATACTCGACTCAACGTTCATTCAGAAACAAGAAAATGATTTAATCTGTTTCCAATATATACACGCAGCTTATCCCAAATGTAGTGTCGTATGAGAACTGGACCGTTGTAGATGGAGAACACATTGAACTTTCTGAAAATCGAAAGGAGTTCTTGAGAGGAAGGGGCCACCAGCTGCAGGCCAAAGCAGGGGGAGCTATATGCCAACTTGTGGTTCAGAGTGTGGGCGACAAAATTGATTTGGGGCGAAAATTGAGAGGAGACGACATGCTTCGTGGGGTGCTCACGGCCATCAGTGATCCTAGGAAAGGGGGTTGGCCTGCAGCAATGTGATGCTTATTTTTATTCTTGAAATGTTGGTAGAATGTATTTATGTTGCTGCTTTGTAATTGGATCCCTATTTCAGCTGCTAATCCACAAATCAATTCTGCACTTCTTGTTCACTTGATGAAACATGGCCTTCTTAGCTACACAGGTAATAGGTGTGTGTTCAACTGAAAAAAAAAAAAAAGAATAAGAAAAAGCGAACAAAGATCCAAACAATCTATATGCATACGTGTATCGTTTCTAAAATAGAAAAAGGCTCAAATTAAATCACTCAACAAACAAACAATGCAAACCGGTTTTTTCTTCTACGAAAAAACAAAAGTTGTGAGTAATTTATGCAAAAATATGTATATGATTATATTGGTCATAATTAAATTAGCATTATAAGAGGTGTAAAGAAAAAACAAATCGAATGAAACAATATACATGGACTATAAATGTTTCGCCTTTGTAATTTTATAAGTTCGGAGCATGCTCATGCTTGCACAATTGCATGATGTTGAGTTTTCAAAAGGAACTACGATTAGAATAAGAGTAGAATCTCATATGTCAGTCTTACAAATTTAGTCTCACTTATTATATTAGGTCATCCCACAAAATTATTTTTATACTTAAAATAGAAATAAACATTAAGAGCTCACAAAAATTACATACAATATATTTTTGCTACTTTAAATTTGACAAAAAAAACTCTTAAAATACTAATTTACTTTTCTAATTTTATCGTGGAAATTTCATTTATTGATGTCCAATTGCCGGAGACTAAATTTATGAAAAAAAAAATGATTTAATTATCTTTAAAATTAATTGGTACTTTATACTCCCTCCATTTCGCTTAACTTGGCTCATTTGAATAGTGACTTTTCTGGCACGGTTTTCCATGCTTCTTGATGATGGGTTTTACAATGGATTTTTGAAGAATTATTTTGTTTACGGGATACTACGACTGTCGTAGTATCCCGTAAAAAAAAATAATTCTTCAAAATCCATTTTAAAACCCATCATCAAGAAGCGTGGAAAACCGTGCCAGCACAAGCCAAAAAGTTTTGAGCCAAGTTAAGCGAAATGGAGGGAGTATATTATATATATTTAAAAAACGTGACTAATATAACGGGATGACGGAGGAAGTATTTATTTTGGGCAGTTGATATTCAATTCTTGAAAGAGGCAAAAGCAAACTTGGGCAAACCAAACCTAACCGTGAATATTGACGCTGGTTGGTAGGTGTCAGATTTCTAGACAGTTAAGTTTGGCCTTTCGGCCAAGTACAGAGTTCGTCTCGTCGACACTTTCTTTCCTTTGAGAGTGTGCTGTTAAAATCCTCCTTAAGTTTCTCTATTAGTGTATCAATTATGCAACAACCAAAATTGGTACTAGTATTCTTTTACTCCTTTTAATTTGCATGTGATATAATTTCGTTTAATTTTACATGAATCACAAAAATTAAATGTTAATATTAAATAATAATTTCAAATTTGATTGATTAAACTATAACACGGAGAAACTGAAAAAAAAATAAAGTAAAATCACAAAAGTTTAAATTCTGTATACTATTGGTAACTATAAATGAAATAAAAGATCTTAGGTGCATATCTTGGTCATGTGATCCCCTATTGCCAAAACATGTGATATCTTCTATTGCCTTAATAGATTAACGACACATGAGAAATCCGAGAAATTTAGAAATTTCAAATCTTAGGGTATATATTTTTCTTATATAAATCTTAAATCCTAAATCATTGATTTTGCCACGTGTTGTTAATATTAAGGCAATTAGATGATATCACATATACTTTGGCAATAGAAGATCCGAACTTATTCGAAAGTTTCCTTCAACGACGGTGAAGCCCGTCTCACCGAGTAACTTGATCCGAATTATCTTACTATTAATTGGGTCGCGGTCAAGTCAGCCCTTTTAATAAACCATAACAATATTTTAGTATTTTTTATAAACTGAAATACTCCGTACTAATCAATCCACAATCAATAATATCACTCTGTATAACTTATCAATAATCAATAATAGAAACTAATACGTAGTAATACAATTTTACATCAAAAGGTGGCAATCTGTAGAGTAGCATATGTGCCTTAGGTCAAATATTCGGTGTTTCCTTTTCTTTAGTTTAGTCAAACCACCCTTGTCCTTGTGTTAGGGATGGAATATTCTTTTTGGATATAGCATGTTCTTTTCGTTTGCTATAACTTGAACATTCTTTCTTTTTGGTGTTCAATTTTGCTGCAAGGCAAACAACAACAACAACCAAAAAAAAAAGAGACGTGTCTTTGACTAGTTTTGTGATGCCGGTCGAACCGAAAATATGTAAACCTTTTGATCAAACCAAAGGAAAAGACATAGTGCATATTGCTTTATAGTTCAAATAATGAATTGAAGTTGGAATAGGAAATTTTGGAAATGATTTATGTCGCGTGAATAGCGACTTAGGACTTAGGAGTCGCTCGAATTATGCCTTTGTATTTTAGTTTATTATTTAGTCGCAATCCGAAATTTGTTTAGACTCGGAAACATGCGTACGCACGCCACCCTTTTCTAGAATATTATTAGTAGTTCTTGGCCACATCTTTAACTCATTCATCAAAGTATAGGTTACATAGCACAAATTCAGACCAATATAATTTCTTTCAATTATGGCAGCTAGCTAGCTACTGATATTTATTACAAGTATTTTCAACTTTGTGAAGGGTCCCACAGTATACGTCAAATGTCAGGTTTGGGCAACAAAAATGAGTATTGTTTTGCCACTAATCATATCTCTAAAACGTCCCTACACGTTTACAGTAGGGTTTTTAATTATTTATTATTTATTTTTTCCTTTCAAACTTGTATCCTGAATTTTGAGTTTTATGCTCTGGATTTTGAAATATTATTAAAATATCTTGAAATGTTTTGTACTTTTTAGCTCGAGAGTAATTTTATGCGTCTCGCACCTAAATTTAATCCAAACGACATTATTGCTTGTTTTTCATTTCGTTCAACCACTCACCCAGATAAACAAGTTTATTATATCGACGTCTCCCTCATAATTTCAGTGTATGATTGATCAATCCATCGCAATATTTTTCGATCTCCGCACTAACAAAAAAAGAACAAAATAAATAAATATAATAAAATTACATGTAATGGAAAATCGAGATAAATGCCTCCAAAAATATTTTCGTAGATTTCTTGCTGTAAGTTTGCCTTTGTCATTTTAATTCTATTTATCTATTTCATTTTTTTTATTTCTGATGCAGATAAACTGAAATTACATTGATTCTCTATGGAATGCCGGAAGAACACAATACAAGGAAAACCTAGTTTTATATTTATCAAAACCCAAATCTCAGAATACATAAAAAATACTCGTATTTATAGTCTAATAACAAAAGGATAAACATAGAAATTTCCTAAAAAATAAGTAAATGAAAATCTAATTAAGCAAAATAATAATAATAATAATAATAATAATAATAATAATCCATACTATATTTAATCTCCATCAGTTTCTAATTTTTATGTAATAATCTAGTGCTAGTTTGATTTGGAGTATCATATATTTTATTTTATAGCTAGATTTGTTAGTGGTCCCTTGGTCAGCCAAAACAACCCAAATGTTCTCTTATTGGTGTAAGCAAAAAATATGCATACGTTTCTATTAATATTACCTCATCCGTCTTTCATTTACTAAGACTATTATTATTTGGGATGTCCTTATTTACTGATTTTATTGATTTTATTTATTTATTTTGGGACGTAGGCCCCACAATCACTTATAATCACTTTAACACTTTAACACTCTATTTTTTAACACTTAACACTTAAATACAATTAAAAATATTAGATGAGCCCATAATTATTTCACTTTAACGCTTTAATTAACAAATCATCAAATTACATAAAATCTTGTGCCCAGATTTTTGGTTTACTAAATCAAAGACGGGGAGTAGTAAAACTCATAAATTTTAATTCCATTCAACATTATAATTTCTCTTTTGTCTTTAATTAGGCTCGCCTACAATATACACCCAACTCCTTTACTAAAATTATACCCTCTCCGTCCCATTAACATTGAGCTACTGATTATTGTAGTAATAGATTCAATTTTAATGTAATGAGAAGAATGTAGTATAAGCAGTGAGACCTGTAGCCAAACACCTCCTTAGGATTTAGGAATGTGCAAGAGCTTATAAACTCTTTAAAACAACTTATAAGCTCTACAAAAGTGTTTGACAAAATAAGCTCAAATAGCTCATACGTTTTATAGAAAATAAACTCTTCCACCTCAACTTTTTTTTTTCTTCAAGGGCTAATTTGTTATAAATACACAATTTATACATGAATTCCAATATTCCCATACTAAATAAAAGGTAGAAATACACAAACTTTCTATTGTTTTGAAATTTTCCCAAATTACATTTCTGGCCAATTGAAAGGGTCGATAACTCTTGATCGACGGTTGATCCGCCCTCGTCCTCCTCCGACGCGTCCGGATGTGGGCTGCTCTCTATGTCATGGTGCGTCTCAGCTTCCTCGCCAATAGTCATGGTCGCCCTTGGGTCGCTGTAGGGTTGACACTGCCGCCTCAATTAAATTAATATAGAATTCATTAAACCTACAAGATACATAAAAATCAAAGCTCGATTTATTCTTTTTTCCTTCTAACTTCAAAAAAAGAGGAATAACACAAATCGAGCTTTAATTTTATTTATTTTATAGATTTAATAATTTATATATTAATTTATATGATATTATAATATATATAAAAAATAATGCTAAAATAAAAAACGATAAAGGTGCCCACGATGATAGATAAACTATGTGAGAGTAGCATATAATTTTTCTCTAATTATAATAAACTATATATAGATATGATGTATTGAGTATAATAAATTAAGCCAAAGTATTAAAATATTGCGGGGGTGTGCATCATGAGGTGGGGGCCGGTGGGAGTGGTGTTATTATTGTATCATCATATAAGTAGTATTATCGAAATATATTGATAAAAAAATGGTGTAGAATCTGGAACCAAAAAAGGAATCTTCAAACACTTCCAGAGAATACCCTCTCATCTCATCTCATCTCATTAATTGAACAGAATTATGGATAGAAGGAAGCCAAAATTTTCTAGTATAAATACCCGGTCTTTCTTATATACTCCGTAGACGGTAAGAAGGTTGGACATTATCAGACAACTGCTGAAATTTAGCCGCCTCTCTCTCTCTTCTCTCTCTCTCTCTCTCTCAACTCCAAATTTCCGTGAACTCCCATCCGAAATCTTTGCCAACTGTTTCTCTCTCGTCCAACGCAGGAAAAAGTCGAAATTAAAAAAAAAAAAAATCAAAAATCGAAGCCCACAAAATCACAGAGGAGAAACTTGGGCCGCTGGCACACACACAGAGAGAGTGATTTTAAGGCAAGTACAGACACACACGTCATGTACATATATAGATAGATAGATACAGTATATATATATATATATATATATAAGATTATTATTGCTTGTTGCGAAAGTTTCTAAAATTGATGGGATCGGTGTCTACTGGTGTCGGCGCTGCTATTGCGCCCGCAGCCACGGCGGCGCTGAAGCTCCGAGCGGGCGGCGGCGAGGCGGACAAGTCAAAGAAGACAGTTGCTTGTCCGAATCCGAATCCGAATCCGAAGCTTTGTTCTTCTTCAATGGGATTGGAGCTTAATAATTCCCAGCCTAAGATAGTGAGCGGTGAAAATGGTTACACTCTTCAAGATGTGCCTCATCTCTCCGACTACATTTCTCATCTTCCCGTACGCATCTCTCTCTCTCTCTCTCTCAGAGAAAAGATTATTTATGATTTATACATCTTTAAGAGAATTGGATTTAATGGAATCCAAATTATGCTGATCATGATCACGTGGTCAAATGGATTTTATTAATTTGAGGAAGAAATTGCAAAAAACTGCATACGTCACTCTGTTTTTCATTATCCTGTTCCTTTTCTGACTTTTTTCTTGATTTTGGCATATTTTTATATGCTGCTATTGATTTCCATTTCAATTAAGAAAAAAAAAAAAAAAAAAAACCTGTCTTGGAATAACAAAATGTGGCTATTACTAGCATTTTGCCATGATAGATACTACAGTATATGCCTGGTTCTTATTCTGTTTAACTATTCCCATTTTCAGACTTATCCCAATCCATTGCAAGATAATCCAGCATATTCCGCGGTTAGGTAGGTTAACTTTTATCCGAAATTGGCAGTTACTGCGGTAAGAACTTGGTTATGAACAAGTTAATCATGTTTATCTTTCACTCACAGGCAGTTTTTTGTCGACTATGATGACACCGTCGCAGAAAAGGTCAGTCGGTTTTTGTCGACGTTTTTGATATCTTCAGCACAATGTTGTTACTTATGTTTGAGGAAAACTGAAATATTATTGAATTTGCAAATGACAAAAGTTAGCTAACATATACTGCAAATGTGGATGTTTTCTTGTATAGGTTGTTGTCCACAAGGATACTGTAAGAGGGGTTCATTTCAGACGTGCAGGTCCTCGCCAAAGAGTGAGTAGACATCGACCTTTTAATTTCCAGTACTAATCTCTTAACCGTATTAATTAATGCATAAGTATGAGTATTTTTCAGGTTTATTTCGAATCTGATGATGTGCACGCGTGCATAGTCACTTGTGGAGGCCTGTGCCCCGGCCTCAACACGGTGATTAGAGAAATCGTGTGCGGTTTGAATTATATGTATGGTGTAAAGGAAGTTCTCGGGATAGATGTAAGCACACTTATCATTTCCCCCTATTTACATTTTCTCTGGTAATATAATGCTAGCCTTATCTCTGTGGTTATTTGCATTTGAAGATTTGATTTGTAAACTGGTCCTTGTCTACATATTTAGGGTGGATATCGTGGATTTTATTCTAAGAACACAAGATCCTTGACCCCAAAATCCGTGAACGATATTCATAAACGTGGAGGTACTGTTCTTGGTACGTCTAGAGGTGGCTACGATACTAAAAAGATCGTTGATAGCATTCAGGACCGTGGAATCAACCAAGTGAGCATTTTTATTTGAATGGTCCTTTGTTTTTCTTTCGTTTGGTCGTTTTTGTACAGCCGATTTGATCTTCTGCATTGCCTGTTTTAGGTCTACATAATAGGTGGAGATGGAACTCAGAAAGGAGCAGCAGTAATCTTTGAGGTAATGCATTGTTCAACTATGGATTAAACAAGCTGCAACTTCTGTTATAGCATATAAATTGTGCCTATGTTGTGATGCTGCAGGAGATCAGACGACGAGGCCTCAAAGTTGCAGTTGCTGGCATCCCGAAAACGATAGATAATGACATTCCAGTACTTATTCGACTCTATACAACAACAGAAAAAGAAAAGTTAGGTCTGTTTAATTTTTTCTGCAGTCTTGGAAATTCATGTAGTAGTTGTGCAGGTTATCGACAGATCCTTTGGTTTCGACTCTGCTGTAGAGGAAGCTGAGCGCGCCATTACTGCAGCACATGTTGAGGCTACGAGCTTCGAGAATGGCATTGGTGTAGTCAAGTTAATGGGGAGATATAGTGGTAAGTTAACTAAGGCCCACAACATAAATCTCAAAACGGTCAACATTGAAAACAAATAATCTGATATGTGCTATGTACAGGATTCATTGCGATGTATGCTACACTTGCAAGTCGAGACGTGGATTGCTGCCTCATTCCCGAGTCACCTTTCTGCCTCGAGGGGCCAGGAGGGCTCTTCGAATACATCGACAAAAGACTACGAGAACACGGCCATATGGTTATAGTCATAGCCGAAGGTGCGGGGCAGGAGCTTCTCTCCGAGAGCTTGAAATCCACAGCTCAACAAGATGCTTCTGGAAACAAGCTTCTATATGATGTTGGACTTTGGATTTCACAAAGAATCAAGGTCCCAACTTTAATTAATCTCATTATATACATATATAAGTTTATTAAGAATTTTGTAATGACATGTTGATTATTATGATTTTGTTGAAGGATTACTTCTCTAAGGAAAGAAAGATGACCATTAATCTCAAATACATAGGTAAGGAACAAAGGATGGTGTAAGTGTGTTGTGTACTCTTGTGGAAAAGGACTAATGAAAAATAATGTCATTTTTTGTGTGTGTGCAGATCCTACTTACATGATACGAGCGATTCCTAGCAACGCTTCGGATAATGTATACTGCACGCTTCTTGCACAAAGCGCGGTTCATGGGGCTATGGCAGGGTACACCGGTTTCACAGTAGGGCCGGTGAACGGAAGGCATGCTTACATACCCTTCCATGTAAGTTTTTCTTCTTCAACCATTGCTTTTTTTTACGCGTGAAGCATCTTGCTCTCGTTGTCATGCATGATGCATTATAAGCGCGTTCTTGCAGAGGATCAACGAGAAACAGAACAAGGTTGTGATCACGGACAGGATGTGGGCGCGCCTACTCTCTTCAACGAATCAGCCTAGTTTCTTGAGTCCGAAAGAGCTTCTAGAGGCTAGTAAGATGGAGGAGCCTTCGACTGCATTGCTAGACGATGCTCAGGACACGAATGGAAAGACGACGACGTAGAATTATATATACAGTCCTTTGATGTATTAGTGTACTTAGAAATGAAACTTAATTACCACAAGTAAAAAAGCATAGGAGCATAGATTATAGTCCATGCAGCAGAAGTTGATTTTCTTTCCTTATCTTCTGCTTAAATAAGTGACTGTTGCTTATTAACATATTTGAGGAGCTTCAGATTGTAACAAAATAATCAGCTTCTGATGGAGAAATAAACAAAATTGTAATCCAATGAGTAGAACTTTTCTGTTGTAAGTCAAAATTTCAGGATGTGACTCATTGAATTTCTTCCTTTTATTTTATTTTTCTTATCAACATTAGCGATTGTGAATCAATTGCAACAAATTGAGAGTTAGTTTACGAAATTATATGAAATTTAAAGGGTTATTTATAGTTTATGACTTAACTTTGAACATTTTTTTGATTTATGACCTGAACTTCAGTTTATGTTTTATAAGACCCGAACATTCATACATCTCGATTCATTTCATTTCAATTGCGAGTTGAGTCATTTAAGCGATGTCGAAATTCAAAATGCATGTCATAAATCAAAAATTTTGGAAAGTTTATGTCATTTTAAAAATAAAGTGAAGTCCAGATCATAAATAATTTTTTTTTTTGAAAGTTCAGGTGTTTTAAAAAATAAAATGAAATTCATGACACAAATATAAAAAATATTCATAATTTGGATAATAAACTATAAATAAACCAAATTTAAATAATGTTGTCTATTTAAGGAATTTAAATAAGATAGTTGAATGAATTTGTGATCTCATTAACCATTGCACATCTAAGCCTAACTTATCCGACTGCACTCCTCGTCTTCGATTGGATAGTTACCTTCACTATATGCAATTAAAATCAACATTAGATAAAACGTCATTTAACATGTAATTATAGAAACACTTCCCTATCCACCGTGGACACATTTCATGTGCCCACGGCTGACGTGACAGTGCCACGTCAATAATATTTATACTTAGAATTTGGTTTTTTTTTTTTTTTTTTTTTTTTTTTTAGGATTTATTATATTTTTGTAGGATTTATTTTTATAAGGTATGTTAATTATGATTTTCCTTAAATATTTTACCGCCACGTCATCCGTGAGCATATTAAGTATGCCCATGGTGGGTGGGTAGGAGAGTATTCCTCCATCTAATTAATAAACATGTAGTTTGAAGGTGTTTATTTATGAGAATATGTATTAGTTAGAACATAAGTCAAAAATCGTGATAAAATTATATGTAAAATGCTTAATAAACTTTTTTTTTTTGTTGTAATTCCTCAACATGCAAACTTGTTGAGTTGCTCATCCCGCCTTTGCCAGTCTGCCTAAGAGCAGTCCCAATGGGACGGGATCGCTCGGGTCTTCCGCCGTGGAGAGATCCCGGAGCGATCCCGCACCCCATTGGTGACACTGGGACCGCAAGCCTTCGGAGCGCTGTAGCGACACCCCTCCGCTCCCACCTTTTCTTTTTTTTTTTTTTTTTCCTTCGCTCCTATTCCTTTCTATTCTTTTGTTTGTTAGTTAGTTTTTTTTTTAATCTTTCTTTTTGGTTTTGTTTTCAATTTTTTTTTGTTTTTTTATTTTATTTAAAATCTGAATTTCATTTAAATTTTGAATTATATTTAATTTAAAATCTAATTTTATCGAAATCGTATAATTTAGATGTTCAAAGTATGACATTATTTTTTCGATCGATTTGTTCAAAATAAAAAATCAAATTATGAATATAAATAATATCAAAAATAAAATTGAATTAGAAATCGAAATAAAAATAAACATGAAAATTGATTTTTAAATTAAAAAAAATAATAAAAAATTCGAAGAGATCCCGAAGAGACATTCGTCTCACTGGGAGAGTGGGATCTCTCCACCGGAAAAGTGGAGAGATCCCACTTTTTAAAGATCCCCATTGGGGATGCTCTAAGAGCATCTCCAGCCGCAAGCCCGTTTTAGGGGCTTGAGGCACTATTCCGGTGGGGAGGGGCTCTCCCCAAATTGCATCTCCAGCCGCAAGCCCCTCCTCTTGACTCTCTCTTATTTTTAATTCATTTTATTTACGATTTTCGATATGTTTTTTTAATTCGTTTTTCGTTTCGTTTTTCGTTCGATTTTATTTGTTTCATTAATTTTATTTTTAATAAAAAAAACAAACAAAATTTTTGGATTTTTTTTATTAAATTGAAACAAACATTAATTTAAACAAACAAAGTACAACATAATTTGAAATAATTTTAAAAATATGCAAACTAATTTGGGCCCCTACGCTCCCACATCTCTTCGACCAAATCGTTGTAAAGATCGCTGTGTTTTGCACTATCGCGTAGCGACGCGTTGCGCTTCACGTACTCTTGAAACGAACCCACAGGTCCTCGATTCGCTCCACCATTTGCAGAAGTAGAGGCATATTCTTCAGGTGGAGCCCAATTTGTCGCGTTTGCTCCTTCATCCTCGATTATCATGTTATGCAAGATAATACAAGCATACATGATATCTTGAATACTATCACGATACCAAAGTCGTGATGGGCCGCTGACCATGCCCCAACGGATTTGTAAAACGCCAAAAGCGCGTTCCACATCTTTGCGCGCCGCTTCTTGCAGAACTTTGAAACGCTCCACTTTTTCGTCAGTGGCGTGTGGTGGGGCTGCAATAAAAACGGGCCACTTCGGATAAATCCCGTCGGCGAGGTAGTAGCCCGTGTTGTATTGACTTCTGTTGGCGAGGAAATGAACCGGAGGTGCTATTCCTTTAACGACGTCGCTGAACACCGGCGATTGATTGAGAACGTTGATGTCGTTGAGCGCTCCAGCTACCCCGAAAAAGGCATGCCATATCCACAGATCGTGAGATGCAACGGCCTCAAGGATCATGGTAGGGTGACCCTTATCCCCACGTGTGTACTGGCCCCTCCACCCCACTGGACAGTTCTTCCATGCCTAGTGCATGCAGTCGATTGAACCGAGCATCCCTGGAAAGCCGTGGCGAGCCTCGTGCATTGCCAAAATTCATTGACAATCATCTCCGGTTGGCTTCGTCAGGTAATGACCACCGAAGATTTCTCGAATCGCCTTAGCAAAGTGCTTCAACGAATCTATGGCGGTAGTCTCCGACATCCGCAAGTACTCGTCGAATTGGTCGCCGGGACCTCCGTAGGCGAGTTGACATATAGCGGCGGTGCACTTCTGTAGTGTTGTGAAACCCGGCCTGCCTATTGCATCATCTCGTTGTTGGAAATACTCGACGCGATTCTCCAACACCCCCACGATGTTTAAGAACAAATGCTTCGACATCCGGAAATGTCGACGGAATAAATTATCGGGATATGTGGGCATCTCAGCGAAATAGTCGGAGAAAAGTTGCTTTGCTCTGGTGACTCGATCTCGTTCGATCATTCGCCTTACGGGATACCTTCGGCGTTTTGTCGACTCGGTGGCTTTTTCCTTCTTCTTCTTCGCTTCTTTATATTTCCGAGCTTTTTCGGCATTTTTCTGGATTTGTTGGTACATAGCTTCGAGTTCGCCGGAGGATGATGAGGAATTGGATGAAATTTCGGAAGAGCTTGACATATTGATGGAGTGAAATTGAAGAAAATATGGATTTTTTGAGATAAATTTGTGTGAAAATAATATAAAAATTGTGTAGAAATTGTGTAAATGAGGGTATGAATTTATAGGGGAAGAAATTGGAGGTAGCCGTTGGAGACCAACGGATATAATTTTTTTTTTTTTGTTTAATTTTTTCAGCCTGTAAATCAATTTTTTTTTAAAAAAAATATATATATATTGCTGGCTGACGTCATAATGACGTCAGCACAGCTAGGGAAAGAGGCGCGGGCCGGGGTCGGGATTGCGAGCTGGGCGCGAGCTCCCGTCGACTCGCCAGCGCCCCAGCGACTCGCAACATCGACTCGCAAGTCGCCGCGAGCTGCCGGAGAGCTGGGCGCTGGAGATGCTCTAACTCTCAGCCCAATTACCAAGAGAAAAAAAAAAAAAAAAAAAGAAAAGAAAAAAGAAAACCCTCCTATTTCTCGTTCGTGTGAAGCGCACGTGACGGAGTACTGAACCGTCTTCTCTCTCTACTGGTATCTGTCGCCGTCTTCGCTTCCAATTTCAAACCCTCCCACACAAACCAACGCTTTCACAACCCATTTCTCGCTATGTACAGAATCGCCGCGTCGCGACTAAGGCATCTCAAGGTTAGTTTTAATCCCACGCGCCGCCGAGCAACTCCTCAGTTTTGTGTGTGTGTATTTTCTCGCCGGCTGCATGGTTGTTCTTACTTTTAGATCTGCTGGTGTCTCACGGTATCAAATTTCTGATATTTGCTGGTGTCTTTGGTTTCGCTTTCTATTCATATAACGGCTGTTTATGCGAAATAAAATGGAAAAAATCTCCATTTAAGACTTGATTCTGAGCATTGCTAGCTGTACCCTATTGGTATGTGCACAAATAGCTGAAATGTCTTTCACTGTTAATGAACAAATGCTTCATTCGATGAAATCATCATATTTATTTCCCAAAGTGCTAGTTATCAGCATCAGGTAGCCGTTGAATAAGTATGTTGCCTTCAATGGAAGAAGTTTGCTTGCCACTTTAGTTTGATGTTTTTTGGCTTCTCATAAAAATCAAGTCTTTAGTCGGCTTTCTTCTTGATAGAGGAAATTTGAGAATCTTGTTAGATGAAATTGTTTGTTTTTAGGAGGCTAGCTTTGTTCCACGATTTCAGTGTGCAGAATTGCCATCGCTTTCAAAATGTTATTGCTTGTCCTTGTTCCTTTATTAGTAGGAGCATGAACTGATTTTATGTTAGAGGTTGTTTAGCTAAGCTCATTGTAAAGACCTAGCTAGTAAGATAAAATGTTGCAAGAGTTTATAATTTGTGAAAGTGTTTGGATAATAGAGTTTAAAAGTTGAATTGTTGAAAAAAGATCAAAGGAACCAAATCTGAAAATAGAGAAAAATTTGAAAATTGAAAATAAAAAATCAGAAATCTATTATCTGGTAAACAAAATCAAATTAGAAGTGTATATGCTGGAAACAAGAAAAGATTATAGGGTTCTATGGTGAAAAAAATAAGATCTTGAAAAAAAAAGTTGGGGTAAATTTATTTTTTGAAGAGCTTATAAGCTGGTAACAAAATATGTTGACAACTTATTCTCCCGAAAACATTTGAAGATAAAGCTCCTAAAAACATTTTTTCTTAGAAGCTTATAAGCTCAGCCAAGCAGCCCCTTAGTTAGAGTATTTATGTTCTATGATTATAGCTTACAGCATTTATATTGCTTTCGAAGAATGTTAATCTTTACTCCTTCACTATCTGGTGCTTTGAGTTCCATGTCACAACAAGAAGAGTATGTGGATTTTAGACATTCTCTTTATGTAAAACGCAACATACTGAACTTACATACCTACCCTTATAGCGCTTGACAGGTTCTAGGGGATGTGCAAGTGCCGCTGTTGCAGCCCAATCTTCTTCTGGAGATTTATCCAGTTGGCGGACAGGTGAGAAGTCATCCTCACTTTCACCTCTGGTCTTCCCACTGGATAATGTCACTCTGCCCTCTCCACTTCCGGATTATGTTGAGCCTGGCAAAACTCGGATAACTACTCTTCCAAATGGTCTCAGAATCGCCTCTGAAACGTCTGCGGTATGAAATGATTTTACATGTTTTACCTTTTACTTAAAGGTCCAAAAGTAAGAATCTTTTTTTATATCTTATGGCAATGTTCTTGACTGATCTTATTGACCAGACTCCTGTGGCTTCAATCGGCTTGCATGTTGATTGCGGCTCAATATATGAAACCCCAGAATCTTTTGGTGCAACGCACCTGTTGGAGAGGATGGCCTTTAAAAGTACCATGAATAGGAGCCACTTGCGTATTGTGCGAGAAGTGGAGGCAATTGGTGGCAACGTAAGTGCATCGGGTTCACGAGAGCATATCAGTTATATCTACGATGCACTGAAAACCTATGTCCCCCAAATGGTAGAGCTCCTCATTGATTGTGTAAGAAACCCTGCGTTTTTGGATTGGGAAGTTAGCGAACATGTAAGCTGCCTCTTATGCATTTGGAATTCTGCTTGTTAGTTCTTTGCTTATCTTGATCATCTATTAAGATATTCTGATACCCTTGACAGCTCCAAAAGGTCAGTGATGATATTAGTGAAAGCTCCAAAAACCCTCACCACTTGCTATTGGAGGCAATTCATTCAACTGGCTACTCCGGCCCCTATGGAAATGCTCTTTTGGCTTCTGAATCTGCAGTTAATCATTTGAACAGTACTGTTTTAGAGAAGTTTGTTTCTGTAAGTTCGAAAAAATCATTTATTTTGCTTTCCACATCAGGTTTCTTAACTCATTTGTTATCTTCGAAAGTAATTATAATCATCATATGGAAAGTTACTTATTTTAATTATTGATAATGTTGTCCAGGAGAACTTCACAGCTTCTAGGATGGTCCTTGCTGCATCAGGCGTTGACCATGATAAGTTGCTTGAATATGCAGAACCGCTTCTTTCTGATCTACCTAATGTTCCTCATCTCTCTGTTCCAAAGCCAATTTATAAAGGAGGTGATTTCCGCCGTCAAGGTGATGCAGGGGTGCGTATCAGGAAAGCTCAAATAGATGGATTCACTGTGCTGGTGCTCAGCTTGCTGGCTTGAAAGCTTTTACAATATATTTTTTTTGTTTTCTGCTAGGTTACTCACTTTGCTCTTGCCTTTGAACTTCCGGGTGGTTGGATGAAAGAAAAGGATGCTATAACATTGACTGTTCTTCAGGTTTAGTCATTATCCGCTCATTATTTAAAATTTTCTTTATTAATTGGGTTATCCCTCATTAGTTAAAATGATGTGAGTATTGTGATATCAAAAGAAAGTAGCAACTAAAAAAAAGATTTTTCTGTACCTACTCTCATGTGGAGTAGTGCCTGTTTGTTTGTTATTATTTTGTTTTGTTTTGTTTTGATTTTTTTTTAATCTCATATTTAATATACATCTCAATGTGTTCCAATCATTTTTGCAGATGCTGATGGGTGGAGGGGGATCCTTCTCAGCTGGTGGTCCTGGGAAAGGGATGTACTCGAGATTATGTAAGTAACAACTGATTTCCTTCTGTGGTGTTAAAATTTACTGTCTATGATTAGTTGTAACTGAATCCATTCATGACCTAATGTCAACTTTAGCGCATATGGATGTTTCTTGCTCGATATCAATGAGTTCGTGCTTTCATCAATGAGTTCATGCTTTCATGTTATGATAATTTGTCAGTTTTATATTTTATCTGTTATTTCCTAAGGTTCAATTTATAATGGATTTATGCGGTAATTCTTATGCAGATCTTCGAGTATTGAATCAGTATCCTGAGATTCAGTCCTTTTCTGCATTCACTAGCATTTGCAATCATAGTGGATTATTTGGAATTCAAGGAACCTCAGTAAGCTTTTCAACTTTGCATAAATTTCATCATTGATGAATCACTGTATATGGAGAATTTGTGTTTAGTGCTGAATATATGTTACAGGATTAGGTTATCATCGATCTTTCTTTTTCCCCTTTATTCTATGTAAGTTTTAGATCGGCGTCTTTGTCTGTGTAATATCAGTTTGATGCAGTCTTGGATTTGACACGTATGTTAGTTACCTCTGGTGTATGCTGATACATAATTAAAATAGAGGTTTTCTTTTTTTTTTTCCCCCAATTAATGATGTTCTAGAGAGATGTGGTTCAGCACTACACCATTATTTCTAGCTTACAGCATTGAAATTACTTTTTTATGATCAACCAAGAATGGTGTAAAAGAGCGATTTAGATAGGAGGAAAGGAAGAGTTATGACCTTACAAGCCGCTAGACGCAGGAACCAGCATGACATTTGTTCCAAAAGAACAGAACATAGAATGGAAGGCATGAATAAGGGCGAACCAGGCCTTCTGGATGCTAAACATTTGAGCTTAGGTTTGAAACAGTATTCTGCCCATGAGTTTCTTGATGAGAATTGGGTTCAATATATTGCAGGCCTGAACCCTAAACATTTGCCCTCCTCAACACCTTCATTTCATGATTCATGTGGTACATTCTTATGTTAGATAAGTCTTGCGATATTGGTCCTGCACTTTAGCATGTAATCCAGTTGTATTGTACCTTTAAAGAGCACTGCTTTTGAAATTCTAGTGATGTTTGTGCTTTCTTCATAAAGGTTTTTGAGGACAGATTTTTAGGTTAAGGTACAGTTTATAACGAGCATACCGAGTTATTCCACCATAACGTGCCCAAACCTAGACATGACGTGAATGTAGGAGTTGGAGTTAATGCATTATTTACATGTCATATAGATCTTAGAGTGGAAGATGTGTTAAGGTGGTGATGCCAACAAGAAAGTATCCTTATATGCATGTAGTGGGAAAGAACCCTGCTAATGTTAATGGTATGTCCTTAAGCAATTGAGGATATCACCCGTCATTGATGTGCATTTGTATTTTCAAAGTGCTTCTTGATAGGGGTATTATAACTCCTTTTGAGAATTCTCCATTTTTTTTCCTTTCAGAATATTAGCTATAATGCTTGTCAAATGTGGTTGTAATTTTATCTGATCATTCTAATTTTCTAGTATCAACATCAATATTGTGATGGACATTGTAGTAATTGTAAACTTAGCCTTATGCTGTCTCTTAAGTGCTTTGGTTTAATTATGTTATGAAATATCTTGCAATCATTTGAATCTATAATAGTGCGTGTGACCTGGATCTTTTAGCATATTTTCAAACCTGTGTTATGCTTTCAATTTTCATTATTGTGATTGGTGAAACATTATTTTACCTTGTAACTTGATCTCCGTGCTCTTTCTACCACAAAATATTGTGTTTCTGTTTCTGTGGATGTTTACTTGTTTAGTTAACTGTGAAGAAGCGATTTTACTATTGGTGATATCTCATAACTACCTCTTGTTTGAGAATAAACATGGAAAACTATCTGCATTTTGGGCAAGATTTCACAAATAGTGGTGCTGCTCTCACTTTATGGATTGCCTTTTTTTAATCATTTTAATGTAAAACTGATGAAACTACTTGGAATTCAGGGGTCTGACTTTGCAGTTCATGCGATTGCTATAGCAGCTAATGAGCTCATTGCTCTTGCAACTCCCGGACAAGGTTTGGCTGCCTTTAACCTCTGAATTTAATTCAAGTCATCCATAACTATCCTTGTATTCTCCATATTTTACTCATGAATATGAAGTACCAGTTCTACCTATTAAATTTGGACCGACTTTAATTCATAAATATTATTCTACTTTCTGCTGCCTCCCTCTTCGCCCTCTTTGTTTTGCAGTTGACGCGGTGCAACTAGATCGTGCCAAACAGGCTACTAAGTCTGCCATTTTAATGAACCTAGAATCCAGAGTATGGAATTGTGGCCTTTATTAAACAAATTCTCTTTCATTTTCATTTGGTGTGCTTGAATGTTCTGTTCACTTTGTAATATGCAGATGGTAGCCGCAGAAGACATAGGCAAACAAGTTTTAGCGTATGGAGACAGGTAAGTACACATGTAAATTAACGCCAAGAGTTTTGCAACTGAGAATTGTGATTGAACTAAGTGCATCTCAAATAAGCATCTCGATTTTGCATCTCTAGGAAACCTGTGGGTTATTTCCTGAAGGCTATTGATGAAATTACCGCGCAAGATGTTGCTAAAACTGCAAATGAGCTTTTGTCATCTCCCCTCACCATGGCATCTTATGGCGATGGTTAGTACATTTTCCTCGATACTTATTTTACTCTAATTATGTTCTAAATTCGATAATATTTATCTGATTTTACCCTCCAATCTCCCAGTGCTTCATCTGCCTAGCTATGAACAAGTTAGCAGCAGGTTCCATTAAAAAATGAAGTTGCCCACAGTCGACTCTGGCGATGTGATGGCCCAATGTATCAACCGAAGGCGATTTGAAATTCGGATGGATATTCGATGGAAGTACGGATTAGTGAAACCGTCGATTTGACAATAAATGATGAGCTACTATACTAAACAGGAAGCCAATTTCACACCCACTTGGTCAATTTGCAAATCAGCAAAGCCAAAAATTTTGTGATTACTGAAATGTTGATGTGTTACGTGGCATAGTTCTTTGATGAGTGGACAGATTTCTCTTCGAAATGATAATATTTATAGCTATATTTTTTGCTATATTTACACACACAGCGTGTATAGTACTTCACTTTGGAAATTTTGAAAATGATTGATGTTCATGTACTAGTGTTTAATAAGACTTTCTGTTTAAATAGAAAGTTAATACTCCCTCTGTCCCTGAAAACTTTCCCCATAATTCTGTTTTGTGTCATCTCCCAAAACTCTTCACCACCACTATCAATAAACAATAACATATTATTAGATGTATGGAGATATCAGAGTGTAGAGGAAGAAATAAGAAAGATAGGCCAACCCCAGAAAATAGGTTAGATGTTGGAGTGAGCAGAAGTGAGAAGCAAAGGTTCTGTATTAGATGAACCTAACTATAGATTGGTCCTAAAAGTCATCCAAAACTCACCAAAGTCTTCTCTTCATTTAGCAGTTTTTGAAGAGAGAGAGAGAGAGAGAACTTCTCTTAAAATTTGTCACTTGTGTGGTTTTGAAAATAAAATTATTGTGGAATTCGATACGTATTTATGTGTGTATTATTGGTTAAAATATACGGTCAAGTATAATGTGATAGGGAGCAGCTTGCTTTTAGGGTGGGCTTGGGCTGTATAGATTAATTAGGTAGACGAACTCAAACAATCATGATCCAATTCAATTGTATGGACACCTCATAACATCATGAAATTTATTCATGGAAATTATTTCATTCCCAATACATTTTGGTATTACCGATTATACCCTTAATTGTTGGGATGACTTGATAAATTGGACATGACTTGCAAAGTGGGTTAGCTTGAACAAGAGAGTATTAGTTAGAGGTGGGTCGGTACGAGATACTGGTATTTTTTCCCAATACCGATACCGATACCGATACCGAAGTTGGCCGGTATTGGATTCTCGATGTCGATGTCATACCGAAAGTTTCGGTATACCGCTATGCGGTATACCGAAAATTCGGTATTGGTCGAAATTGATACCGATGTCGTGCCGATGATTCGGTAATACCGAATCCGGACGGTATTACCACAATACCGAAAAATACCGAAAATTCATATTTAATTTTTTTTTCATACATCTTGATCTACCTACTAAATAATTACTAATAAAATGTAAAATTAAAGAAACATGAACACTTTATTAGAGTCATAGTTCCTTAGTTATCAATGTGTCGATGATTGCGTAGTTATGCCAAATCTTGGGAAATATTACTTTAATACAATTATCATGTTTGTTGATATGTACTTTGTTAGAAATAAGGAGTTTTTTTCTTAAGATAATTACCAAATTATATTAAATTATTCATTAATGCTCAATAGTCAATATATCAACGATTGACATTGTATTGTACTATTTTCATAAATATATACTCTTTTATATCATTGAGTCATAAAAATATATATTCTTCTATATCATGTTTGATTATATTAAATTACATTAGCGTCAGCATGATTATAAATTATTGTGAATTTCATAGTCATAGACTCATAGTTCATTAGTTCTCAATGTGTCGATGATTGACGTAGTCATTCGACTCATCCTAAATTTTGAGAAATCTTACTTAAATACAATTGTCATGTTTGTTGATATATACCTTCTTAGAAATAAAGAGTTTTTTTCTTAATTTATTTACCAAATTATATTAAATTATTTATAATATTTTATTTTAACAAGCATTAGCATTAGCATGATGATCATAAATCAACAAATATAATTAAGAAATTATAAGTCAATAAGTATTTTTCAAAAATTATATTTAAACTTGGATTTTATTGATATATATCATCTTTGTTAGATATATCATCTTGTATTATTTAATGATATTAAAAACTTATTAAGGTTGTGTTTAAATTTCAAATATAAAAATATTATAAATAAATAAATAAATAAATATATATATATATATATATATATTTCGGTAAATATCGGTATTTACCAGTATACCGGATCTTTGGTATATACCGGAGGTAGTGACGGAGTCAGAAATATTGACGAGGGGGCCCAATTTAAATAATTATAAGTAAATATTAAAAAATAAAAAATAATAAAAATATATAAATTAAAACAAGGCCAACATAAAAAAAATATTTAGAATGAAATATTTCAAAATTCTAATAAGGGTAATTTACAATTTATTTGTCAAACTATTCAACTTTTCACAATTGTGTTGCGTGTGTCGATCGATACGAAATAACAATTATATATATATATATATATATATATATATATATGGATGAATTATGGTGAAAACTAATTATTACGTGAAACCTGCAACCCATCATAAAATGTTGCATTCTCATGATGATGCATTATATGCATAAAAATAATATAATATAAAATAAAATAATATATTTTATTATACAAATTCTCATAATGATGCATTATATGCATAAAAATAATATAATATAATATAATATAAAATAAAATAATATATTTTATTATGCAACATTTTATGCACAAAATGCATTATTTTATGCATAAAATGCATCATTTTATGATGAGTTGCAGGTTTCACGTAATAATTAGTTTTCATATGATCTACTACCTATATATATATATAATACTAAAAAAAATTTAAAAAGGGACCCGGGCCTAGTGACCCTACTGGGCCCGGTGTCCCTCCGTCACTGACCGGAGGGCCGGTATTTACCGAAGGATCGGTATTTACCGAATATTTCGACATTATCGCGGTATCGGTATTTTCCGGTAATGCCGCGGTATTGCGATTTCTGATACCGGTACCGTGCCGCAGATTACCGGCACGGTATAAATACCGTACCGAAAATTCGGTGTACCTAAAGTTAAAGCTTTTCCGATATTTTTTCGGTACGGTATCTTCAGTATTTTGGTATTTTTTTCCCACCCCTAGTATTAGTTAGAGCTTCAAATTTTAATTCTCTTAAATCCGTACTATTGAGGAAGTCATGCAAGCTGATTAAGTTCAGTTATAACAATAAGATTGAGTGAGTTCTACTTGAGAAATATAAAGATGTTACTTAATATGTAGATCGCACTAGGCAAAGTACTAGTCTCGACTATGCATCGAGACATAGCGGTATTCGATCAATAGATGATTTTTTAGTGTAATGAATCATTACTTTAGTTGTGATTAGTGTTCTGTGTTGAATACAAGTAATCTAGCTAGGTTGAGTCTAACTCTGTCTGGTACTTGATCCGTGGACTGACCCATGACGATTTAGAAACGGACCACAAGTAAATTAGAGCTTTAAAGCTCTCATTGGGCTGGGGTGTTACTTGTGACTTTGGATCATAAGTGGGGCGCCACTTAAGGCTCGTAGGCTTAAGTGATTGCCCTTCCCATTATGAGCCCATCTAGCTAGGACTCATAATTGATGATGGTGTAGTTTGGTTCGATCTTATTACTATGCTTCAAATGCGTTACAAATGAATAAAAATCTAATTTACTTATTGATTTCTTGTTTATAGAGAAGATGTTGCCCAAGGACAAAAACCACTATCAAGATCTACTCTAACGATATAAGAGTTCAAATGAAGATTACAAAAAAACAAAAAGAATTAAGAGAACTCTAATAAAGTAAACATGAAAAAGTATTAAGGAAAAAAATAAATAAAAAAATACTCCATATCTAATTTAGAAAAAATTAAAAGTATAAAATGATTTTGGGCACATAGAATAGAAACAAGGCAAAGAATAGATGTGGGGATGGTTCCATGTGACTTTTAGGAGTAATGATGATGTGGTCAGCATGCCTAATCATAACCAAATTAACCATTGCAAGATGACACAAACACACGACATCTGCTGCTACCAAATGTGCATTACATTTTCTCTTTTCTCCTTTTTCCTTACTTTGGTGCCTCTTTTGTCCCTCTCTTGCTCCTCTCTTATTTTACAACTATTTCAATATATATATACATGTTTCTCTCTCTACAATTTATATTTTATATGTATAATCTTAAATATATCACATGCATAATCGATTTTGAACGAAGATGTATACATATAACAATAACAAATTAAAGATGATTTTTAAGCTATATATTGTGAGGAAATTAAAATTCTAGCTAGCTAGCTAGCAAATTTGAAGACTGCATAGGTGAGCGTTTGAGTGTTGTACACTTAAATTGAAGAGGGGAAATAGAGAAAGGGGAGAATTTTCCAAAACTGTGACATCACATGCAAAACGTGAGACTTGGTATATATATATATATATATATATATATATATATATATATATATATATATATATATTTCTTTTGTTGTTTTCAATTGATGAAACTTGGTATCATTATACCACACACATGCATGGTGACAATAGGTACACAAATATATATATATATATATATATATGGATGCGTTATGGTGAAAACTAATTATTACGTGAAAATTGCAACCCATCATAAAATGTTGCATTTTATGCACAAAAGTGTTGCATTTTATGCATAAAATATTGCATTCTCATAATGATGCATTATATGCATAAAAATAATATAAAATAATATATTTTATTATGTAACATTTTATACACAAAAATGCATCATTTTATGCATAAAATGTATGGGTTGCAGTTTTCACGTAATAATTAGTTTTCATATGATCTACTACATATAATAATAATAATAATAATAATAATAATAATAATAATAAAACAAAACGTAGATTTTATGTAAGAATCGAAATAAGGAATGATCTAGACAATGATCACTTTATGATCTATAGTGCAGATTAATGGATATATTATAATGGGTGAACTTTATATATACCCAAAACCAATAACTATATATTTTTAAGTTTTATACCCAAGCATATAAAAGTATAAGTTTTATACCCAAAATCAAATGAAAAGACAAACTTACCCTTAAAAAGTTACTGCTTTTCACAGTTACAACATACCAAACCGTGATATCATTGTTAAACCGTGAGCTCACGGTTTTGCATGTATCATCACGGTTTATAAGGGCCAAAAACCGTGAGTAAAGTATAAAACCGTGAGCTCACGGTTTTGCCTCTCTCAAGTCACTTTTTAATTTGATTTTGAGTGAAAAAATGTAAAATTCGAAAATGCATTTATTCACCAACAACCAAATCAGATGAAGGTACATTTCATTAATTGAATTAACAGTGAAATTGAACAAAAACACTTCAACTACAACAAAAAATTGAAATCGTGAACGCAAATTGAGTTAACCTCCCTCAATTTTGTTGAAATTTCCCCTCGAATTTGGTTGATTCTCGAAAATATTCACCATATTTGGTCCGCTGTTGAAGATATTTTGATTATATTGAAGGTACACACCGTTTATTTTTTCATATTTAGTTGTTATTATTGTGTAAATTTGGGGAAAATCATATGAATTTGGAATTTAGTAATTATTGATTTTTTTTTTCTAGAAAATCATGGTTTATTTACTTTTTTGATACAAAGAGTGATTAGATTACATGTTTGGTAACCTATTTATCGAGAATTAAAGTAATTACTTCCACGTAATAGGTTTAAACTGTTAGATTCGATATTAAGCTTGAAAAAATGATTTTCTGTTTTTAACGGTTTAATTAAAATTCACAGTTTAGATTTGACATGTCACGGTTATTTATAAGGTAAATCGTGAGATATCCTTTTTCAATTAAAATATTAAGCTCACGATTTGTAATATTTTCACAGTTTAAACTGTGATTAAACTGTGAAATATCCAACTTTCACGGTTTAATCAAAGTTTAAACCGTGAACTTCCATTAAAGAACCGTGAGCTATATATTTAAACCGTGTAAACACGATTTCTTACATTTTTAGGGTATTTTCTTCTGATTTTTAATTTCTTGATCGTTTTTATGCAGATATGTCTACGATCAAAGTATATATTCGTCATGGTGGGTATTTTGAGGAGGAAACTCGTTACGTAGGGGGCGATCGTGTTTTGGTGAATTTGGCTATGACCGAAGTTACATATGCAAATCTACTACAAGAGATTCGTGATCAAGTGGGCAAAGAATCCAATTTTTTGCTCTACGACGTGAGTAATGCCGATGGTGGGCAAGATAAGGTCGCTTTGAGGAGCGACATTGATTTGTTGCGATTGATTGTGGAGCAGATGAAGAAGGCAACTGTTTACGTTGTCAGCAAAGATAAGGGAATCACCCGGAGCACTCCGACGACACAAGGTTCTAGGATTTTTACGAGTGTGAATATTGAGGAGCCGAGCTCGGAGGCTCCATATTCTGAAGAAGAAAGGAGCGAGGAAGACGACGAGGAGAGGATGAGGATGAAGAGGTCACAGAAGATATGGCTGAGGAAGCAATGGACGCAGCGGATCACACCGACTTATTTGAGTCACTTACGAAGGAGTTCGGTACATGGATCTGACAGCCGAGACGGCTTGATAGGATCGTTAGGCATCACAACATTCATTCAGAGTCCCAACCTACCCAAGACGACGATGCCAGGGCCGATCTTGAGGCTATCCGAGTTTGGTTGATTCCTCACGTTCACCTAGACACTGCGTTGCCTTTGGGGGTTCTGGATCCAGATTATTACACGCCTGTAGCTGGTGCATTGCGAGAGGGCGGCCTGTATGTATTGTTGCGTCAAGAGGGCCCAGACAATCTGCAAGAAATCATTTTGCTTCGCCAGCCGTGGAGGTTGATCCCAATACCCAACTTGCTGCAAGACTCTGGGCCACAGTTTTAGGATCGGGTAGAGCTGGACCTTCCGATGCATTCTGTCGGCTGCATTAGGGAGCGTATGTAGAAGTGAGTCATATACCTCCATCGTCCACTCGTCAGTCAATACCCAGCAGATAACCCAGTGGTCGGAGGAGACATGGCAAACAAACACAAACTGCATAGAAGGGTCGATGACTCAACTTATTCTTCAAGCACTAATAATAATACGTTCTCAAACGACAAAGTTAAATTGAAGGAACTTACACAAGTTGCGTTCATCCAAACATCATACGAACCCACGCCGTGAAACCAATTCTCGAGATCCTTTGACAGCTTGTAATCACGATACTTTAGCTTTGACTTCACCATTGCCGTTTGATCTCTATCGTGAAAAGCCATCAGAGCTGTTCTCAAGTCATACTGTCAAATAATATATTCGTTTAGAGATTACACACAAAATAAAATAAATAAAATAATTATTCATTAAATATGTCAATAAAAACTCACGTATACGCCCAATCCAAGCAGAACTGTACCTCTCTCATGCAGAGACGGACACAAAAAAAGTCCATCTTGGAGTCGACTCCACCAGTAAAGCACATACAACTCCATTACCTAAAATCAACACAGATTATTATGAAAACATAATACTCGACAAAGTATCAAAAATAATAACAACAGAAAATAAGGTCCGGTCTAACCTCAGCGTTGAACTGTATCGCGGGGTGTTCGATATCATCGAACAAGGACTACGTCATTCTATATGGCGGGTCCTGCATGTTCATTGCGTAGGAATCCATCCCGCTTCATCTGAATGCCATAAACATCTCCTTGATCGTCGAGCCAGTATACGGTGTGGGGATAATCAGAACAAATGGGCTCTGTAAGGCAGCCGACGGCCTCACATTCCGTCCCCCAACATGAACCCGATGCACAAGCGTCTGTCCTGCCACGTCAGAGTTTGCATCACTGTACTCACCCCCGTTTCCCTGTTGCTCCTCGGGAATGAGAATCATCTGCGGATGAGGAACGACAGGCTGTAGTACGGGATGCACCCAATCATATGGGGGCGTCGTATCCAAGTCTCTGTAAAAAGATGAGTGTGACGACTCTGCGTCCTCGACCTCAGCCACTCGAACTGGAGGCGTCCTTGATCTCTCCCGTGCTACCGGCTCGGTAACAAACCTCACCATGTGCTCGAAACCAGAGCGCCCACGGGGGTAGGTGACCTGTGCTCAATGTAGGGAGCCTCTCGATCGTCTCGATCTTCATGGGCCCGGTCAACGAAATGTCATCCAGCAGAGCCCACATGGCCGGCATGTGACGGTGCTCGACGATGAGAATGAATGCCATGACCTGAAGAACTCCTCGACTTCCCGAAGATCCCCTTCAGGTGCCCTACCATGAACTTGGCGATACGAGCCATCACCCCGGTGTCCGACTCGTCTTGGGCCATTCTCTCCATGATCTTGTCGGCCTACACGTCGTTATCACATCCTCGGGGGCACGGATGCCGATGCACGCAGCAAACAAGGCCCGGGGACCTCTCGGGATGTGAACTCTCCACCCTCGGCCTCTTCGACGTACTCGCACGAGCTCTGGGGTTTGGGAGAGGCCCTCGACCCTCAGAATTTGCCCTGGTGGCACGTGGCTGGCGACCACGGGGCTGGGCTGCAGTCCCGACATCCCGACACCTCAATTTGTCGAGAACTTTCGTCATAGTTCTCGCTTCCTTCGTTTGTCTCTGCGGTATAGGCATTTTCTTCCAAGCATGACGCGTATTCGGATTAATCGAACCATCAAGGGGTCTTGCTCTTCGAAGAGGCTAAGATAGTATAACTGAGCCATTTCTTCCGTCGAAGGTTCGAGCGTCGGGTTTACTTGGAGCTGCAAAAGACAAAGGCACAAAAAATCAAAAATCAAAATCAAATCAAAATCAGTATTCAAACCGTGAAATGAAACCGTGAAAGCTGATACCTCACGGTTTGGGACTACATCAAACCGTTAGCTCATGGTTTGATTTAAGTTCAAACCGTGAGAATGATCTTTCACGGTTTTAACTTAAATCAAACCGTGAGCTAACGGTTTGATGTAGTCCCAAATCGTGAGACTACAACTTTCACGGTTTAATTCTAAATGAAAGCGTGAGCTCACGGTTTTATGTAATATCAAACCGTGATCATGCTTAAATAATCATAATAAATAAATAAATTTAACTAAATTAATTATAATTCAGTTCAAACAATTAACCGATAATCTACATAAAATCGCTCCAATTAATTCAATTTCAATCACCATATACTATAAACTATAAACTAAGCTAATATTAATTTAATTTAATTAATAATTCAAATGATATATAATTAGCAGATTAAGAGAATGATGACATACCGTCGGATCATTAAAAAAATCATGGAAATCTCTATAGTTGTGTCTCATTTCCCATCTCCTTAGTCGAGGGAACGCGTGTGAGTTCAACTTGTTGGCACACTGCTCTCCTAAATCCGGAAGGGCCTCGAAGACCTAAAAATACAATGCCCAGACGGGCCCGTACAGATGGTAGGCAACATTAGTGTCGGAACCTCCAATTTCTCTCGGGTCCTTCTTTGCCACTCCTAGCTGGTGGCACAGTATTTGGAACGACCATGAGCCCCACGGAAATGTAGCCCATCGTTCTGGATCCTCTACTAAAGTCCATGCCCAATCATCAATGCTTCTATTGTAGTCTCGACACAATAGCAAGTAGTAGGCGAGGAGGTTAGCGGCAACCATGTATTGATCCTCCGTCCCTAGAACTACGTCGACATTCGTGAAATCGTTAAAAAACTGTTTCACTAGCACCTTACGCCCCTCATAGTAAGTATAGAAGAGGCTCGTCCTTGGGATGACGTGGTTCTTGCCGTGAGGATTAAAGGTTAAGGAACCGAATCTCAATCCGGTCACGAGGCAAAATTCTTGCGCCCAAACCGAATATCCTGGCCATTCACGTGAAACAACCTCTCAAAATCATGGTCGTTGCCCCTCCATAGCTCCCGGGACAAAAGCTCGTGCAAGGCACGCTTCGCGTTCCCAATCTTCTTAGTTGTGCAGATGACTGCGAATGGAGATTCGTCGCTAAATCGGGCCAACAGATCATGTCCGCCAATGCGCAGTAAATGGTTCACGATTGACACAGCTGCGGAGTCTCTATAGTAGGCATTGATTTCACCCGGAAATCCTTGCATGAGAGGCCTGTACCATTGGTACCTAGGCTGCAATCACCCAAAAAATGCAAATGAAGTGAATTAATTAATTAAATTAAATATATCGAATATAGTGTATCTAATCTGTATGCTGCATAATTCACGGTTTAAAAGCAAAGAAACCATGATCTCACGGTTTAACTAAGCTTAAACCGTGAGAAAATGGCTTCCTCACAGTTTGAACTTAATTCAAACCGTGAGCTCACGGTTTGCTTAAGTCAAACCGTGAGAATTCCTTTTCTCACGGTTTAAGCTTAGTTTAACCGTGAGCTCACGGTTTCTTTGCTTTTAAACCGTGAATTATGCCCAAACCTATATTGTACAGATTCAACTTCAAGTTCAAACCCAGCACACACACACATAAATCGCAGTTCAAGCACACACATATTTGTGTCATTTTCATATAAATCGCATACAATTCCAAACTATTCCATCCAAAAAACTGAAAAACATGCTTACAATTTAAACCGTAAATTGAATAATTTTATTTTAAAAAATAACGAAGGTTAGAAAACTCACCGGCGCCGGCGGCTCCGGAATATTCTCCCGTTCGGCCCTCGTCGGAATTGGGCGACGTTGTGGAACTCCTTCGGATTCGGCACCAGAATCGTGGTCATGGTTTGAATCGTCGGCCATGGTTTTCTCCTCTCCGGCGCCGGCAATTACAAAAAATTCATGGTTCAAAATTGGGGGTTATGGCTCACGGTTTCTTTGGGAGAGAGAGAGAGATAAATCGTGAGAATGGAGAGTGCGGCTGAGAGAGAGAGAATGGGGTGGGATAGGGTTTGTTTTTTATTTCTTTGAATAAATTGAAAAGTGGGGCCCACATTCTTTTTTGTTTTGTTTTGAGTGTGAGATAAATTGGAGGTTATTTTTGTCTTTTCAATAATTTTTGGGTATAAAACTTATAGTTTTATTTGCTTGGGTGTAAACCTTATATAGTTATCCTTTTTGGGTATATTTAACCATTGACACTATTATAATTGTATTGAGAATGCATTATAATGGATAATTTCATGATAATAATTACGAGAATGCGTTATGTTTAATGATGTATAATAGTTGTACATAATGTGCATAATATCTATGCATAAAATTTACCATTGTAATGATTTTTTATACCAAATCTACTTATATATACTAGCAACACATACGTGCATCCGCACGTAATAAAATCTATAGTAACTAATATTTTAAAAAAAAACTTTATAGTATATTTACTACTCCCTCTGTCCTACCTAATTAGTCCACTTTTATTATTTTATACCTCACATATGAATATAAAGGTGGACTAATTAGGTGGGACGGAGGGAGTATATATTTTTATCTCATTCCGATACTTTTAAAAAAACTTCATCAATTCAACAAATATCAGTATAATTATTTATGTATTTATTACTTTTATACTCCGTATTAACAATCAACAACATTCGAATCGTACTAAAACATAAGGTAACATGATGAACATTTTATGCAAGAAAGGACATTGCTTTCACTTGATGAACTTTAACGAATAACTTAGATTATATATTATATGCTTTTGCTAAGTCCTCACATGTTTTGGTTATTAGAAGGAGTATACTGTTGCCGTTTAAAATTCAAATACTTTTTAAGTTAATTAGTTCTAGCTAGGGGTATATATGGATTAACATGATTTGATAACATGGTGGATATACAAATAGTAAATTGAAAGTTTTGAGTTAAATTAACGTAAAGATTTGATAATAATAATAATAATAATAATAATGAAATACAATTTTTATGAACTGTTAGGGAGTATTTGTGTCTTTCAATATACAGTAATGCTTCTTTCACCAAAACAAGTATATATAATTGAATAAAGATTAATATATTATAAATAGACGAAGGTCAAATTGAGGTAAATGATATTTTATACTCCCTCTGTCCATCATTCGTTGGACTAAAATTTTGGGTATGAAGTTTAATATTTTTTGATAATGTGTAATAAACTAAAGTGTTAAAGTGAAATAATTGTGAACACGTCTAATATTTTTAATTGTATTAAAATGTTAAAGTGTAAAGTGTTAAAGTGTATTGTCCCAAAATAGAAAGAGTCAACAAACCATGGACGTCCCGATATAATGTTAGTGTCAACAAATTATGAAAATAGGGAATACAATATAATTAATATTATATTGATAAAAGGACAAAAAAAAAATAATATACAAGTATATAACTTTAATCGTGGCCCTTAAATTTGATATTCAATTTTTTATTAGAATAGTTTAATAGTTTATGGTATTGATTTATATGAATACGCAATTTTATAAAATAATGCTAGAGAGATTTATCACTTAATGCAATAATTATTTATTAAATTTGTTTCCAATCATATAAGATACACATCATCATTAATTAAGAATTGATAAAATTTAGTAGAATTTAGGTATTACCGTAATTATTTAATACATATTATGGGTATATTAGACAATCTATATTAAGTACTCAAGGCTCTTTTTATATAATATAAGTATAGATATAAAATCAAAAATTAACTAACGCAATTATCCTTTCATCAGAGCTCTATAAATTAAAATTAACTAAACACCCGGCCCTTTTAGTTTCATTTTCCATCTTCCTTGAAAAAAGGAACTAATAATGTGAAATCCATTCAAAAACAGTGTAATTATCCATTCATCATTTGGTTTGGACAAAGATAATTAATGAGAATGTCGGTGTTAATTAATGCGAATGCCCAATGTGGTAGCTCTCTCTCTCCTCTCTCTCTCCAATTACCTTGCAAATGTTTCTTAGTTGTTTGTCCATTATTATTGAAGCTAAACCTAAATTTCAAGAAAACCTCTTTCTTCACTTCTTGTTTAGTATAGTCTAAAATGGAAATTAAAATGTTACGTTAGGCCAAATGCCTACCTTTAATTTTAAGAAAAATAACTAAAAATAATATTGATGATGGCCACATTGAATATTTGATTTTAGTCTTAATTAAATTACTTCACTTGATCATGGCCGACCTCATGGGTTTACGTACTCTTCGATGATTACTTACACGATTATCAATGAACTAATGTGCTTATCATTTTATTTCAAGTTTAAAATTGAGGAAATCATATACTACAGTATATCTTGCCGTTCAAAATATACACGTTTTCAAATTCGTTACCTCATTGTCTTTCTTCTTTTCTTTTTTAAATTCATCCTTTTAGTATGGCCTTACAAAGGAGGATTATTCAATTTGTAAGTTAGAGTCAAGATCGTTGCAAAGTCAATATAGGATAAATAAAAAAATTTAAACATGTCCTCACATATAGGTCACCATTGGCTCTATACACGAACCCAATCAAAGCCACTATAAGCTCAACATCCACAACCACAGACTAACCCAGACTAACCCATCACATAAACTTTGGACCTGTTCTGATATCATGTAAAGTTGGCCCAACCACCTCTTAATAAGGCGCTACTAAAGGGAAATATTGATTATCCAACTTACATCTTGCTATCAAAATTGTTACAAAGTCGAACAATTTGAAATAAATGAGAGACTTCAACAATCATGCGTTTGATCATTCTAAGATGTGGAAGTTGCCAATCTTACCGTTTTTAGATGAACATCAATGGAATTTCCCCTTGGGTGAAAAATTAAAATCCATTGATCTCGATATATTCCCCAAAATTAATAAAAATCATTGGGTAACATATGTCATAATGGGGCAGCTATGATGGTGAAGTGGACAATTTGTTTAGCATTAATTAGAGGCCAAGTGCTATGAGAATAGTCCTACTTTGGATTTCAAAATATTATTCCCTCCAAAACTAGTTTGTCAAAATAATCTAGTTAATAAATTTATTATTATTATTATTATTATTATTATTATTATTTATCTTCTAAAGTCGGGTCTTGATTAATTCAATAGCACCTCATTGATGCCAAAGCTAATACTACTAGTACGTAGCAGCAATTATTATAGTCTAAAAACTTTTAAAGTCCGGTGAAACAAAATGTGAGATATCTAACTGTATAAGGAAAAATATCTCTATCCGAGGAAATTTAAAGAGATAGTACAAATCTGGAAAAAGGAATATGAGAAAAATTTATATGTAAAAAAAGATTGTTTGTCCATGTCTTTGGTTGGTGCACCACATTTCCCTCTCTCTCTTCTCTCTCTTTCTCAAAGTAAAGGTTTTTATATCAGTATATAATTGGCATGCACGGAATGCCAAGATGATTACTGGGGCATGTGAAGTTGTTGTGTAAGAGAGAATGAGACTAATGTAAGAACAGTCTAAATATATGTGGCCCCCGCTATTCCTACCTACAGTATTATAGTATTATTAGTCCATATTCAACATTCATTTCCTCCCTTCTAATTTCCATTTTCTCATGCTTTTTTTCCTAAAGAGACCCAATATTCTACACCCTCCGTCCACGATCTTTCGACTTAAAAATTTCGGCACATAATTTAATGTGTTTTGATGATGTGTTAATAAGTTAAAGTGTTAAAGTAGAATAAAATAGTGGACGGAGGGAGTATCATATAAGCTAGACGGAACTTATAGTATGGAATATTTCATAGTAAAATTTCCAACGCAAATTAATACTTTTCAGCAATTATAATTAAATTATTGATGATTTACAAAAAAAAAAAAAAAAAAAAAAAACTTACGTAGGGAGGTCAGTTCGTTCGAAACTCATGTCAGCATTTGAGAAGAATCTAGAGAGTGAGAGATGAAATAATCAAGAGTGAGAATCTTAGGCCAAATGAGTGAGGGAGGTGAGAGTCTGCATTTTGGGTGGGGGTGTGTTAGTTTTGGTTTACCCCTAATGAACTGATAAAAAAAAATAAGGGCTCAATCTTAAGATCTAATTTTCTTAATTTATAGCTTAAGATTTTTAATTCTTTCCAAATAAAAAAATGATTCATCTTCATTTGGGCAATCCGATTGAAAAGGAATACAATACATCTTGCTGGGACGGAAGGAATACAAAATTAGCACAAAAATCAAGTGGATTGGACTAATTGAAATAAAGAAAGAAAAATCACACTTAAAAGGCGTTTTTTTTTTTTAAAAAGCATTTTCAGAATATTTCAGACTAAAACACTAAAAATGTGAAATTTTCGTTTTCACTAATTGAATACCAAAAGTTCATAAGTATAGAAGAAGAATGACTATTCCCATTAGGAAAAGAGTGGACATTCTATAGGAATAATAATTCTCGATAAAAATGTAATATCAAATAAAGGAATGAAATGAAGGCTAATTAGGAATGATCGTTCTATTTCAACCCCATTCCATCATATACCAAACACCCCATTAGAGAGTGAAGCGAAAATCGTAGAAAATGATAAATTAATAAGAAGGCAGTATTTTTTGTACAAATTAGGCATTCAGTATGTTTGTGTGTGTATATGACGCAATGGTGTATACAAAAAGTGTGTAATATCTTGCTATATGTTGTGATTGGACAAAATTATTAGTTTGTTGAAAGGGACATGAAAAATAATTCCTGCATGAAAAAACAAATATCAGACAGATAATGAGCAAATACAATCATAACACTACTCTTCATCATTTATTTCTTTGACCACATAAAAACATGCATGAATTAATGCTAAAATAAATTTAATCGTAAGGATTATTTCCCTATATACATACACGTATACGTATATTAAAGATAGAGCGAGGTAGGACACACAAGAAAATCTCTCATGTGGACCACCACAAAATGGTGGGGTGCAGATAGTTCTTTTCTATTTATTTCTTATTTTCCTATAATTTAGAAAAGGGTAGATATTTCTTTTTTTTTTTTTTTTTTTTAAGAAAAAGGTAGATATTTCTAGTCACAGCAGCTTGTGACATTAATTTAGTTTTATGCTCCCTAAAATAATTCGGAAGAATACAAAAACTCGAGGAGAAAACACCCCGGCCAAAGAAATAAAATACATCATACTACCTCCGTCCCGTCGAAATGGTCCTGTTTTTATATTTTATACCTCACATATATTCAAGAAATAGGGTCATTTCGACGGGACGGAGGGAGTAGTAATTATTTTCAAACAATGATTAGTTCATAAAATAACATTACGCATATATATATATATATATATATATATATATATATATATATATATATATATTGTCTTTTTGTTTGGAATTAATTTTTGTAGAGGGATTAAATAAATGGGGGTGCTTAGGGCCAAAGTCTTGTTAATTAAATAGTAGTAATAAATATAGTTGTATACCATAAATAGTATTAATGGGGAAATAAAATAAAATAGTAGAAGGGATGGGGATAGTGGTGGTCCATCAAGTATGCTAGCTGCTCACTTGCCTTGCATATCAAGCGATGTTCTTTTACCCTTCTTACTCTCTCTCTCTCTCTCTCTCTCTCTCTCTAACATTCATAGCAAGAGAATCATGATCAGCACTCCAGCTCCAAACCCATGTGAGTTCCTATCATTTTTCCATTCTTTACTGTTTTTATATCTACCCTCTTTCTTTTCTTTCTTCTTCTTCTTTTCTTTTCTTGAGGGCCGGAGGGCAAGGTGGGTATTTTAACTGTCCCTAGTATATAAATCATTTCCATTTTTAGATTTAATGTATATAAATTTCTATCCAAAACTTGGTTATGATTATTCTTCCAAGACACTGAACACTAATATATACATACTTTTTGAACCGAATACGATCGTCTGTATCACCTTTAATATACCAATCGTATACCGAAATTGTTTTTTATATTTTTTAATTTTTTTCAATTTTAGTATAATATAATTTAGTTTAATTTTGCAATATTTAATTGGGATGCATTAATCCAATTATGGTTTATAATTATTCTTTTAACATTTAATTTTTCTGTTTTACTCATAAAACTAAAATTAAATGCTAACAAAAGTAATAAAACCCTAATGGATTAGCGTAAAATCAAACTAAATCATAATATTAAATAAATTAAAGACAATAAATAACAAAATATTGATTTAGTTATACGACTAGTACTTTAATATAGATGATCCCATGTGCTAAAACGGTTGTTTGAAATGGAATTGTATTTTGATAGAATTTATACATTTCCAAAAAGTCTTTACATAAACTAATTAAAATACATACAAACAAAACAAAACAAATCCCCTACCATCTTTCTACATGTAAAGAGACAAAACTTCCACATATAAAAAGGACACATCTTAAATAGAAAAACAAAAAACAATACTACAAAATTTAGTCTTCTTCTTTTCTTTTTCTCAACAAAAGAAAAATAATTTTGTTTCCAATCAATATTCATTTGAAACTGTAGGCACTCCAATCAAATCAAGTCACACTAACGTCAACTATTGCAATAATACATAGTAATTCTCAACAAAATTGTTCTGGGAAAAAAAAAGTAATTTATATAATCATGACAAATATTAAATTTATGCATAAAAAAGAATTAAAAAAAAGGATTAATTAATTAGAGTAAAGAAAACAGTTTAGATTTAGGTAAATGCTTTTGAGTGTATGGCTTAACAAACAGCTAAGGGCGTATAGTACCTTTTGCTTTACCAGTCAAGAAGACTACTCCCCCCCTTAGCCTTAGAGAGGGAGAGAGAGACCTTTATTTACTACCACAATCCAAAACCCCAATCTCTCTCTCTCTCTTTTCTCTCTCTCTCTCACACACATACAAAACTGCGGCAGCTACTAGCTGAGCTTAAATTAGCAAAGAGAGTTAAAGGTAGTAAATAGGGAGCTGCCTTTTCCTTTATCTCTCACTACTGGCTTCTTCAGTTAAAGTTGAAGCGAATTCTGGTGTTTTTTTCCATTCTTAAAGCAGGTTTTATACCCAAATCCTACCTCCTTAGTTTCCTTCTTTTCCCCCTCTCCTCACCTTCTATTTTGTTTTTTTTTTTTTTTTCCTTCCTTGAAGATTATCTCCTGATTTCAGTTTTCTTGGATTTTTCCTAATTTCCATATAATTAGATTCCGCCTTCAAAGATTGAATATATTTTATTGTTCTTGATATGAATCATGCATAGTATTCTTGAATCCTAATCGATTTGGTATACATGATAAATCGGTTTTATAGGTTGTGCTTGCAGAAGTATCTAGAGCATACGATTTGATGAAGAGTAGTGAGAGAGAAAAGAGGATCGGAATTTGATGGATTCAAGGTTGGTATGATGAGGTAAATAGTGGGAAAATATAGCAAAAAGAAAAAGAAAGAAAAAGGTGTGTTTGGTTGCGCCATGAATAAGAATACTCAACTAGGATCTGTAAGCAGTTCTGATCTCATCGATGCGAAGCTTGAAGAGCATCAATTGTGCGGATCCAAACATTGCCCTGGCTGCGGACACAAGCTCGAAGGCAAACCGGTACGGATAATAACAACAATAATATAAATAATAATATTCTTGGCTTCGCCTGCAAGATTTTTCTCTTAGAGAATCGTGTACAAGATATATAGGAATTATGCTTCCCTTGTTTATTTTTTTATTTTATTTTTTAATTAATAAATTCGAGAATATATTTATCGCTTTTTAGGGAAATAATTAATTAATAAATATAAATATATTTTGAACTTTGATTTATGTTGTTGTGGTTTTGATGGCGGTAGGATTGGGTAGGTTTACCGGCCGGAGTGAAGTTTGATCCGACGGACCAGGAGCTGATCGAGCATCTGGAAGCGAAGGTTGAAGGGAAGGAGTCTAAATCTCATCCGTTGATTGATGAGTTCATCCCTACCATTGAAGGTGAAGATGGGATTTGCTACACCCACCCTGAGAAACTTCCTGGTCAGAACCACCTTCACCCCCACCCCCCACCCCCCTCTCTCTCTCTCGGAGAGAGAGGGGGTGGGGTTGCTTATGCCGTAATTCAAGAAGTTTGGTTTTACTAAAGTCCTCTTTTTCTCGGAAGATAGGAATTTTTAGGGTTTTTGTTTTCTTTTGTGTTTCTTGTTTTGTAGTGAATCCATGATTTGTTGCACCTAAATAAACCTAACTTTGATTTTTTTTATTTTGCAGGAGTGACGAGGGATGGATTGAGTAGGCACTTCTTCCACCGGCCGTCGAAGGCGTACACCACCGGGACCAGGAAGCGGCGGAAGATTCAGACGGAATGCGACCTACAAGGCGGCGAGACGCGGTGGCACAAGACCGGAAAGACGAGGCCGGTGATGGTGAACGGGAAGCAGAAGGGGTGCAAGAAAATCTTGGTTCTCTACACTAACTTCGGCAAGAATCGGAAGCCGGAGAAGACCAACTGGGTGATGCATCAGTACCATTTAGGGCAGCATGAGGAGGAGAGAGAAGGGGAGCTCGTCGTCTCCAAGATCTTCTACCAGACTCAGCCGCGCCAGTGCAACTGGACGGAGAGGGGCGGCGCCGCCGTCCCTGGTGTAGTTGCCGGAGATGTCACGGCCGACGTTAATGTAATAAGGAGAGATAGTGGGAGTGGGAGCTGCTCCTCTTCTAAGGAAATGATCCCTCAAAGAGATGACTTCTCCGCCGCAGCTGCCGCGGCCGCCGCCGCCGGTGGTGGTCCCATTCCGGCTTATGCTGGTATTGATCATTTCGGCTATCTCCCATATAGAAAATCATTTGATGAGGTAACAGTAACACCCATTTCTTCGTTAATTTCTTTTGATTTAATTTAATTTTCGCATGAATCCATCCTCTTAAGTAATTTCATAGAGTTTAGAAAAATGAAGCCATTAAACAATTTCCACCTCTATAGTAAAAAAAAAAAAAAAAAAAATGGGGATGCAAAGAAAAGAACATCTTAATTTCCATACATATCTATTGCTTCTGCAAAAAGCATGAAAATAATAGCGGACTTTCTTGAAAATAACAGCCCAAATAATCAAACTTAGCTACTAATTCACCCACCAAAACCAAATAAAATGGCAGAATCCTTCCACACAGTATAGATAGAATTAACAAAATATAAATTAAAATATAAATAAATAAGGTGAATAAAATGGGACGTCGTTTGCAAAATGGAAATCAGGGTGCAGGGAGCATCGGAGAGGCTTCAATCGCAAGGGAAGCATCAGGCACGTGCGAAGAGCGTGACATAGGACAGCATCACGTGAGTCACGAGCGTGACATCCCGCAGCAGCATCACGTGAGCCACGACCATCATCAGCAGCAGATCGCCGCCGCCACAGCCACCGCTTTCCACATAAGCCGGCCGTCGCACTCCATCTCCGCCATCATCTCTCCTCCTCCGCTCCACCACGCCTCCATCATCCTCGACCAAGATCATCCTTCCACGTCCCTAGAATCATGCTCCCTCCCGAAAATTTCCAGGTATGAATACATATTTTTTTTATATAATTTCTTTTAAATAATCAAGAGTGAAAGCTACAGTTTTCTTGAAAGAATAAAAGAAGTTGCTGAAAACAAAAACTGCATAATGAGCCATGCAATTCTGTGTCTGACAATGATGGCTCAAGTCAAATAAAAAGTGACATAATTAATTCCTAGTTAGTCTCTTCCATGTTTGTTGTGCAAACTTTGCAATCATTTCTTTTCTTTCTTTTATTTTTATTTATTTATTTATTTTTTATTTGTGTCATCCAACCATAGTGCATCCAAGCAATAAAAAATAGTAATTGATAGTATCAAATCTTTTAGCAGACAATGCATGATCATATATATGATTATGTTTTTAAGGACAAAATATTTAAATAAATAAATATTAATAATATTAATAATAATAATATCTTTCAGCAGCAGCAGCAGTCTCAACAACATCATAAAATTGGAGGAAGGTCTGCATCTGGATTGGAGGAACTAATTATGGGATGCACTTCTTCAACTGATATTAAAGAAGTAAGTATTTCACTAACTTTTTTTTAACCTTTTTTTTTAAAAAATAATAATTTGCACTCAAATGTAATGCATGCTTCTTATGTGTCAATTTGGGAACTGCTTAAAGAAAAAGGATGTTCAAGATATGAAATCTCTTTCTCTAATTATATTATAGTAGTATTCAATTGGGAAAAATATTATTCAAATGTGATGATTAAAAACCCCCAAAAAAAAGAGATACTAGAAGCCTTTCTTTTTCTTTTTCCACACCGTATTACTTTATCTTCTTTTTCATTCCAATCAAGAGTTTTAGATGATCTCCCTAGCCCAATATGGCTAAATTAAATTTTATATGTGAATTTTTAATTGGTGAAATCTTGCATTATGACTGGTCTGATCTCTTCTTTTCTTCTAATTTTCTTAATTAATATGCATCGCCTTTTTTGTTTTTTTGTCTTGTGCCAAAAACTTTTCTTGCTTCTGTCATATCATATGCATGTATGCCTAAACACCTTATAATTAGCAAAATGTGAAATAAAAAAGCCATGAAGGGCGGAAACCGCGGCAAGAATCCTCCTTTCTTATACTTTTTTTTTTTTTTTCATAAATTAAAAGTGATAAAATGGAGCTCTCTCACTAAAACCCTTTTGTTTACATATTATCTAAAATATGTTTCATAACGCTAGTAGAATAAGTACGAACGAATATTATAAAGGCCCAGAAAAGCTATATCATTATATGTACTTTAATACATATATATTTATATAATGTGAAACAAAAGAGAAGAGAGGGTTCGTAACCCCAAAACTTTCTTTTATGCTCGTGGTATCCTAGGAAAGAAAGAGACAGTTTTTTCCGTTATTACCTTATACTGTACTACATAACTTATGAGTCGACTCAGTATTGTTACACTACATTATTAAAAATATTAATTAATTCACAATTTTGAGCATAGAAGAGAGATTAAATAATAAATAAAACATTATTTGTAAGAAATAGGAAATGAATCTATCACTGCATGATATACTGCCCAAATTAACGGGTGCATTAAATAGTGCCAATAATGTATTATAATGAACGATGCATCATTCTTATGCATAAAATGCATTATCTAGATTTATTTTTATTTTTTACACCTGATGTACTCCCTTTGTCCCGTCCTACTGGACCCGCTTCTATTATTTTACACATAAATATATTTAAAATGCGGGTCTAAGAAAACGGGACGGAGGGAGTACTTTCTATAGGATTAGTGACTGTTCACGTAACGATGGTGGTGATCATGCATGTGATTAGCTTAATTACACAGTAGTAAATAGTAATAAAATATTATAATGGTGAAAAATGTGAAATGATGCAGGAGTCATCAATGGCGAACCAACAAGAAGCAGAATGGTTGAAGTACTCCACATTTTGGCCCGACCCGGATAACCCGGATCATCATGGGTAGTAGCAAAAAAAACAAATCATTACCATTATCATTACTTACTACCTCAACTTGTAAGTGGAAGGAGGGACCAAAAAACACCATTGTTACTTCTTTTTCTCTTTCTTTTTTTCTCTAAATTTTAGGAGCAGCAGGGGTTACAAACTGAACTAACTGTTCAACAAAATCCCATGTTGCAAAAGCAAGAAAAGAGAGAAAAAGAAAGAAAAAGAAAGGAACCAAGAAAAAGCCTGCTCTCTACTGACAAACACAAAGAGGAGATAGAGATATAGAGAGAGAGAGAGGGAGAGGGAGAGAAAGAACAAAGGAGAAAACCCCAACGTCGAAAGCGAAAAATTCTTGCTGCATGAAAATCATCACCACGATGATTACTATACCGTCTTTACATGTGTTTATTCCATATTAATATTATTATTTGTTCATTTCTAAGTTATTTTTGTAACATTTTTTCGATTGTTTTACAGCAAAGAACTATAGATACTAAAGCACAATATTGGAAATGGGAACTGTGTTTATAATTTTTGAGTACCGTTTTATCTTTTTGACCCGAGGCATTTATCTTATCTTTGCGTATGTGTAAAGTATGTTTCATAAACAAAATGTAATACTCCCTCAGTCTCGTTTGTAATGGGCATTTTCTTTTGGACATATGGTTTTAGAAGAGTATAATTCGATATACGGCGTAATTAATATTTCATTAATTATTTAAAAATTAGAGCATCATAGATTTATAAAAACACATTGATGTTTGATGTTAAATAAAAGGTTGTATCAACGCATTTAATTTGATATAAAAATCATAAAATTCGGAGAACGAACGAACAAATTGTAATAATTTAAAATTTTGCAATTCTAATTATATTGGAAACGTGCAGAGTGGTATAGATATGAGTTGGTAGATTAGACGGAAGTATAATATAATCTACCCTAATCACAATTAGTTATCAAATATGATGAATGCTCCTTAGTCACTTAGGGCATACTCCGTTAATGTGTCAATACCACATTTTAGAGAGGTTACTATAATGTGGTGCTTGGTATGATGGAATGGAATGAGGTGAAATGAAATGGAGGTAGAAATAATGTAGAATTTTCTACATCATTTTTACGTCCATTCCATTCCACCTCATTCCATTCCATCATAATGTATTATTTTAAACATTAAATTCTATCATAAATCCCACTAAGAAAAACGTTTGTGACACTGCTACATTATCGATAAATGTGTTTACAGTGAATAAGAGACCATTCCCTAATCAAAATATATAGCTAGAACTAAACAGCAAGGAGAAAGCGAAAAAGTTTGTAGCACGATACACCATAAAGTGCTTTAAATGATCTCATTGCAGTTTTTAGGTATGGAGAAGCGTTCTTTTTCATTAAAATGTACTAACATTAACCATATTAATGTAGACAGCATGATCTTTATTTTTATTTTATTTTTCTTATTCATAATTTAGTTAAAGAAATGTTTAACTTTGAATGTGGAGCAAAAGAACGCCATGACATATAATGGAAATGATTTGGGAATAGAAGTGGATCAATATTAATATTGCGTGATATATAGATGAATTAGGTTACATTTCGATACAGAATTTTGTAAGACTATCCATATTTTTCACTCAGAAACAAACTCCGCCCTGATTTCCGGTTGAAAATTAAGTAAAATTATTGAATACTTAATTTTATTTTACAGTAATTTATATTCAAATGTTTTTTAGTGTAATTTATTTTATGAATGTATTGAATACTTAAGTTTATTTTACAGTATTTTATATTCAAATGTTGTTTAGTGTACTTTAATTTATGAATTTATTCCAACAATGTACTCTATATATCTACTCTATTTATAGTTCTTATTCAATCCTAGTAATTTAACATCTACCGACACATGATAAATATTGAATAAATAACAAAAATGTATTTTCAATGATAATGTACTAATAATTATGAATTTTAATAAAAAATAACAATATAATAATAATAATAATAATAATAATAATAATAATAATAATAATAATAATATATTTATTTATTTCATATTATTCAAGCACAAAGAAAAGCACATATTTTGTCAAGAGTGTTGAATATATAATTTAATTTAGTTCAAGAAGTATACAGTATATTTTATTTATTTAATTAATAGTCAAAATATATTTTATACCCATTCAATATTTGTCATATATCTATAGATGTCAAATTATTTAAATTGTATAGAAAACCACAAACATAGCATATATACATACCGAGTACGTACGATTGTTTCAATTAATTAGTATATTGACTAACTTTGAAATACAACAAAATAAGCCAAAACATAAAACACAGATATTGCTTCGAATTAGTTTTGGTTCAGTTCCAAGTTTTTACTTAACGAAATATCACGGTATATCGATAGGCCCATAACGACTTTGAATTGGCTATCTTTAAAAGATGCTTTGGATTTTCTTTCACATGACACCTAGGAAACATGAAGATGCGACCAAAGCAAGATCACTAGTGAGAACATTATTTTGTATCTCATTTATAGAAGTAAGAAAATTAATTTTACTATTTTATTGCACCCAAGTTATTTTCATATTTGTGTGCTCTTTTAATCAACTTTAATTATTCTATTCTAGATTCGAGCTTTTGCTGCAAATTGTTTGTAGATATGCTTTACTTAACGTCCGAGAGAGAGGCTGCGGGTTCATGATACGTATGGACATGCATAATATATAATGCACCGATTCTCTTAAAAAATACTACTATCATATTGCAGTATCGGATACGCGTATAGTGCGGTGCGGATGTGATTTGCATGGGATACGCACGGCATAGGCCACTCGGCGTATCCTGGAAAAAAAAAACATGGATATGCGAAATGCGAATTTGGTACTTCTGCTTCGGGAATCCGGTGAGTTTAGGATACATTTGGGTTTTTTTTTATTATTATTTTTTTATAATAATTTGTTTTAATTTTTTATATTTTTTTATATGTATTGCTCTGATCTAAAATCTAGTTCACTACAAAATCAATGTAGTATTTAATTTATGTGGTTTAATTGAAGTTTTCATTTTAATTGACATTTACAATGTAGTAGTATTTAATTTATAAATTTTATATTCATAAATAGGTGATATATATAATAATAATAATATAAATATACAAATACTCTCTCCGTCCACAAAATATGCGCACTTAATACCGCATACATCCGTCCACAAAATATGTACTTACCTATTTTTGGACGTGGATCTCATATTATTTTATCAATCAAAACATCACTTTATCAATTAAATCATCACTTTATTCAACCAAAATGTCAATTTATCAACTAAAATATCACTTTATTCAACCAAAATATCACTTTATTAGCATAAAGATGAGACCCAAAATATTACTTTATCCACCAATCATTACAAAAATTAAAAACTGTGCCAAAAAATTCTATGCACAAACTTAGTGGACATGGGTATCCGTATATCATTACCTCTAATATTTTTTTAAAAATCCATATAGTTGTATTGTGTCGCTCCGTACCCCATCTCAGGACTGATGCGTAATCGGGACGGAACCGGAATACCGGTACTGAGTACAGGAATACCGAATACCGAATACCGAATAAGACTAATTTTGGGTACCGGTACCGGACAGAATAAGTTATCTGGTTTCTGGATTTCCGGCCGGTTCAGTACCGGGTAACCAGAAGAACCGGCTAATGTACCGGATATATTTTTTTAAAAAAAAATACTAGTGTTTTCTATTTTTTTTTTTTTTTCCATTTCCTATACCTATTTTTACCATATTTTCTAATTCAATTTAAAAATTAAAATATCACAATCCAAAATGCAAATTTAAATCAATATTAAACAATCCAAGAAATATTTTAATTTTGATTCCGTATTTGAAAGTCAATCCCTAAAGTTTATTTTAACTAAAAACTTTTATTTACGGAGTACAAAATTAAATTTTACAAAAAATATTAATTTATATAATTATAATATAGTACTACCTCCATCCCATGTATTAGGCTACTTTGCTTTTGGCACAATAGTCAATGCAATGTACGATATGTGGTTGTAGTTAATTCTAAGGAGAAAGAGTTAATTGTAGCCACAAATTTTTTGCCATTTTAGGAAAGTAGACTAATATATGGGACGGACCGAAAATGAAACGTAGCCTAATAAGTGGGATGGAGGTAGTATATAAATATAAAAAAATATATATATATATATATATATATATATACATATAGTAAAATTTATTCGGTACCCGGTATGGTACCCGTTCCGTACCAGAATACCGGGTACCGAATATTCTAAATTTTTTTGTACCGGTATCGTACCGAGTACCGGATAATCAGTATTCGGTACCCGATACCTAGTCCGGTACCGGTTCGGTACCGGGATTCCCGAAAAGATGGTACCGGTTAGACAGCCCTATATGCAACATAGATTATGTATTTGGGATGTACGCGTCGGTATCTTTTTGCTTGCATGTAGGAAAAGCAAGTCGACATGCAATTCCATCGTAGTTTCTAAAGGGAATAAAGATATCTGATTTGGCGGAAATCGAGGTTGTACTATACTCTATATTAATTATACGAATTTAAGAACAAGATTTGGTTGGGCTTAAAATACTACTGGTGATATTTTGCAATAATACAACAGAATCTCCCGACTAACTGGAATAGTCTACCTACTGAATTCTCATTTCTTTTGTCGGAAATTTAAGTCGTGCTTCTAATCTTATGTATATGTTGGAAATGATATACTCCGTATTAGTCATTTTTCGTGTGCACCTTTTATAGATATTACTTACATTTTGACCATTTTATCACGATTTTTTATATTAATCTTTATTCTAATACTTCAAGAATTATTAATAACATAATTATATTCATAGTAAAATGTAGTACTAATATATAGTAAAAGATATCAATATTATGTTTGATTAGAGGTATCAATATTATATATATAGTTTGATTCATATGTTAATAAATTCTGACATGTTAAATAGAAATCAATCTGGACCATTGCCTCGCAACATTCCTCGCAGGTGTGGATTGAGCTCGATGCTACTGCCATCGTGTCCCTGCTATCTTCTGATCGACATGGATCCGGGACCACTCGTATCACCATCACCCGGATCCATCTCCTAATCAGAGATTTACATGTTAGGATCTCACACATTCATCGGGAGGGCAACCGCCCAGCCGACTACATGGAGCGCCTTGGTCATTGGGTCCAGACGAGGACCACTTTTGATGCCAGCTCAGCCCTGATGCTTTTTTTGTCCCTGGTTAGGATGGACCAGCTTGGTTATCCTAACTTCAGGCTGCACAGTTAGACATTAGTGCATATTTTTTGTAGAGCTTCATTTCTTCATCTGATTAGCTCGTTTGTATATATGCCGCCTTGAGTGAGCTTTTTGTTTTAGGTGATTGAGTTGTACTTTGGAGGGTGAGCACTTTTGGTTCACCCTTGCCACAAACTCTATTCCTTTCCCCGTAAGGGGTTGTTTATATATATCTGATGATGTTTCTTAAAATAAAAAATAAAAAAATCAATCTGGACCATTGATCTTAGTCAAATCTATGGCTGTTATTGATTTAAGCATGATTTTAAAGTACAATAATTATGATTTTATTTAAGCATCAATTTGTACAGTAAAAAGCACAATTATATAATAATAAGCATAATTCTATGCATATTTAAGCATGATTTTGTATACCTTTAAGTATTTTTTTTCTTCATTTTAACACGTCGTGAGTTATTTACACACGAACTCTTCCCTATATATATATATGTAAAGTATTGCAGGAGGGTGGAATTATGGAAATTTTAGATAGTTAACTAATTAAAACTTTATATAATTAGAGCATCTCCAGCGCGTCGGACCCGGGGGGCTCGAGCCCGCGCCGCGAGCCCGACGCGCAATCAGGAGCCCGGCTCGCGCCCGCCTGCATCGCATGTGCTGACGTCGTCAGCAGCCATTATTTTTTTATTTATTTTTTTAAAAAAATATTGATTTTTCAGACCGAAAAATAAAAATAAATAAATAAAATTGAAAATGTGCCGTTGAGCCTCTAACGGCTAATTTCTCAATTCCCCTATAAATACTCACACTCACACACACAATTTCTACACCTTCTATACACAATTTCTACCCAATTTACACACAAATCTATCACAAAAAATTCATATTTCCTACAATTTTCTTCATCAATATGTCGAGCTCTTCCGAAATTAAATCCGATTCCTCCTCATCCTCCTGCAAACTCGATGCGATCTACCAACAAATCCAGCAGACTGCCGAAATTGCTCGCAAATTTAAAGAAGCGAAGAAGAAGAAGGAGGAAAAAGCCACTAAGTCGGCAAAACGCCGGAGGTATCCCATTCGGCGAATGATCAATCGGGATCGAGTCACAGGGGCGGCCCAATTTAATGACACTTAAATATGTCCTAATAAATGCCCTATAGCAACATCTTACCTATCTCCACACTAACTTTCAATGTCGCGAGCTGAGGTGTAGCAATAGCCATTTTGAACTATTGTGACATTATTCAATGCCTCCATTCTTAATTTCTGAGATTTTTTTTATTTCAGTAATTTACGCAATTTAATAATTTCCAATACCACATTTAATACAATTAGTAATTATTTTAGGATATTTTAATATTCATTTAGGCTTTTATATTTTCTCTTTTTCAACGCCAATGTCAATTTATGTGATTTAAAATAAATATATCAAATACTAGCAAATGACATCCAATGAAAATAAACTATTTTATTAATTACAAAATCATATTAAAGTGGTCAACAAATATTAATCTGAAAAGTTGCATAATCTTATTAGCTTTCACAGTAGCTCTAATCTAACTAATTACACGATATAGCTAAATTGAAAAGTACTCCGTATTAAACTATATCATGCTAGCAAAAGTACTAAAGAGTAGCCGCATTATTCTTCCAATGCCGTGAGCACCTGCCTTCATTGATGCCTTCTACAGATCGCTTTTAAAAGAACTAAACAAAGCATGTGGCACGGGGATACCGATAAAACAGGCCTCTGTATCTCTAAGACGTGCTGAATATCCCCCGACACAGTCAACAGTTAACTACATGTACAATATATCACCTGAAATAAGATTCCATGTATCAATTAAGTAAAAATAGCATTAGATGGAGGAGTACTGTAAGTAAAGCACTATAGAAAATGTATCTCCACCATATAATCACCTCTATTTTGTTGGTAATCGAGGCTTAACCAAATACCTCAAATTTTTTACACTTTTAAGGTTCCATAACAACACATTTGGAGAATTACCTTAATTTGTTGTGGAAGAAAAGAGCTATAATCCGTCTGCATACAAAATTAAAATCCAAACCTACAATGAGGAGTAAATTTCTGAGAATTATATGTACAAAAAAATTATAAAGAAATAATCACAAAACCAAATGTCATTTAAGAAATCAACAAAAACAATCATAAGCTAACTAAAATAGTTGCCTTCAGTAAAACTTTAACACTAGTTTCATGAAACTTTAACAATTCTGGTTTCATGAAACTTTAACAATTCTAGACGTCGCTGCAAGTAGCAGTTGTACATGTTGGTTTATGACTTATGAGATGAAAACCAAAACAAAACAAAAACACAGAGGGAGCTACATTGCTTAGCTATGTTGTATTAATACAAGTAGATAGGATAATCATCTGATAATGTATAGATATTTCAAATTGAACTTATGCACAAAGGACTTACCCCAAGGCTTGCCACTGTGGTGCCATTGTCTTCGTACAAAATGAACATAGAGAAGGGTGCTCTTATCTACGCCCAAATCATTATCCTGCAATATAAAACATGATTTGCACAATTTAAAAAATAAATTAACCATCAAAGTGTACATCTACACATTAAGAAAAGAAATTAACCATCACTTTGCCTGAAGTAGAAAAGATTGTTTTGTTGTACCTGATTGTCATTTTCTCAATCTCTATATCACTTTCTCTCTGAAGCTCACACCACATATACATCAACACACACGCAAACACACACAAGAAGCATATCTAGGACATATCATGTTATTTTCCCCTGTTTTAAACATGAAACTGGAAAATAGGGGTAGTGAGTGAATATATATTAATATCACATGAGAAAGGTACTCACACGAACAACATATTAACTTCTAGTAATTCACGATTCAAAAGTTGAAGTAAAAGGTAACAAAAATGAATCAAAATTTTATCAAACTTAACAAGAAATGAATCAATATTAATACCACTCCTTCAGTAGTTCACTATTGTAAACATATCAACTATAAAATATTCAAGTACTTAATAATAATGCTCATAATAAGAACCACAAACATTAAACCTAAATCTGCAATTTCCACTTTGGGGAACATGCATCTGGAATTGTTGCTAATTGTATAATCTACTAAAAGAAACGATTACCAAGAAATGAATACAATTTTTACTATCCTGACTACATTTGCATGGGTATTTACACAAAAAAACAATTTTTTTACAGTAATTTAGAACCCTAAGAATTTACGAGAGCGTATAATCATTAGAAAATTTATGATAAAGTAAATTAAATCAACAAATAATATAAAAAAATACCGTATTAGAACTCACTAGGTTGCTCCGACATCAATTTAGTGAGGCTTAGAGAATGAAGTTGTGTCTGATCAGCGGCGGCGGTCGAAGGAAACTGATAACAAAAGGGAGGGGGAAAAAGTAGGGTTTAATTTGGTGGACATGAGAATTTTCGGAGATAGACAGATGCAAACGAGAGAGCGAAAGAGGAGATTGGGAATTAAGAAATTGGGGGTGAACGTGAACCGCCCCATATCTTCGCACCTAAAATTGGGGGTGAAATTGAGAGAATTAATTTAACTTTTTAATGAAATTAATTTGGAGGGGAGAATTCGCGCCTAAAGTTGAGTTAATATTGAGAGGAGTATTTTTTATTTTCTTTCATAATTATTTATATATTTTGGTTTTATCAATTCAAAGCCACGCATGACGCATGCTACAAATTCTTAAGAAATTTGGCGACACAGAATGGTGCCACAATTGCGTTGATATAACCGCACCACTTATTCGATGTCGTCACAATTTTAAATATTTTAATATTTAATCAATATTTTAAGTATGTTGTCACAATAGAGCATATATCGTGACATCTTTGATATAGTGTCACGAAAAGGGTGTTGCAATAGGCCAATTTTGTTGTAGTGCAACTTTTCTCTGACTATTTTGCTGATAGCCCGACTTACCCCGATAATTTATTCCGTCGACGTTTTCGAATGTCGAAGCATCTGTTTTTGCGCATCGTTTAAGTATTGGAAACTCGCGTAGAGTATTTCCAACAACGAGATGATGCAATAGGCAGGCCGGGTTTCACAGTGATTCAGAAGTGCACCGCCGCTATACGTCAACTCGCCTACGGTGGTCCCGGCGACCAATTCGACGAGTACTTGCGGATGTCGGAGACTACCGCTATCGATTCGTTGAAGAACTTTGCAGCGGCGATTCGAACCATCTTCGATGGTCATTACCTGAGGAAGCCACAAGTAGACGACGTTGCACGAATTCTTGCAATGCACGAGGCTCGCCACGGCTTTCCAGGGATGCTGGGTTCGATCGACTGCATGCACTGGGCATGGAAGAACTGTCCAGTGGGGTGGAGGGCCCAGTACAGACGTGGGGATAAGGGCCACCGTACCATCATCCTTGAGGCCGTTGCATCTCTCGATCTGTGGATATGGCATGTCTTTTTCGGGGTTGTTGGAGCGCTCAACGACATCAACGTTCTCAATCAATCGCCGGTATTCAGCGACGTCGTCAAAGGAATAGCCCCTCCGGTTCATTTCCTCGCGAACATAAGGCAATACAACATGGGCTACTACCTCGCTGACGGGATTTATCCGAAGTGGCATTTTTTATTACAGCCCCACCACACTCCACTGACGAAAAAGTGGAGCACTTCAAAATTCTTCAAGAGGCGGCGCGCAAAGATGTGGAACGCGCTTTTGACATTTTACAAATCCGTTGGGGCATGGTTAGTGGCCCATCACGACTCTGGTATCGTGATAGTATTCAAGATATCATGTATGTTTGTATTATTTTGCATAACATGATAATCGAGGATGAAGGAGCAAACGCGATAAATTGGGCACCACCTGACAAGGAAGCCTCAAGTTCTGCTAATGGTGGAGTGAATCGAGGAGCTACCGGTCCATTTCGGGAGTACGTTGAGCGAACCGCGTCGCTACGCGATATGACCAAACACGACGATCTTTACAAAGATTTGGTCGAAGAAATGTGGGCACGTAGAGGCCCAAATTAGATTGCGTATTTTTAAAATTATTCCTCTTTATGTTGTACTTTGTTTGTTTAAATCAATGTTTGTTTTAATTTAATAAAAAAAATTAAAAAAATTGTTACTTTTTTTATTGAAAATAAAATTAATTAATTAAATAAAATCAAAAATAAAACGAATTAAAAAATAAATCAAAAATTGAATAAATAATTAATTAAAAATAAGAGAGAGCCTGGTGGAGGGGCTTGCGGCTGGAGACGATTTCGGGAGAGAGCCCCTCCCTGTCGGAATAGTGCCGAGAGCCCCTCTCGGCTGGAGATGCTCTAAGAGGTTACGTAATCTCACAAATCCGTATTATTTATTCTGAGCCCTTGCTTTATATAGGACTCTATGCTTTGAACCAAACTAGATGTTAGGGTGTCATACTTATTATACACCCTAATCAACCTTACCAAAAGAGTCATACAGGTCGAGGTGACCAAAATAATTGTAATTGCTAACCCATATATGTACCTAAACACATAATCAGAGGGATTTTATTTCTACACTCAAGGGTTCGGGTGCGGGTATTGAAGGTTGAAACAGTGAACCGTCGGTTCCTATACCTGTCAACTCGTAGATCCGCCATTTTGATATAGATTTTATCTAAAATGTATTTTTTGTTCTTAGTTTTAATTAAACGTGCATTCTTTTTTCTACTTTGGTGCTTTTTCATTAGACTTTTATAGTTTTATATTACCTTATACTTTTTTATACCTCATTTTGGGTCTAGTTTATATGTATATATAAGTTGTAGACCCCGAGTTGGCCTGGGAAAGTTAAATCTCAAAGTAGCATCCGATGCACATTTTCCTTTTTTCTTTTTTCTGTTTTTTACCCTTTGTTCTATTATTATTATTATTATTATTATTATTATTATTATTATTATTATTATTATTATTATTATTATTTGTTAGTGCATGGATTCTACTACATTAATTCTAGGTTGTTTACTTGCAAGTAAGATAGAGTCCTATTCTAACTACGTGTGCCCAAACTCTAAATTGAAAGCTCTTATGGTTTAAGTTCTAATATACTAGTAACATTCAACATATACATTTGCTTTGGTGATAGAATTAAACTTGATAGAATTAAGATGGTAGAGTGAATTTGAGCATAAGGTGGTTGCTTAATCACTAAGATTTTATGTAACTTAAACTCTATATTGATGGATTGACTTTGGACTAAATTCCTTGGACATAAACATAGATTGTTGAACCGACTTGGCTAATGTGCATGTTCGTTTATTCTGGTTTCCTTAAACCTATTTCATGATCCGCACAACTTAATTTGTCTAGATTTGATTAATTTCAGTATTATTATAGTACGATAATTAAAAAATGTGCCAAGACATATTAAAGTTCCGGTGTATTACGACCCATCCTAACATGTTCTCCAAATTTATTTAAATAGTGGGGGCATCTACGTTTTTTTTTAAAAAAAAAATAAAAAGTTTGGAAATACTAAACACATTTTTATGCAAAATATTCTCGTATACGGAAAATCGGATGATGCAAGTGCTTGTGGAATATAATTTCCTCGCCAAGGTATTAAGAATCGAATTTCAAAGATTCTTGTACCACGAATTTTAGCCCAAAACTAAAAAGAAGAAAAAGAAAAAGAAAAAAAAAATCTAAAGAAGAGGAAAAGGAAAAATTTGGTGCCGCAGTTGTGAGAAATGAAGAGTGAGTGGGGTGTGAGAAAGAGAGAGAGGAAGTGTCACTTTCCACATGCAATATAAAAGAAAAGAAAAACAAAGGAAGAATTAAATGAGATGTTTGTTTGGCTGTTCATTCTATAAAGTTTATATTCATTTCTTTCGCTTTTATGGAAGATTTTGATGCTTTTTAAAGTAATGCTAATACTATACCATAGTACTAGAACTAGTATTTTGCGTTTTGGGGTTTCCCAATTGTTCAGATTCGGTTCCGTAAGAAGTGCACCACAATTTTCCTCAAATTCCGCTTCTCAACTCTCTCTCTCTATAGATCAAATTAATTGACAAATTACATAAAATTCACAACCATACAGATGAGGTAAATTACACTTGAGATGATATATGTAACAGACTTAAGACGTTAGTAGGATTTAAACCCGTGACAATTTATGCTACATGCAGACCACTTTACCACTGGACACAACCATACAGATGAGGTAAATTATACTTGAGATGATATATGTAACAAACCTAAACGTTAGTAGGATTTAAACCTGTGACAATTTATACTACATACAGACCATTTTACCACTGGACCACCCCTGAGGCACTATGTGTGTGTTTTGGCACTATGGAAGCTTAATAATTTGAAGCCCGACACGATCACAGTTTGTGTTCGTAACATGAGAAACATTACTTTGCTTTATTGGCGATTTGTGATTGATTTGGTCATATAAAAAAAAATACTACTAAATATTAATTTTAGAGAGCTGCTTATGAACCGGCAGTTTTAGTTAATCGCTATATAATATTTTCGTAATCTGCATATAAATTTTCGTATCTGCAAATGAAGTGGTCTGCACTCTAGGCCTCGTTTGGCAACCTATATAAGGCAAGATAAAGAAAGCGGCCTTGACTTTCCAGAACAAGAGTACGTAACAAGCAAGGTACACATGCTAATAACACTTGATTAATGTGAGCAAGGGACACAAATTTCAAGGAAAATACAATTAAATCAAGCCGCAAAATACTCAAAATCAGCTCAACTCGACGAAAAGATTGAACTCGACTCGGTATAAAACAATCTAGTCAGACTCAGTATTTGCTCAAGATCAAGCCCTATATTCTATTCACTCTCGGTATAATTTATGTATATGATATAAAGTATTATGTATTAAATCAAGTCGAATTGAACTTGAATCATTGTAAACTTGATCTATTTACAACAAGTTCAAAACTACTTACTACTTACAATAGTAACCGAGTCCAGTGCAAGTTCACTTCTAAAAAAACAAAAGGAAACTCGGTTTTGAGGAGCTTGAGCTTAGAAACGTATCAATTCAACTCAACTCGAGTACAAATATAAATACAGAAGCACAACCCACATTATATACAGAGCTGATTTTATGGAGTCATGACCTTTTCTTATTTAGCCTTCATATATACTTGTGGATTAACTTACTCTCCTCTGTACAACCTTTCAAACTCAGCAAGCGCGTGCTTCAGTCAGCTGCCTCATTACAGGTGCACAATTACCAGAAACCCTCAGAGATGCAAAGAGGCATGATAGTTTGGCCATCATAGGGCTCGTGTTCGACCTTCTACTCACAACCGTGAGCTCTTTACCCTCATTTTTGTTGCAAGGGCTATCGTATCCTTCAAGATCAGCTTTTGTGACTAACACGGCATCTCCAGATGTGCAGACTATTCTTGAAGCCATGCATCGTTGCTGATATTCTTGAACTGCCTGAGAAGAAGAACATTTCTTGTTCAGAAATCCTTAAAGCACTTCATCAGATAGATATTGAGATTGCAGGATTGTACGTAGTAGACATTTCTAGTTCAGAAATCTCGAAACAGAAATTCAGATTGTGCATACCTTCCATTGAGATGGAGCTAATAGTACACGGGGTCTGATGGAACGAACATATTCAAGTGCAGCAACAGGATTCATATGCTTGTATTGAACCTGAATATGATGGATTGTTTCTCAAAGGAAAGTTCCACAGACCTTTTTAGAAAAGAAAGAAAAGAAAAAAAATTCAACGAACCAGATAGCAGAGAACAATGGTTGTGCTCCTTCCACGCCCTGCTTTGCAGTGGACATATGTTGTTTGACCGCTAGAAGCATTTCCTGCAAGCATTACGGAGTGATTAAGAACTTGTTGAATCAAGATGCAACTGCTCGCGAACCTCATACAATAATGTACTACACCAACATAGCTTAGAAAAAAAGTTAGAAGGAATTTCCTACTGTGAATGAAATCCACTGCACGGTTAATATCTCCAAAAGAAGGAGCAAAGAGATAATCCCTAGTAGGAATGACAAGATGGTCTATCTCATGAGCCTGAAAAACGACAACACAAAAGTGAAACAATTTACAACGGAACTGGCGAAAAATTCAAGCTTTATCCCTTAAGCTGAATCACGTGATGAAATAGCAGAGTATCCCAACACCAGATATTCACAATAAGAAAAGAAATTAATTGCTCCAACCAACAGAATTTTACTTCAGTATGGTGGATAGTGATCTATAAAGTCCCCAGGTGATGCTCTTTTTCCAACTAAGAGAAATAAGAATCTAAAACAACAAAGAAAAATAACTCTATATAGTATGACATGAAAAATCATGGCCAACCAGAATCACACTAATCAACAATAAATTTGAGACTCAATGAATCTAGACACCAATTTGGACATGGACGCATAACAAAAAAAACCAGCTTGCAACACCAATGAAGATATCCCAGATCATAAACCAGCCTTAGCCTTCTTGCTGGCCAGCCATTTCCAAGAAAAGATCAAGCAACTTGCAGATGACCCTTAATTCCGAATAGAGAACACAGAACAATGAGCATCAAACGTGAAATCACAACCCTTAAATCACCAATCCCGGAAAATGACAGATAAAAGCTGCATTTAGCAAAACACTTACATAGTAAAGAGATGTTGGGACCAGAGTTTCGTAAGGCTCGTTCAGAGTAATTACACCACCAACACCGAGCTGCTTCAGCCGAGGCACATCCTTCGGAAATGGAACAGCGCCGAGCAGTAGAAACTATTTTTAACACAAAAGCCATCACTTTAGTATATATATTACAGTAACGGAGCGAATATGGCAAAAAAAAAAAAAAAAAAAAAAGTTCGGGGCCAAAATGAAACGACAGCCATTAAGGAAGGAATCACATTCAACATCACTTTGACAAGCATCATCACCAAGAATTCATATAAAGATCTAACGCCTCAGATAGATGCACTTTACTGGAATATAGTTTTTTTTGTTGATAATCATCCATTCCCACTCTCGCGAGATATATTCCAAACTGTAATAGTTTCGATATTCTATGACTAAAAAGCATCATATTAAAAAAAATTTAAAAAAAAAAAAAAAGGAAAAATCGTGCATAATCATCATACAAGTAAACTAAAGGATGGTGTTCAGGAAATTAATGGAAGTGCCATGAATTTAGAGTTGCAGAGTTAAGCCACACCTGATCGATTTGATCCCACCACCGAAACTCCGCTTGAATTTTGTTACGGAAAACGTTGTACAAAAGGGTCGGGTAGAACAGGATCCGAGCCCCGGCTCCGACCAAAGCCCTCTTCGCGTCAACCCTAACCGCGATCAGCCTCACATCGCTATCACTACTATTTCTGCTGCGCTTGCTCTCTATAATACTATCATCGAGCTCTTCGATCTTCATCGCGAGCAGCAAAACATAAAATTCCAAAGAATTGGGGATAAAACACGAATCTACTAACTGTGATCTTCAATCGAACAAACACAATGGATCGATCGGAAGGAAGAAATTGCTGAAGGGGCTTCTTCACTCAAAGCATATTGATTGATACTAAAATTATAATAAAAAAGAGAGAGGAAGAGTTGCCATGATTTGATTGAAGGCGAGAGGAGCAGGTACACGAATGATCGGGGGCCGAAGATTGTCGAATTGAGAAGAAGAGGTGGATGGATGGTGAGGAAGAGAACGAAAGTCAAAAGTAGAGTTTGGGGAGATGATCTACTAGTACTATATTATTGTTCCTCATATCACAAATAAATAATTGTTATCATTATTTTATACTACCACAAGATACTTGCAATATATTATCAACAAATTATATCCGTCTCTGCTCAAATTATATACTACCTTCATCCCATATAGTTAGACCTCTTTTGACTTTTGACTTTTCCGACACGTATTTCCATCGAAAGCTAGTACGAGTTTTAAAATATAATTTTGAAGTATTCTTTCTTTTATAGTATTCGTAAAAGAAAGAATACATCAAAATTATATTCTAAAACCCGTACTAGCTTTCGGTAAAAATACGTGCCGAAAAAATCAAAAGTCAAAAGAGGTCTAACTATATGAGATGGGATGGAGGTAGTATGAATTTATGATAGGTTGTGTTAGTTTATTTGGTTCAAATGGCTTGACTCATACTCTCCCTTAGAGGCACACTCTCTAGTTCTAAGGCCAATCTCTGGTGGCTCATATTCATTCACCCTCTTCTATAATCTAATTATCTGCCATTGAGTGAATGTAAGTAGGGCGGTCAATCGGTTTCTGGTTCTTTGAGAGATCTGGTACCGAAATCAAGAATTGGGAACCGAGTACCGGTTATTCGGTTCCAGTTCGGTAACCGATTTCTCCACCCATCGATAATTTCGGTCCGGGTAATCGGTACCAAACTGGGTACTGGACTGGGTATCGGTAAAATAATAATAATAATTTATTTATTTTTTCTTTTTTTTTATTAAACTGGTGACTGCTGAGATTTGAGAAACCTGGGAGTTAAACATCTATTTTGTTGGTATTTATTAAATGTCAATGCTGATATATTGTAGATATTAGTCTTATCAAATTTTTATCATATTATTAAATTAAGATCAGAGAATTTTCACAATTAGCGTCCGCTTGATACTTCCTTCTCAATTTCAAAGTTGAAGCAACTCGAGGAATTGTATGTTTTGTATAGTTCGTGAATTTTATTAATTGTTAGATTTTTATAACGGAGTATTATTTTTTTCTATTTGGATAGTGCTTGAATGGAGAGTGCACAAGACAATAATTTTTTTCTCCAATAATTGTTGTTTGTTTGTGTTATTTATGTTTGTTTGTGTTAAAAATAGAGATTAACAATTTTTTTTATATGTTTAATCATCGTTGAAATTGTTTTAGGCTTAAAAAAAAAAATTGAATTTTTTTATAAAAAAACCGGTACTGTAACCGGTAATCCGGTATAACCAGTACCAAATTGGGAACCAGTTAACTTATCCGGTACTGGTTCCTAAAAAGCAGCTTACCCAGAACCGGACTGGTTGACAGTCCTAAATGTAAGAGTTGGGTATCTTTCTCTCTTCACCCCTTTGCTTCTCTGGTGCCATTTTGGCTGTGAATTCGAAAGGAATGTTTTGTGCCTCTTTCCTTTCTTCTTCTTGTCTACCGATTTGAGAGCAAGGTGCCGTTGGAGTGAAGTCTTGGACTGTCAGAGCAATGGTGCAGCCGGAGTTGTGTGGGCCACCTCCGTGGTGATCTAGAAATTTGAAAGATGAGATGGTTCTGAGCCGAGTGTTGACTCCTGTCTTTCCTCCTTTGTTGCAGGCATTGCCTGAGCTTCGCCGCAGCTGATATTGCAGCTTGCTGCTGCTTTGTCTTCATCGTTCTTCTTCTGCTTACTGCACACACCAACATGTTGCTATCCTTGGACCTTGTTTTGTGTTCTTATGCAAGTGAAAGTGAGGCCACAACCTGAACAATCAATGGGCCACTGCGTGTTTTGCAGCGTGGATTCTCGAAAACATGAAGTCGGAACTATAACGATGATGTGCGCGAGGATAACCAACATACTAAAATTCAGAAATTAATACACACCATTAATAACATAGCAGTCCCTTGCATCTCGTTTATCTTTTCTTTTTTGATCAGAAAAGGGGTAGTATTATTGCTCAGGACAAAAGGTATGCGGAGTACCCAAACAACAGAGAAAACAACAGGTAGCACAAAAGTACAGAGTCAAGAACAAGAAAAGAAAAGTCTAGGTTCTAAGAACCAGTCTCTGAACGAGAGAACGCGTATAAAAGCATTCCTCAACAGGCACCAGCTCCATAATCTGCACTTAATCTCATCCACGATCTTATCCTTATTCCAGCTTAAATTCTCAAATACCACCTTATTATGCCATTTCCAGATAACTCAAACCACGCAAATCCAAACACTAATAGCAAATTTCTTCCCATTAACTCCGAAAAGGATGCCAAGGTTATGCATAAAATAATCCGATAAACACCTATGAAGGACCACAAGACCTTAAACCAGCCATAAATTACTAACCAAATACTACCTCCGTCTCATTTAAGTAGGGACAGTTCCTGTAGATGCAAGAATCAAGAGAGTGGAGATTGTGTGGCCATAATTAATTCTGAGGAGAGAGAGTTAATTGTAGCCAAGTATTCTTTGTCATTTAAGGAAACAGATCTATTAGTTGAGACGGACCGAAACGGAATACAGGTCTACTTAAATGAGACGGAGGTAGTAGGTCGCACCGCATTGCAATCTAAGACACGTGTGTAGTTGTCTCCTCTTCAACCCCGCAAAGTGAACACATTAAAGCATCTCCTGGAGCAAAAACTTTCCTCCTTCTCAGATTTGCTTTTGTCGGAAGTCTGTCTCATATCAGTTTCCATGCCGTTGTACTTGCCTTGGGAGGAGCAAAGTTCTTCCATAATAGCTTAAAATCACCAAACTCCTATTGCAAAGAAAGGCCGATATTGATGCAGTTGGACAGAACATCATGAGCATTTCTAGTGCTATACTTTCCATCTCCACCCTTCCTCAGCATCTGGTGTCGGAGAGACCCTGTCAATCAAAGAAGATAAAGAATTGAAAGCATCGATCTCTCGGCCAAAAAGCTCTCTCCTCCAAACCCACCTCCAAGTCCAGACCCCCTCCATCCATATTCCCATATCATGAACAGTGCAATTGTTATTCATACTTAAGTTGAACAGCTTGGGGAAAGAGTTTTTATAAGATTTTTTCCTTATTCACACCCCATCCTAGAATTTAGTTCTTTTCTCGTTTCCTAAACTTAACTCAAGATTCTGCCGGAACCATCTTCCGCCCTCTCTCGAACTGTTTTTCACCACGTCCCTCCACCAACTTGACCCACTAGTTAGTAAAGGGTGAGGACGGGAACTTATTTCTCTTCTACTTCGCTTATTTTGATTCCTCCTCTCATAATAATAATAATAAAATGATAAGCGAGTTTTTAAAGAAATAAAAACAGGTAAATGATTTTATTTTTTTTTCCTCGGCTAATTTTAAAGTGCACGACAGCCTTATATATTAATTGAAAGTGCCCTTGCCCTCATGCTCGAAACTTATTATTAAAAGCTTCTTATTCTTTATTCTTTCCGCCAAAAAAAAGGGGGGGGGGGCTTCATATTCACACGCATGTTAAAACAATGCACGCTCTGTTTTTGTCTTTTTATTTATTTATTTTTTTTGTTTAGACCTAAACTTCCATAACCAAAACTCCAAGGCGGGCACGATTACTGATTAATGACAAATTTTCATTAACGTATTACCCTGGAGAAAAAGAAAAGAAAAAAAAAAATCAAAGTTAAAAATTACGCAGATGTTACCTAACAAATCGGATCCTTTAATACAATTTCATGTGACATTTTCTATTAAATCAATGGATAATTGTCAAAGCTAATAATTAAAATTTCCAATAACAAAAAATGACTGGTTTTAGAAATATTGTGGACACGTGACAATCATTTATTAATGCAATAAAAAATGTCACACGAAATCATAATAGGGGATCTAAATCAATTATCTAGAGCCCATTTAAAATATATAAATGAAATATTTCTTTGTTTAGGAAAATAAATGAAATATTCTTGAATGAGGGAAAATATCATTATTTGTTTGTTGCTCTAATCTTATATAGTGTGTTGCTAAATGATTGAAGTGGTATGCTTGATCAAATACACATATGGAGAACTATTAATATTTCTAATGGTAAAAATAAAATTGTAACAAAATAATCTCATAATTTTATTAATATTACTCTTTACCAAATCAAATAGATAAATGCATAGTGAGGTTAATGCTTAATTAAGACTTCCATGATAAAGATCTTAGGTTCGAATTTTCAGTGGTGAAGCCTTTAAATTTAATGTTAAATTTTTTAAACAAATTAAAAATAAATCAAATAAATATCAATGACCATCCACAATCCACAATTTAAGGGAATGAGAGTTATGAATTTATCACATAATGCTTTTGGAATAAAAAGGGAACGAGATTGACATAAATTGACCACTAAATAATTACCATTGATGTGAAGAAATAGTCGATTAGAATCGAGTTCTCACTTCATATATCTGTCCCCTATATATGGCATATATTGAGGATAAATTTGTAATTATATTCATAAATGAACGTTTATAAGGTATGGTGGCGTGGGAAGCAATACCTATTAAAGTTTTTTTTGTTTTTTTGTTTTTTTTTGTTTTTTTTTTTAAGCTTCTTCAGGATAGGATTTCTACAAAAAGAAAATTGATTAAAAGAAATGCTCCCTCCGTCCACAATTTTCTGACACAAAATTCTTGGCACAGAGTTTAATGCATTGTGATAATATATTAATAAATTAATGTGTTAAAGTGTTAAAGTAGAATAATTGTGGTTCCTTCTAAAATTTTTGTGAGTGTTAAAGTGTTAAAATATCAAATACGTGTTAAAGTTGTGTGCCCATTACTAAAAAAGAAAAATGTCTATAGATGGTGGACGTCTCAATATAATATTAGTGTCTAATGATCGTGGACAGAGGGAGTATATTGTATGGTAATCAATCCTCACGTTGTGTTTTTTGCTCAAAAAATATTGAAGCGACATCCCATTTAATGATTGATTATCACTTTGCAACTCAAGTTTGGTCAGACGTGAGATCTTGGCATAACTGCTCCTTCTGTTCTTCCTCTAAGCTACATAACCATCTTCGTTACTTCATTCTGAAAGGCCAAGACAAGGAGAAAAGGTGAGTCTTTAACTTAATTTGGCAATGCATATTAAAGGATTTGGAAGGGGAAGAAGGAAATCGTAAAGTTTAACTCTTGGAAATGGTTACATGTCCACTTCCCTTGCTCATTCTATTTTTTCTTTAGTGATTGGTGTGTAGTATGTACAATTTGAGTAATCTTTATTTTTGCTTTTAATATATTTTTCTGTTTTCACTTTAAAAAAATATTAGGCGTTTATAAATGATTAAAAGAACCAATAAATTTATTCCTCCAGCAGCTTTAAGAGCTAGATAGGTCCAAGAATTTAACAGACCTATGCCCACATTAATTAATACTCCCTCCATTTCGCTTAACTTGGCTCAAAACTTTTTGGCTTGTGCTGGCACGGTTTTCCACGCTTCTTGATGATGGGTTTTAAAATGGATTTTTGAAGAATTATTTTTTTTACGGGATACTACGACAGTCGTAGTATCCCGTAAAAAAAATAATTCTTCAAAAATCCATTTTAAAACCCATCATCAAGAAGCATGGAAAACCGTGCCAGAAAAGCCACTATTCAAATGAGCCAAGTTAAGCGAAATGGAGGGAGTATACTACAATAACACAACTCCCATTTGGTTAATACACAATAAATTTCTCATCTTCCAAATTGGTTTGAAGGTCGTACATTATAATATAACACATCTGACGCATTAATAAGTTACCGTTCATATCTTTCAATATTTCTTATTGAAAAAGAATATCGATCCATTTATTTTTCTTGAATCCTTACTGTAAGGAGGGAAAAGGGCTATAAATAATTGATATGAAGGGTTGCGAGTAGCCTTAGCTGGCTGGCTGCTATGAATAATTTCAAGAAAATAAATAAGTCGATAGTCAAATGAACAATTTCACTTTTTTTTTTTTTAATGAACAATTTCATTTCTCGTTGACGTCTTTAGCCAATTAAACATGCAGGTAATCGATCGAGGAAAGACACTTGGAATCTTATGTCCCAACGTCGGTCTCAATCATATTTCAAATCTTAATTTTTATTAATTTTATTTATTTTTAATAATTTTAATTTATAATGATTTGATTTAATTTTATAATTATTCTTTAGGATTTACCTATCCAATTAGTGTTTACAATTATTTTTTAGCATTTAATTTCACTTTTGTTAGTTATATTAAAATTGATAAATCTAAAATTAGGGTACATGTCTATTAAAAAATTCAAAGTTTATTTAAAAATGTCTATTATGTTTTACTATATTAAAAATATTTTTATTTTTATAAAAAATAATATAAATAAATAAAAGTTCAGATTTGAGACACGGTTATAACAACAAAATTGATATAAGGATCTCATCATGAGGAGAGAGTGCAATTATACAACTCAGCTTCTTAGTTAGAACAATATTTATTTAAAATGAATATAGCGGATTATTTGTTATTTTATATACTCCCCGTGACAGATTAATTAAAGCTTCACATTGCCACATTTATAGTGTTTAATTTTGGGGCTAGAGCGGACTTACATTGGGGTGAACGCAGGCTGAAACCCTATGGTAGTCGCCGAAATCTCTAAGTATTAATGTATGTTTTATTGGAATTTTATGTCCGTATTATGCCGAAGATTTTTTTTATAGATTAACCCCTCAATAATTTAATCCTGAGTGCATCGTTGAGTTTTGAAAATATCATTTGAGTGTTGGTGCATGCAGATGTACATCTAAATTCACGAGTTAGGCGCTCGCGCTCATCTCGAATTATCCTATTTGAATTCATTAATTCGTTATTTAAACGCCTTCACGAAATCATGATAAATTTATGAATTCCCAATTTGAATGTCTAGTTCATGAATTTACGAACCCTTGACTGGTATGATGTCAAGTCCCCACGAAAGATGGGGTCACTCGCGGGTGGAGACTGGCCAGGTAAGACGCTGGTTGCTCGGGCGCCAGATGCACACAATTAATCTTTTCATTTAAATGGGGATATTTATTATTATTTTTCAATAATAAATTAATTTTTTTCACCAATTGTGAATATAATTATTTTGAAAGAAATCTCATAAAATATTTTAATCGATCTTAATTTCTTTATTGTATCTCCATATTACATCTTTTGTTGCGTAAACGTATGATAGTCATGTATTGAAAATATTTTCATAATCAACATTTTTATTTATGGAAATAATGAGAGGGTGCAAGCCGAAAATTCAACATATGGTCGGAATCGTAGTTTAATTGGTGTCATTAAATTTAGAGTTGTAATATTTATGAAAACAATAAAGTCACATGAAAAGTGAAATGAAATGAAGCATCGATGATCATGAATGAAGCAACCTACTTTTCCACAAACATACAACAAGATAATAACCAAACCCCACAAAACCTCCTCACTCACTCCATCAACACATGAAGAATAGTAGCAGCAGCTGCCTCATCTCCATCTCCATCGCCTTCCTCCTCCCCATCATCGTCGCCAGAGCCGCTGTCATAGTCGGCGGAGGCATTGGCGTCGGAGGAGGCGGTGGCGGTGTCTGGATTGGCGGCGGAATCAACCCTCCGGGCTCTCCTTCTCCCGCCTCCAAGCTGAGCGCCGCCTACGCCGCTCTCCAGGCTTGGAAGGCCGCCATTACCGACGACCCCCTCAAGATCACGACCTCGTGGAGTGGGCCCAATGTCTGCTCCTACAAAGGCGTCTTCTGCTCCGATTCCGTGGATTTCATGGGCAACCCCGCCGGGAAAGTGGTGGCGGCGATCGATCTCAACCACGCCAATCTCCAAGGCGCCCTCGTCAAGGAACTCTCTCTCCTCGCCGACCTCTCCCTCCTCCACCTCAACAGCAACCGCTTCAGCGGCGGCGTGCCGCCGTCCTTCCGAGACCTCTCGTCCCTCACCGAATTAGACATCAGCAACAACCGCTTCTCCGGCGGGTTTCCCACCGCCGTTCTCTACATTCAGAACCTCATGTACTTAGATCTGAGGTTCAACAGCTTCTCCGGCCCAATTCCCGACGACCTCTTCAACAAGAAACTCGACGCCATCTTCCTCAACAACAACCTCTTCTCCGGCGAGCTGCCGGCGAACTTGGGCAACTCGCCGGCGTCCGTCATAAACCTGGCGAACAACAAGCTGATCGGCGCGATTCCGTTCAGCTTGGGCTACATGGGGATAAAGGAAATCCTCTTCCTCAACAACCGCCTCACCGGCTGCATTCCGGAGGGCGTCGGAATGTGGTCTGATCTGCAAGTTTTGGATGTGAGCTCCAACTCATTAATGGGGCATTTGCCGGATTCTATCTCGTGCCTGAACAACATCGAGGTTCTGAACCTCGCGCGCAACCAGCTCTCCGGCGAGCTGCCGGACTTGATCTGCTCGCTGCGGAGCTTGATTAATCTGACGGTGGCGGCGAACTTTTTCTCCGGTTTCAACCAAGACTGCGACAGGTTGTTGTACGGGAATGCCGGATTTGATTTCTCCTTCAACTGCATTCCGGGGAAGGAGCTGCAGCGGCCGCAGCCGGATTGCTCGGCGGTACCCGGCGGCGGGCTGAGCTGTCTTAGGATTCCGGCGGCGAGGCCTCTTGTTTGTGGGCCTTTGATAGCCTCCTCAAATCCGCCCCCATGAATTATCGCCTCCTTCTATTCTAGCGGTGGGCCCCCGGAGGCGGGGGGCGGTGATTGTGGCCAAAGTTTTCCGACAGCACAGGCTAGCGTGGGTTGGCTCTCATTAACTGAAAGTGATAGTATATTATTTTTTTGAATTGCGCCAAAATTTATGTTTGGTTTGGATCAGACATGTGGAGGTTAAAAACTCTCCCTTAATTAAAAAGTATAAAGATTTTAATCTGTTCATGTAAATTATTGTGTTTCTTTAATTTGGGTTAAAGATATTAACTCCCTCCCTACATAAAAGTAAGAGTAACGCTATAGTGTCCATCGTAAACATACTATATGTAATCGCAAATGACGTGATAATGTTATAAATAATGAAATTAATTTAAATACATACTTTTAATACTAAATCTTACTCCCTCTGCTTTTTTTGAAGTGTCTCACTTTAATATTTTATACCTCACATTTTGAATATAAATGAGTCACTTCGAAAAAAACGGAGGGAGTACCAAATAAAAAATAAAAAATAAACCCTACTAAAAAAATTCAATCCTAAATGATAAAAATTTACGATGTATCATTGTCACATCAACAATATACACATTAAGTATGTCCATCGTGGTAGACCCTACATAAATATTTATGTAGTGGTTTGTTGCTCCGACATAAGTTTTAATACAAGAATTTATATATGATTTTATAGCGAAGAAAGAAGTCATAATTGTGTGTTTTTTCATAAATAAGGGAAGTAATGTGAATAAAGTTTATGACCATAGGTGGTTTTTTTAATATATACGGATGGATAATAAGGAGAAATGATATGCTAGTCATCTAATGGTGGACATCTTCGTCGTTTCTTTAATTTGGCATTATTTCGATTGTTTTATATTCAAATATCATAGAAATTAATATAGAAATCATTAAATCTACAAAATAAATAAAAATCAAAGCTCGATTTGTTCATTTTTCCTCCCAACATCGAAAAATGAGTAATGAGACAAATCGAGCTTTGTTTTTTATTTATTTTGTAAATTTAATGATTTTTATATTATTTTGTATGATATTAGAAAATAAAACAATCAAAAAAATCGAACAAAATAATGTCACATCGAAGAAACGACGAAGGTGTCCAAGGAGATGCTCACTATTAGATGACTAGCATATCATTTATCTGGATAATAAGAGTAAAGTATAAACAATGTGTAAATATATGTGAAAAAAAGAAAAGTAGCTACATAATTTTTGTGGTTTTAGGTGGAGAGTAGGAAGTATTTAAAAAATTTCTACATGGACGGTTAAACTAGTTGAAGATTTCGACGTGATTAGCGCTAAATATTTATTTTTCAATACCGCGTATTAATTTTTCATTTATTTGGTGTTGGGATCGTACAAATTAAATTCTCCTATATGGTGGCTAGGTGTTGAATCAATTAGTGAAAATAATTTCCAATCGTTTTAATTAAATGTAAAATAAATAAATGAAATTTAACATCAATAATATTTGATTCATTAATGCTATGGGTATGGATTAGTGATAGTGATGGCAGAGCCCACCAACTAAGTACTCCTGTAGCTCCGAAATTAAGTGAACATTGTCCAGCCAAGATTCTCTTGTTCGTAATTGGAAGTCTAATTAGGTACGTCGTTTTAAGTTTAGAAACTTTGGAATTATAAAAGATAAACCTCATCTCAAACTAATATTTTCATTAGACGGATTGTGACTTGGGAGATGGTGTTTAGGACGAGAAATTTCTGAAATTCTATGTGTGCACAATATATTTAGAATTAATATTTTTTTTTATTGATTTTGAAAATATCATGGAACATGATAATCATATGAACGGTAGGGGTTAATTTTTTTATCAGAAAAAGAGAAATTTTATAACAAAAATAGGTATGCGGAGTACCTATAAAAAACGTACAATGAACTCAATTCTGAATCAAAGATGGCTGGATTGTTTTTGCTAGGATCTTCTTGTCAATCTTTGAACAAAAAATTAAAAAAAAAACACATTACTCGTCATTCCATAGTTCCAAAGTCTGCTCTTAATATCATCCAGAATCTTCTCCTATCCCACTAAGTATTTATCCATTTTCAAAAAAATCCAAACAACACAAATCCAAACGCTAGCTAGTTGCAAATTTCTCCCCAACATTGCCTTGAAGAATACCCATGTTATGCACAAAGTGATCTTTCAAGCACTTGTGCATAACCACATTGACGTTCAACCATTTATAGGTAGAAAACTACAAGGATAGTGTGAACCCTCATTCGATGAATAAATGTGCTCCGGACTCCTCCTTTTCATTACAAAGAGCATACATCGAGTCTTCATCAGACACGAGCACTCTTTTTTTTCTGTAAACTTTTTCACGTTGGTAGTTAGTCCTAGCCGTCGCAACCGCCTTCGGGCGAGCGAAATTTTTCCAAAGGATCCGAAACTCCTTTCCATCTGGTCTGCTGCTTCTACCATTGTTGTCGAGATGACTCAATAGAACATAAGCATCTTTAGTTGTATAAACTCCAGAAGCGTTGTCTTTCCACCTCCATTCGTCTTTTACGCCTTCCTTAGGAGATAACCTATTAATCAGAGAAACAAGAGAATTAAAACAATAAATCTCTTTGCCGAAATGTGTCCTCCATCTCCAATTCCACTCCGAATTCCCTCCGATTAGCTTCCCATATCCTTAATGTATCACTCTTTAGAAAGGCTCAAACTAAAGAGTCTAGGAAAGAGATCTTTCAAAGTAGAATCCCCTAACCACACTTCCTCCCAAAACCGTGTATCTCCCTCATCGCCTATTTTCCTTGTATGTCAGATACGAAAGGTTTCGAGTCCCCCGTAACAATTATTTAAAAATAAAAAAAAAGTAACAATGTTAAAAGGGACAATTAGTACTGATAAAAATGTTATTGTTTGAACAATTTAATAAATTTACAATAACAATCCTCATAAAAAATTTTGACAATTAGATGGGGCCGTAGTGAGGCCTGTGTCATAGGAGTGTGAGGGAAGAAAAAAATAATTTCTGAAATGATGAAAGGTAATTATCCGTAACTAATCATGACTTTATGACAAACGTTACTTATACATAAAAATAAAAGTATTCTTTAAATCATATATTTCCATTCATTCCATTTAAAATGTCTTATTTATTTAAAAAAGGTAAGCCATTTTGAATGAGACGTGTCATAAAAGAAAACAAGAAATATTTTATGAAATCGGAGTGACTAATTTATATCTTAGTTCTTACCTTAAAATTACAGCAAACAACCAAAGAATTGATTCATTCTCATTCATCAAATCAATGAACATACATCTTTCTATATCTTCTTTCGAAAAATAAAATCTTTCTAAGTTTGTAACCTTTTTCGTGATCTTTTTATCCCCTAAAACGAGCAGAGAGAGAGAGAGAAAGCAGAAGCAGTCAGCAAGCAAATCAGTTTTAACAAAATCACCAAAAGAAACCCTCGCACTAATCTTCACAAAAAATTCCAGAATATTTACAGCAATCTAAAAGGTAGATAATACAGATTTGAAACAAAACAAAGAGTTTCTCTGACCTTCCGTGACCTCAAACTGTCAATGGCATCCTTATTTTGAGTCGAGGACATTCCATTTAAAATATACATTTGCAAGACTATTAACTAATGCACTGCCAATGAAGCAAGAAAAAAATTAAGCTCTTAGGCAATGTAGTATAAGGGATTCGGTAGTTTGAAAGATCGTTTGGCCACAGCAAATCCCATTAAGTCACTCCACTGATCTCCGGAGTTCCCTTGTATTATGTAACCTGCATCCTCTATCTCCTTCCTCTTCTCCGATTTGAACACTGATGCCGGCTTCCCTTTATCAGAGACTTCCCTATAATATTCAACGACGATATAATTTTTTAAAGTGCTGTAATAGTTGTAATGGGATATCAAGAGTTTTGGTTATTAGGTTAATTCACCTGAGAATAAGCTTTTCCCAGTTGCTGAATCCGGCGTACATTAGATTACGTTCCGTAGCATGCCTCTGATATTCACCGCGTCCAGTTAAGAGAAATATTGTGAAGCCAAGCTCCTGAAGTTCCTTGTACAGTCTCAAGCTAGGAGAAATTGAAGGTGCCTCAGCTAAGTCAACCCATTCATCGAAAGAAAGTTCATCAAAGATCTCCGATCTGTTTCCAGGGGAAAAAATCTTGTTAAATGTGAAATGATTCAAATCGTATATTGAATATCAAGAGCAAGATCCGGAAGAGTTAGAGTTAATAATACATGAAAGTTACGACGTGTCACAAGCTTCGTTTTATTTTTTATGGCTTATCGCACCATGAGGTCAGCACCATGAAAGTCACGATGTGTCACAAAGCCTAATCAGATTGAAATCCATATTCATTGTGGTTTTAAATTCTACGATTCAGATGGTATAAATTTTGAAATTGGATTCTTCTATCCAAAATAAGCATACATCCTACTCTTTATGAACCCCTATCCTTATCAACTATACAGCTGATCTTATCCATGATTTTTCCTAAAGTTTCTGTTCGTGGATTTTGCAGCAGCATTACGAAGAGTCGCAAAATTATTGTGCAACGTAAATGATTGGATAGCTCTTGTATCCAGCATTACAAATCACTCCTTTTATTAGAAAGACACAGCAGTGTTGATCAATGTGATGCTCATAAGTTTTATTCAAAAATGTAAGTCGATTTCTATCATATAATACCGTACTTGGAATACTGCTTAAATGAATAAAGGGAGATTTTCCCGCATAACCTTCACCACTTTCTTTTCTCATAATCTCATGCAGTGATGCAACTCATTACCAGAATATTAGACAGAATTAAATCAAAGGACTGATTTTCTCTGCCACAAATCACTAATGAAGATAGCAATATGCAGAGGCGAGCGAGAAGAACTGAAGAAGACACTACACAACTTATGGAGGAAACACTGAGAAGTACTAACAAAGTGGTTCAGTGCCTAAAAATGATGCGGCTCCTCTCTACGAGAAACACTGAATAGGAAATAAACACGAGATATGAAGATTCCAAAATCTAATTCTACAATTACAGAACATCTAGTGATGCTCCCATTATCCTTTATGCATAAATAAGGTATAACTGCGAATACTAATATTTCCTGCTTAAATACCTAGGACCACTGATGAGCCTAATAGCAATAGACATACTCTCAATCTTGAATCCCTTTCATGACAAGGTCAAATTTCACGATTTTTATACCGCTCTCTTCCTCATCCTGTCATCTCCTCTATTATTACATATATATAGTGACTCCCAACATAACGTTGAATAGGTAGCATGGCAGTAGGCAAGGTAGGATGTGCCAAGATTGAAAATCCCTCGTGTTAGAATATATACTAACTAGTTCGAAACTAGTGTTTTCTACTCCCTCCGGCTCAAGATTCGTGAGACCTTTCTTTTTGGCATTTTCGGCACGCATTTCCACGCTTCTCGTTGATGAGTTTTAAAATGAATTTTTGAGGTATTTTTCTTTTTACGGGATACTACGAGACGAATCTTGAGCCGGAGGGAGTATTACTTAAATTCCCTTATAGCCAAACGTAGAGACATTGATGTTTCTTGTCAAGACTGCTGCTGATACCAGATCATCTATAGCTCTCACATGATGATCCAGAGGAATCATCAATCTCTAGTCTAATCTCTCACTGAGTTTCGACAAACATGGCAAGCACTTTGGTAAAGCTAATGATTTCTCAAGTAGCAAATACCATGTGAGATTTCAAAAAAAGAACAAGAACAGATGCCATAGCAAATAGTGTTCCTTGCAACACAACACCCTTTGTTTATATCATTTCAAAGTGCTCAAAGCATCAGCTGAAGAGTCATGCAGTAAACATTAAGACACTGATAACACACAATCAACTAAACTACATCTCATTTCTAGAGAGATGCCAACATGTCCTATGAAGTATCCTAATCTTAGAGCATCTTAATATGTTTCTCTCACCACATCACTGTCTCAATTATCTGTCATTTTCATTGAAGCAATCTCTATTTCATGAAACACTACCAAAACACATTTCTTTTTTTCCTTTTCCTTTCTTTTCTAAAATAATTGAGCATGAAATTTAAAGACCGTGCCACAGAGGACTCGAAAGGTCTCAAACATTGAACCCTACTGCTAGGCCAACACAAGCGCGCACAAAACACATTTCTTGTTTTCTAATACAGTTTCTCTTCAAATTTCTCCTCCACTTAAAACATCATATACCAAAATGTTCTTCCGGAAACATCTAATTCAAACCATATTTCTAAACAGAGAAGGATCCAATCTCTCGTTTCAATCCCAGTAATCGCATAAATACAACCCAAGATCTATCAAGCATCAAGAAAGTTAGCGTTGTTTACCCGAAGCCATGGGCGGCGTAGTAGGGAACATTGGAGAGCAAGGTCTCGTCAATGTCGAAAACCCAGGCGTCTCTCCCGTCGCCGGAGACCCCGACGGCCTTGGCGTGCGCCGCCGAATTGTCGGCGACAGCCTCCAGCTCCGAACGGTAGAGATCGCCGGTAATGTAGTCCTTCACGAAGTCCAAGCACTTCTCCGGTACCCGGGTCCAAGCACCGGCGTCGTTGGTCTCCACCGTGAACCGCCAGCTATTGCAGAACAGGTCGGCGCTCCTCCGAGTGCCGGAGATTCCATCGACGGTCAAAAGGGTCTCCTTTTCCGGCGTTATCCGAAGGATTGATGGGGCTGACCACGTGGGCCCGGCGCAGAGGATGACGACGAGCGAAATCAAGCCCCATTGGATGAACGCCATACCGGAAAAACCGAAAAAACGAAAAGCTCTTTTCCTGCTTCAAGAAAAGCGCTTTTCTGGGTTTCCGGTTGGGATTGTTTGAAAATTCTCCGCAGCTCTGATCCAAGAATTTATATATCTATTTTTTCTCCCGAATAAATTGCAGTGTGTATTTGATAAAATCTATAAATAGTTAATGTCCGCTGATATATTGGATCATAAATGAAGAAAGTAAAATATCGAAGGAATGTGGTCCGAATTACAACAAAAGGTTCGTTGTAACCGTGATTTCTATTTATGAGTTTTGGTGTGTGTTTAATTTGATTTGATGCAGCCAATAATATGTACTATGAATCATTGAAGAAGTCAAATATTTGCTACTAGTAATATTTTATTAATTAGTGATAACTTAATTCACTTGGTTTTGGGAGGAAGATTTCCATCACTAAATTCAACACACGTGATAAAAGCCATCGTAGGACCCACCAATTTCAACTCTTGTGTTGTTGTGGTAAGATAATTTATAAGCTCATTGATTCATTGTCATAATCATAAAACAAAAACAAAACAAAAAAAAATCAGATGCAAGCAATTAAGTAAATATAAAAGGGTATAATCCTTAGGGTGGCGATGGTATCCTCTATCCCAATAATTATGTCTCACCTAAAATCTAATTTTTATTAGTTTTATATTGTTTTTTATAAAAATAAAAATACTATAATTTAATAAATCATAATACACATTTATAAAAAAAAATTGGATTTTTTTTAAAGTTATATACTTTATTTTTGAATTTGTCAACTCTAATATACTAATAAAAGTGAAATTAAATAAAAAATAATAATAATTATAAACCCTAATTGGGATGGGTGAACCCTTGAAACTTATTGTAAAATTAAACAAAATCATTATAAAATAAATTTATTGAATTTTTTTAAAATAAAAATTAAGTTTTGGGACACCATTTGAGACACTATTTTGGGGATAGAGGATCTCAAACCCCTTGTAAAACAATGGACTTCATGCATTTTAAAAGGTCACACTTCCAAAACATACTTAATACGGTCAGTTACACTTGTTATCTCAATCTCAAGTCAAGTGTGATTTACCTTTCTTATGTTTACCTTTCATATACAAAAGTTTATCCAGTACGCACCAAAGTAATATGCGCAAACATTTTTTTTTTATTTAAGAAATGGGATAATATGTGCAATTGGTGTAATGCAAAAGAGATTAGAAAACAGGACATGAGGAAGTCAATCACCGGCCCTCATGTTAGCGGAATTGCGCCACCTGCAACACATTGGCAGGGGCGGAGCCAGACTTCCGGCTCAGGGGGGTCACATTAATTGTAATTTAAAAATATATATATTAAAAAATAAAATTCAAAAAAATAATACTAATAATTTTCAATAGAATTGTCATACGCGTCTAAATTACAAAATAAGTCTGTAGAAGAAAAGAGATTATAAAATAGTGAAAGCAATTATTCCATCTATCCTCTACTTTTTATTTATTAATTTCATCAACATACATATACATAATCAGGAGCCTAAGCTATTTGTATCTCGTGAAAGTTGCAATCAGCATATTCACCACTCAATAACCTCTGCATACTCAAAATCTTATCTATGAATATATAATATATCACCTTAACTTTCTTCAATAATATAAATTGTATTGCTTGTATGTACTCTGGTATTAAAGACACAAACATCTGCAAAGGTATTAAAGAAAAGCCAAAATGAAAAGTCAGGCCGATTGGAGTCCAAACGTTCATTCCGGAATTATATCGAACATATATCATGCACAGAAAACTGCTGAGAATATTTTCTTTTAAAACCACTGAGGCATTTCATCAAACAGATGACGCACACAGAAAACTCACTGAGACATTTCAACGAACACATTTTCTGCACTGAATAAGCTCAACTAAGTTTGCATAATTGCATTACTCGAGGATCATAATTTGCACCCAAATCTGAGCAACTTCTATCTTGACAGTCAATTGAGCAAAAAAGAGAACCCGATACATATTTGAATGATGAGAAAACTAACCAACCTCACAAGCAATTATTCCAGTTGCTGCAGACCCTATTCCTCAATCGTAGAAGGCACGTTGGTGGCTCGGTGCCTGAGTAGCGGTCAAGCGGTGAAGATTCCACCGGTGGATTAACGGCGATGGGAAGGGAATGGAGGCATGATTGAACTGGGATGAGAATCTGAGATTGGGAGAGTGCGGCTTCATTCGCTAGCTTTCTTCAGGTTTGGGGGAAAATTAGGAATATTAGTATTTTTTAAATATTTTTAATAATTTAATTAGGAAATTACTAAAATACCCTTTGATATTTTTCAAATTCCAGTGGGGTCACTTGACCCCACTGCCACCATGCTGGCTCCGCCCCTGCACATTGGCATATTACTTTCAACTCGTTGCCCCCATCTCACCTTAATTTCATACATGTAATTGTGTAGTGTAACCAATGTTCTAAAAGTCGATAGACGCTAGTCGGGCGGTGAAGGGGGACTAGCACCTAGGTGGCTAGGCGGGGTCTAGGCGGATTAAAACCACGAGCTTATTTTTAATATGTTTACATCATGTCATCAGTTATAAGCTACATCATTACATATTGTTCATAATTTTATTATCAAATTCATGATAAAAACATAAAATATGATAATTAATAGTCAAATTTCATAGTATTCACATAAATTTCATGGCCTAATTGTCATAAGTATTGATTAGTTCAGACTTAATGACTAATTAAGCTTTAATTAATTAGGTTGCCGCTAAGTGCCTAAGCGAATTTAGCATTAGTCGGGCGGTCGGGTGCCGACTAGTGTCTAGACAGGGAATTTTTAGAACACTGAGTGTAACCCATGGGGAAGCCTATACCCTACTCCTGGGTATTGTTTTTCCTCTCAAATGTGTATTAATTTTTATTTTTTTTAATACCCATGTGAGAAGGTGATGCATTGCTTCATGGGATAGTAAATAATTTATCCACCCATCGTCTCCACCAGGATCGCCACTGTGTTGATAACCACTTCACATTTTTACTTCTCATACCGCCTTTTCCATCCCTTGACGGGAATGGACTCGAATAGATCTAGGCTCAAATCTCAAATAAATTTGGCTTTAACTGTTTGATCTCGACTCGAATAGAATGCAAGATCCGAGCCTTAGTTCAAAATGAATTAGGGCTCGAACAAACTGGACTAGAATGCGCTTGCACGAACTGCTAGAACAAATCTTTGTTTGCGCCATTGGACATGAACAGAGGTCTTGAACAACATGATGGCTCGAATGGTATGAATTGAGGTAAGAATGACTACCTTTTATACAAAATCTCCTCCGTGCCAATTGTTAGTCATTATTATTATTATTATTTTAATAATTATTCTTGTAATACACTACATCAGTCACATATGCTATTTGCTCATTTTTTTTACTCCATCTGTTTACTTCGACTTGGCCCTTTTATATTCATTATGTAAGGTATAAAATATACAAATGAGCCAAGTCGAGATAAACAGAGAAATTATTTTATATAGATTGAACAAAATAGACAAGTAATATGAGACCGGAGGGAGTAGTTGATAATAAGTTTCTATTTCTTAGGTGTAACAAGTACACATCTATTTATATTTATATTTCTATTTCTATTTCTTAGCATGTGGAGTTCCATGAACAACCAAATAGAATAATCGACTCAAAAATGAGTGGTATCGGTTACAACATGCGAATTGAAAAGAGTATCGGAGTGGCTCCGATCCCCACCTACACGCTCACACTTTTGTCACTACGCCAACCAACCCCCTATAAATATTCTCTAATCATTAATCATAGTGTATACAACACCTCTCTCTCTCTCTCTCACTCACGTGATCATCAGCATCCGTCGCTCCGTCCGGGAAAAATGGCATCCAACATGCTACCACTCCGGCCCCTGGTGGTGCCACCTGCCACCACCTCCGCCGGCGGCCAAAAATCTCCGAAGTGGTGGGCTCCGCTATTCGGTTTCTCCTCGGAACCGGACTACCTAAATCCGGGGAAGCCGGCGGCGGCTGCCGATGGAGAGTGGAAGCCGGCAAAAACCAGGGTGGCTCCAGGTTCATTCACGGAGGAGAAAGCGAGGCAGTTCCGCAAGATGACTTGTGATGCGTCGTCGTTTCATGAGACCATGTACCACTCCGCCATAGCTTCCAGGCTAGCCTCCGACTTCTCCGATCACTTCGCCACCTGATTGTTTAATTAATTTCTTCCCTTTTCGTAGTTTCTACTATACAGTCTTTTCTACTATACAGTCTTTAATTAATTACTACTCCTCTACTCTTCCATTTCGCTTAACTTGGCTCATTTGAATAGTAGCTTTTCTGGCACGCTTTTCCACGCTTCTTGATGATGGGTTTTAAAATAGATTTTTGAAGAATTATTTTTTTTACGGGATACTACGACAGTCGTAGTATCCCGTAAAAAAAAATTCTTCAAAAATCCATTTTAAAACCCATCATCAAGAAGCGTGGAAAACCGTGCCAGTACAAGCCAAAAAGTTTTGAGCCAAGTTAAGCGAAATGGAGGGAGTAGATTATTATGTAATTTCATAGGATTTCGAATTCATGAATCGTAAAATTCTATAGTTGCAAATCGATGTGCTGTGCAGATGAAATTTGTAATATTGATTAGGTCATTATCGTTATTATTTTTACGCAATTGTATTTTTAGTTTATTATTGTGATGATAACGATCGATTTCCTAAATTAATTGGCCCAACTTTCTGCGTGCGTCATCATCAATAATTCAAAATAAGATGATTACGTGGCAAAGGGATCTAAGTTAAAAGACTATTTTCATGGGTATCATTAAAGTTAAAAAGACTTCAGTTCAATATTATTTTATTCGATTTTTTAATTATTTTTTAATTAAATTTTTATAAATTAATATTAAAATTATTAAATTTACAAAATACATAAAAATTCAAACTCGATTTGTTTTTCATCCTCCTAACTTCAAAAAATGACACCATGACCCATAAAAAATTGTTCTATTTAATTCATAATTTTTCTTTCTTATTTTAAATTTGACTAAATACTTCCAACTATTATCTTTTTTTCTGAGAAAAATAAAATAAAATATATATATATATTCTGAAATACTACTGGTTACGGCCTATGGGTCGAGCTTTTTCAGAAAACCTAAAACGTTAATTGAAACCATTTAATCGCACATGCTCGAATATGCCCTCTTTTTTGTACTAATTAAAAACCAAAGAAATGAAAGTATGCCATTTGGTTTTTATACGCGGAAGAGATATTTTTCTGAATTTGTGGAAGACAAAAACTTGAATTGGAGTAAGTAGAAAAACACGAATTGTATTTCGTCTGTATTCGCTTCTTTGAAAGAAACTTTTGTTATTCATGTTTTTATCGTGAAAAATGCTGCCAGAATTACTATGAAATGATATGATATATATTAACATGAATGAGAAAAAGATTATACATTCGAGATTTGTCATTGATTTGGGCGTCGAAGTCTCTCTCCGAAGGACCCTTCCTCTGTTCTGTTTTGCAGATTTTGGTGACCTTCTGTCGTTTAATTGTTTTCTTTCTTTGAAAAAAACAAAACAATTGAAATTTGGCCGAATTACGTGCTCATAATTTTAAAATAAAAAGGGCTATTAACACCCAATAAATAACGATAATACCTTACATATTACTGTCAAGATCGTTTTTTAATTCGAAATTTAATTCCAAGACAAATTTGGATTCATACGTAGAGAAGATAATTATAATAAAAGATTTCGCAGATACCCAATAAATAAGCATAATAGTCCTAGTATAAATTATACTACTAACCAAAATAACCTGATTACTTGAATAGACAAAATTCCGTAAACGCGACAGAATTTCATCACTCATTTACAGATTCTATATATGCCATGATTTTCTTATATAATCAGAGAATTAGTGTATGAATATTGCACTAATCCCATAAGATATATTTAGAATATATTTTAATGCATTTCCTATTTATTACTATTATTTACATGCCTCGATCAAATTTATTAGTTCATAATTCAATTCGAATGCTTAACTAGTTCTCGTGTAAATTTTAGCATGGGATGTTGACTGGTAATATTATAATTGAATCATAGTATAAATTTTAACATTGTAAGTTGAATGCTCGTGTTATGACAAAATTTTAGTTCTAAAAGATGATCGAAGAAACAACTAGAGGTTTGCAATGCATCAAATGGAAGAATAGCAAGGGTAACAAAATGAAAATTAACAAATTTAGTAAGAATTCAGAGTGCCAACTTGTACCAACTTACACGAGAAATGAATCCTCAAAAAGGCAAAACTCAAAAGCAAACCCCGCCCCAACAACAGACCGAGACCGGGCGGGGCTCAAAGCAGAAGAATCTCGACAGTCGAGATAATTAAGGAAAAATTAATTAATACCTAAAAAAAAAAAGGAAGACATATGTAGATTTATGAAAAGAAATGAATGAAGAGGAAGGGATGGGATGTAGTGTTGAATATAATGTTGATGAACATCTTCAATTCTACATGCCTTGATCGATGAGATAATCAGCAAGCCTCTCCACAATCATGTTGCATTGTCCTGGAGTGACGGGCTCCTCGTACACTCCGAATATTAGGGCTTGCCCCGTCTTCTTTATAGTTACGCCTCCTGATCCCTACACGTACCACATTAAAAAAAATTTATAAAAATTCATTTATTTTATTTTTTAAACACAAACAAACCTAATATAGATTTGTTCTTGCATATTTCAAATTCTTCCTAAAGTTCTTTAGGAGTTTCTAGTCTGAAATTTTCCACTACAAAAACAAAGCCCATTTCGTAATGCATTTCAAAGCGGGCATAAATGACTTGATATTGTTACCTTGGAAATTAATTATTTTTTTTTTTAAAAAAAAAAAGCAAAAAAAAAAATGGACAAACACAAGCATTCATTCAAGAGAACAGAATCAAAAATCAAGCAAGAAAAGATCGATGTATAAAGAGGAATCTTAACACAATACTTCCACTTTTCTTCCCTATTAAAGGCAAAATTTAAATAAAAAAAGAAGAAGAAGAAGTTTGATGAATGAGACCAAGAAATAAAAATTAAAAAATCAATGAAGAAACGAAAAAAGGAAAATAGATACCTTCTTTCCACGAATGACAGTGCCAGGCTCTCCTTGGATCACCATATACTTAGCTCCCCCCAAGAATAAACCGGTGGGGGCCAGATGTCCCGGTTCATCGAAATCGGTCAAAATGCCTTTGATCTCGTCTGGCTTCACCTGAATACGACCCCCACCAACATATAATAGAAATAAATTCTGGTGTGAGAATTATATACGTCTTGATAAATAAAAATAATAATAATAAAAAAATAAAAAATAAAAATAAACGAATCCAATCATCAAAGAGAAATGAAGAATAAGTAGTGGCATAGAATTAAACACAATGATCAAATAATCAATAATATACATAATAATCACGTGAATCCATAATGCATGTGTGTGTGAAGGATAATGAACCTGAGGGAAGGTGGCGCTCTGAGCCCAGACAGCGCCGTCGTGGCCGAGGATGGCGGCGGCGGCCAGGCGGAGGCCAGCTTGGCCTTCGATGTCGCACATCAAATGTTCATCGACGTAAGTTTGCCACGACATGTTTGCTTTTTTTTTGTTTTGTTAATCTCTCTCTCTCTCTCTCTCTCTCTCTCCCCCTACTAATTGATAATACGATTTGCAGTAGCATGAAATGAGTGGTGGATATATATAACATATTCTCTATTGAATACATTTCACTATTTCAGGCAATAATTAATGGACGGACGAGGCTCTCGGGGACTCTCATTTTAACCCTCATTTGTTGTTTATTAACTTCCTCCTTTATTTGAGGAATTAACCTTAATTATGTTCTGACGTAGCTACCATATGTTTCCGCACAAATTGGGAGAATTCAAAGGAATTATTTTCTATTAAGACTTAACCATGATGGGAAGCTCGGAGTAATTGCTTACTAACTTGCTTATTATTGTGGGATATATATAAAGTCTTATTTTTTTTCTTTTGTGAGGGAATGAGATAGTGTGGACCTTTTTTTTTCGTTATTGAGGTTCAAACATTATCGGTCGTATTAATTTTCTTATTTGAGACGTTTAATTCAAATTTATAGAATTATGGGTCGTACCGTCGTATTAATTTTCTTCTTTTTTTTTGGGGATTTTAAACATAGCCCCTTTTCTCTCACCATAGCCCCCAAAATATATAAATATAAAAATAAATTTAAATGTACTCTTATACCTTATGTAGCCCCCATTAAATTTTTAGTAAATCAAATTACAAATTTACAGCATCCTCTCAGATTACAACTTCATAGCCTCTGCGGCTGGTGTATAGCAACCGCAAAACCTAAGATTGCTTACAAGTGGAACGTCGAATTTATTTTCCTTCGTCGGAGAACAATGGTATATTTGAAGAAGACTCAAACAAGAAAGAGTTTCTCATAGAGAAAATCGTCTTTCGAGAACGAATAGTCAGTCCCCGGAAAACATTTATAGCAAATACGTATGGTATGAATCTATCATCATTGGCACAACATGTTGTAGTTATATATAGTCTGCATTTTGGAGTTTCAGTTTATTTCAATTTTTAGCGATTGTGTGAAATTGGCTGTGATGCAAGTCTGTAGTTTGAAACTTTTGTGAATATTTATTTCTTAATAAGCGAGTCCTCAACTATTTCATGATTCTTGTTTTTTACAAGAGAAAGAATAGTGCTCCATGACTGATCGAACTTATTTTCGTAAGGTAATTAATGCATGTAGACAAGGAATTAACGAACACGAAAGTAAACGGAACACAAAGGGATTTACGTGGTTCGATCTATTGGAATAGATCTACGTCCACGGGCGGAAAGAGTATAGATCTTTATTGCTTGTATGAGTAGTGATTACAAGATTGTTCTCCCCTCTTCAATCTATTCTAAACCCCTAATATAGGTATTTACATATGGAATCCGACTAGGATTACAAGTCTTTTCCTCTTAGGACTCTTTGGCTTGATCTCCTCCTTTATTGGATAAACACCGAGCTTCTATATCTCTTGGAGCTTGAATTGTAGTCAATGTAGGAGTTGCCGTGGTGTAGAAGTCTCTTTGAAGTAGGTTGTAGCTGACTGGGCCGAGCTGCGTTGGCCGAGCTTAACTGTCGGGGCCTAATTATATTGGGCTCGATGCTTGGGCCTAGTAGCTAGGCCATATCCTATCACATCCCCCCCCCCCAAAAAAAGATATAGAAGTGAGGTTGTGACTCGGGGTAGAAAGTTGAAGTAGGGGTTGTTAAAGTGATTAGAGGAAAAAGTGAATACCGCTTCGTTAAGACGAGGGAGAAGTATACCGCTCGTTAAGACGAGGGGAATAAAGCCCTCAGTTAAGATAAAGTCGGTAAAATTTACATGCCCCTCGGAATTGGATTTCTAGAATCGGATGCTTGCCAACCTCGTTAAGAACGAGATGTGTATGAATTTGCCATTATCCTCGGAATTAGATTCGACGAAGTCGAAATGCTGCCACCAGCGAAGACAGGTGGAATAAATTTGCATTGCCCCTCGGAATTGATTTCGACGAGTCGAAATGCTTGCCACCTCGTTAGACGAGGTGGGGAATAAATTTGCATTGCCCCTTCGGAAATGCGATCGGAATGCTTCGCACGAAGAGTGGTGTAAAATGCATGCCCCTTCGAAATTGGATTCGACGAGTCGAATGCGCCACCTCGTTAAGACGAGTGCGTATGAATTTTGCATTACCCTCTCAGAAATTAGATTTCGACGAAGTCGAAATGCTTGCCACCTCGTTAAGACAAGGTGGGAATAAAATTTGCATTGCCCCTTCGGAAATTGGCTTGCACCTCGTTAAGACAAGGTGGGAATAAAATTTGCATTGCCCCTTCGGAAGGTGGATTTCGACGAAGTCGGAATGCTTGCCACCTCGTTAAGACGAGGTGGGTGTAAAATTTGCATTGCCCCTTTGGAAATTGGATTTCGACGAAGTCGGAATGCTTGCCACCTCGTTAAGACAAGGTGGGTATAAAATTTGCATTGCCCCTTCGGAATTGGATTTCGACGAAGTCGGAATGCTTGCCACCTCGTTAAGACGAGGTGGGTGTAAAATTTGCATTGCCCCTTCAGAAATTGGATTTCGACGAAGTCGGAATGCTTGCCACCTCGTTAAGACGAGGTGTGTATGAATTTTGCATTACCCTCTCGGAAATTAGATTTCGACGAAGTCGAAATGCTTGTCACCTCGTTAAGACAAGGTGGGAATAAAATTTGCATTGCCCCTTCGGAAATTGGATTTCGACGAAGTCGGAATGCTTGCCACCTCGTTAAGACGAGGTGGGTGTAAAATTTGCATTGCCCCTTCGGAAATTGGATTTCGACGAAGTCGGAATGCTTGCCACCTCGTTAAGACGAGGTGGGTATAAAATTTGCATTGCCCCTTCGGAAATTGGATTTCGACGAAGTCAGAATGCTTGCCACCTCGTTAAGACGAGGTGGGTGTAAAATTTGCATTGCCCCTTCCGAAATTGGATTTCGACGAAGTCGGAATGCTTGCCACCTCGTTAAGACGAGGTTGAATTAAAATTCACATTGCCCCTTTGGAAATTAGATTTCGACGAAGTCGGAATGCATACCGCCTCGTTAGGACGAGGTGAAGGTTAATTTCGCATTGCCCCTTCGGAAATTAGATTTCGACGAAGTCGGAATGCGTTGAATAGCACGATTTCGTCAAAGACGAAATTTAGGCTTTAATTAGCACAACCTCATCTTCAGAAGAGGTTTAGGCTTTGAATAGCACGACTTCGTCAAAGACTAAGTTTAGGCTTTAATTAGCACGACCTCGTCTTTAGACGAGGTTTAGGCTTTGAATAGCACGACTTCGTCAAAGACGAAGTTTAGGCTTTAATTAGCACGACCTCGTCTTCAGACGAGGTTTAGGCTTTGAATAGCACGACTTCGTCAAAGACAAAGTTTAGGCTTTTATTAGCACGACTTCATCAAAGACGAAGTTTAAGCTCTTCTCCGTTTTAAACAAAGGCCGTATCTTTGTTTTTAACTGAGGTGTGCCTCCTTGTTTTAAACCAAAGTATCTTTCCTTGCTTGTAACAAAGGTGATGCCTTCGTTTTTAGCAGAGGCATTTCGTACCTTTATTTTTAACAAGGTTAGGTCAATACGCGCGTTTTAATTTTACTCCTATTATGGAGTTTATTAAGTACCCTCGTCAGGGTTTTACTAGCTCACTTCGTCTTTTGACAAAGTGTGGCTTTAAATAGCTCACTTTGAAAATTGGATTTCTAGGAAGTTTGGCTTTAAATAGCTCACTTCGGAAATTGGATTTCTACGAAGTTTGGCTTTAAATAGCTCACTTCGGAAATTGGATTTCAACGGAGTTTGGCTTTAAATAGCTCACTTCGGAAATTGGATTTCTACGGAGTTTGGCTTTAAATAGCTCACTTCGGAAATTGGATTTCTACGAAGTTTGGCTTTAAATAGCTCACTTCGGAAATTGGATTTCGACGAAGTTTGGCTTTAAATAGCTCACTTCGGAAATTGGATTTCGACGAAGTTTGGCTTTAAATATGGCTTTACATTCCTTATTTGTCGAGATAATATGCATAAGTGGAGTAGAGAGAGATGTACAAGATGTATGCAAATGCAAGATGTATGCAAGACCCTAAAAAGACGACCTAAATGACCTAAATGAACTATATGAACTTGGACATTACTCTCAACCACTTGTGCAAGGTATCTCTTTAAATGAGTAATGTGCCGTGCACGGGGTATTGACTTACCGGATAAGTGGGCGAGCTTGTACGACCCTTTGCCGAGGACTTTTTCAACTCGGTACGGTCCTTCCCATGTGGCTTCAAGCTTGCCGAGCCTTTCCGCTTTACTGACCTCGTTGTTCCGAAGTACGAGGTCGTCTGCTTGGAATTGTTAGTACCTCACTCTTTGGTTGTAGTACCGAGCTATTTGTTGTTTGTACTTGGCTTCTCTTATCTAGGAGAGCTCTCGTTTCTCTTCCAGCAGATCCAGTTCGGTTCGGAGGTCTTCCTCGTTAACTTCGGCTGTGAAGTTGAGAGTGCGCGGGCTCGGCAGGCCGATCTCCACCGGGATCACTGCTTCGGATTTATACACCAAATTGTAGGGTGTTTCACCGTTCGAGGTCTGGGGAGATATGTGGTGTGACTATAACTTGGGGTAAGTTCGCTACCCAATCTCATTTGGCTTTATCGAGGCGGGTTTTGAGTCCCCTGACAATAATTCAGTTTGTAACTTTGGTTTGGCCATTCGCTTGAGGATGAGCTACCGAAGTGAACTTCTGCTGGATATGAAGCCCTTCACTCCATTCTCTGAATGTTATGTCCGTGAATTGTGTCCCATTTTCCGAGACGAGGATATGGGGTATGCCGAAGCGGCATACTATGTTCTTCCAGACGAAGTTGAGAGCGTTCTTGCTCGTGATTTCTGCGAAGGGTTCGGCTTCCACCCATTTGATGTAGTCGATGGCTATGATGGGAACTGGAGTTGGTCAAGAGCTTTGCCTAATGGAGTTACTAGGCTTGCGTCGACTTCGTCAATACTTCAGTGTTTGACTTCTTCCACGGGAGGGCTTGTGGATGACGAGGCTAATTTGCTTAGTGCATCTGCTCCGCTGTTCTGCCCCCTTGGGATGTGAACCAACTCAAAATGCGAGAAGTATTGTTGTAGGTTTTTGGCTTTGTGGAGGTATCCTGTCACCTTTAGCTTCGTGACCTCCTAGCATGTGGCTCACTATGACTTGAGAGTCGCTGTAAACTTGTACAACTCATATCTGGAGACCTTGAGCTAGGCAAAGTTTGACGACTAAAGCTTCGTACTCCACTTCGTTGTTTGTTGTAGGGAAGTCAAACCAAAGTGTATAGGTTGTCTCCTGTCCGTCTGGGCTGAGGAGTATGATGTCTGCCCCGCTTCCTGATTTCCTCGAAGCCGCGTCCACGTAAACTTTTCAACAATCTTTAGGTGGTTCTTTTGCGGGTTCGGCTTCGGTGCTTTTCGAGGGGGGCTCAAATGGCTTCGATATTTCCGTGAATTTGGATTCTACTGGGAAGTATGCTAGGTCTTGGCCTTTGATAGCGTGCTCTCCTTGTCATAAAAGGTGATGGCCACGTCCTTTTTGGGGCTCTTATGTGAGGGCTCGTCCGTTTTAGGACTTCGGGCCTCAGCTTTGAGAGTGGACTTCGTGTATATGAGGGCTTGTCCGTTTTAGGACTTCGGGCCTCAGCTTTGAGAGTGGACTTCGTGTATATGAGGGCTTGTCCGTTTTAGGACTTCGGGCCTCAGCTTTGAGAGTGGACCTGTCTCCTCGGCTTCGTCAGTACTTAGGAGTTTGACTTCGAGGGACTTCGGTCGGCCTCGGCCTTGAGAGTGGACCTGTTTCCTCGGCTTCGTCAGTACTTAGGAGTTTGACTTCGAGAGACTTCGGTCGGCCTCGGCCTTGAGAGTGGACCTGTCTCCTCGGCTTCGTCAGTACTTAGGAGTTTGACTTCGAGGGACTTCGGTCGGCCTCGGCCTTGAGAGTGGACCTGTCTCCTCGGCTTCGTCAGTACTTAGGAGTTTGACTTCGAGAGACTTCGGTCGGCCTCGGCCTTGAGAGTAGACCTGTCTCCTCGGCTTCGTCAATACTTATGAGTTTGACTTCGAGAGACTTCGGTCAGCCTCGGCCTTAAGAGTGGACCTGTCTCCTCGGCTTTGTCAGTACTTAGGAGTTTGACTTCGAGAGACTTCGGTCGGCCTTAGCCTTGAGAGGAATTCATCATCTTTATTGCGCTTTACCTCGAGTTTGGGCTTCGTGCTGGTCAGAACGTCGGCTGCGACTTTGGTACCTCTTGAGGGTGCTGTCGCGCACCAATTGCTCTATGACCGCAGCAAGCTTTCTGCATTCCTCGATATCGCACCCGTAATTCTCATGGAAGCGACAGTACTTCTTGGATCGGCGCTTCTCCCTTCCACTTGACATGGGCCGAGGCTTCTCGAACATATCGGAGTGAGTTGGCTTCGGCCTCGTCAATGGAGTGAGTTGGTTTCGTTCCTGGTTTTGCCGAGGTCCGAGCCTGGATTCTAGGGGTGTATGCTGGAGCCTGTCGAAGGCACTTCGCCGACTTTGGCCTCGGTCATTCCGATCCTTCTTCCGATCTGAAGGTTCGGCCTTGTCGGCTTCGCACTTGTGCCTATCTGCTTTGTCGGCTCTTGCTAACCGACCTGCTATGCCATAATGGCTTCGTAGTGCGAGGTAATTGTCCTCATCGCGCCGAGGTGAGACGGTGTCTCGCCGAGGTGAGATGGTGTTGCGGCGAGGTGAGATGCGATGGTGGCCCCGTTGGCGGATCCCGACATCCCGAGCGTCTATGATCCTGACGCTAGGGGCTTTTGCCGATGCCGCGATCCGGAGGTAAGCTTCGTGCTCTCTACCATCTTTGCGTGAGGGTTGTCCTTTTTCACGGCTGAGCGTTGTGTTGTTTTTGGCGAGCTGGAGAAAATCTTGCTATGCTTATCCAACATGCTCAACGTGTCCATCCGGAGTCTGGCCTTTGGCGTGTTCCTTCCTAGATAGCCGGTATGTTTCCGGGTGTAGATCTTGCGCCTGGCTTGCCTCGCCTTTGTGGATTTCGGCTTCCTGAACATGTGGATTTGTTGTCGGACCTTGTCCGGTTTGCTGAATATCCTTTTCCGTGTTGGCGGCGGCAGCGGCGGCGATTGATCGTGTTGGAATCCTCTCGACGAGTAGAGCATGTTTCCAGGTGGTTTCGTCCGATTTGGTGGTGATTTCAGTCCGGAATTGGCAAATAACAGAAGCTGCTCCGAACGAATCGTGATTTCGCGAGTCGTGCAACAGTACGAACTTCCAGACGTGATTCCCGCCGCACCGGTGATCGGTTTTTGACGGGCAACCTACCGTTGGAATCCTCTCGACGAGTAGAACATGTTTCCGGGTGGTTTCGTCCAATTTGGCAGTGATTTCAGTCTGGAATTGGCGAATAATAGAAGCTGCTCCGAACAAATCGTGATTTCGCATTTGGGGGGGATCGCGTTAGTCTTCCTGTCATGGCTGTAGATTACCTAGAAAATTTTTGATCGAAAATCACAAATTTTCGTTTCCCACAGACGGCGCCAGTGATCGAACTTATTTTCGTAAGGTAATTAATGCATGTAGACAAGGAATTAACGAACACGAAAGTAAACGGAACACAAAGGGATTTACGTGGTTCGATCTATTGGAATAGATCTACGTCCACGGGCGGAAAGAGTATAGATCTTTATTGCTTGTATGAGTAGTGATTACAAGATTATTCTCCCCTCTTCAATCTATTCTAAACCCCTAATATAGGTATTTACATATGGAATCCGACTAGGATTACAAGTCTTTTCCTCTTAGGACTCTTTGGCTTGATCTCCTCCTTTATTGGATAAACACCGAGCTTCTATATCTCTTGGAGCTTGAATTGTAGTCAATGTAGGAGTTGCCGTGGTGTAGAAGTCTCTTTGAAGTAGGTTGTAGCTGACTGGGCCGAGCTGCATAAGGCTTTAGTTGGGCCGAGCTGCGTTGGCCGAGCTTAACTGTCGGGGCCCAATTATATTGGGCTCGATGCTTGGGCCTAGTAGCTAGGCCATATCCTATCAATGACATTTTCAGTGTTTTAAGCCATTTTAAGTGTTTTCTGCTGTTGACTTGTAAGGCTTCTTCAGCTTCAGTTTTTTCTTTATCAAAATCTGCAAGGGGGCTATACCGTGGATTGGATTTCGGAGGGGAGGCTATGAAACCTATTGCGGAGGCTACAAAAATTCTAATTCTATTGAAAATTTAATTTTATGTTGAGGGTTATATAAGAGTATAAAAGTATATTCAAAATTACTTTTATATTTATTTTATTTGGGGGCTATAGTGAGAGAAAAGGGGGCTATGCTTAAAATCCCCTTTTTTTTGGGTCGTATAGTATATAAATAATGGGCTCATTTGACCCAAATTGTGTTGTTTGTCACTTTAGGTATGACGATAGTTTTGGGCTGCAAAGCAACAAGTTAATGGATTCATTTGTAATATTATGAATAGTTCAAAGGTCCAAGAATGTACTATTAGTGATCTCTATTCTTTGACGTGTTACAATCTTACTAGCTCTTGAAATTGAACTTTTGAAATATAGATTTTATAAGATTTCAAATCATATAAATATACAAAATCAATACAAGATTTTTTCCTCCGAGCTTTAGAAGAATTCCGCGTCCTTTTTTATTTTTATTTTTAAATAACGAACAAGTTAGAACCTCAGGAGCATATTCCATTGTAATTTGTAAGTCATGTACGTAGTTCCTTCTTCTTTTCTTTTTAATTTTTTTTTAAATGTTGATGTTAATCACATAATACTTATTCTATGTTTTGTATTTGTATCAAGATCATTACATGCAAATTCCTTCTCTCATCATCCTTCGTTGTTCTCCTATTAAAATGACGATAGTATCAGGGACGGAGCTAGGGGATGGCAGGTGGTGGCCATTGCCCCTCAAATTTTCTAATTCTTCTACTTATATATATGTATTTTATATTCATGTATATAATATATATATTATATACAAATATATACATGCATACACACACACATATATATATATATATATATATATATATATTCTAATTGATATAACAATTATTAGTACCAATTCTAAGCCCTATTATCTTAGGCTCATTAATCTAACTCAAAAATTTGATTGCCTCATTACTTATGTACTTCGAAAAAGTAATTGTCGAAAAATTTGTAATTCATGAGTTTGGTGATATGAAGAACCGGAAGTACAATTTAAATGATCTACACGTAATAGGTTTAATATTTCTTTAGTTATTTTATATATTTCTTATCATTTATGATACAAGACAATAATGTGTTCTCTTTTATGTGTACAAAGTTGATTGACATGGTATTTTACTATGTCTTGGATACTTCACTAATATATTTCTCGTATTAGTTATTATAAGGTCATTTGTCTTTATATTCTGTTTTAAATACTTATGCAGATAATCGGTCTATATTGTGCGAAATTTTTTATCAAATTTTAATAATTTAGATTTTTGAAAAGTTCGGCCCCCTTAAATGGAATTCCTGGCTCCGTCCCTGGATAGTATATCATTTTGTTTTCTTTTTCTTCTACCTTTTTCATATTCATGGTTCAAATTTTATGTACTCCCTCCGTCCCATATTAGTTGTCGCGTATTCTTTTTTGGGCCGTCCCATATTAATTGACGACGTTCTTTTTGGGATATAATTAGGGGTTTAAATGGTACAATTAGTAAATTCTTTATTACACTTAATATTCCATAATTAAATCTCATCACCTACTCATCTTTGATCACATATCCCAATATAATTTAAACTCTAAAAGTTTAAATTATCATAATTTGCTCGTTTGTTCTCCGATTTTTATACCAAATTAAAAGTCGTGATACAATCTTTCATTTAAAATCAAACATCAATATGTTTTTATACATCTATGATGCTCTAATTTTAAAATATGCCTAAATACATAAATCGCATTACATCCCTAAATACAATATACTTTACATACTAAACACTCTAGTTTTAATTCCCACGCTGAAAAGAAACGCGTCAACTAATATGGGACGGGCGCTTTAATTCTCATGCCGAAAAGAAACACGTCAACTAATACGGGACCGAGGGGAGTAGTAATTAATATCAGGGGTAAAAGGGTCATTACGGACGGGAAGATTCTGAGAGACCGCAAGCATAAAAGGTGATGATGGTAGGGAAGTCCACCGCACCACCATTCCTCATTTCCGTTGTTTTCACGCTATCATTCTCTCCTCTCTTTCTCCCCTTCTACTCACACCACATCATCTAATTTCCCCTTCTCCCTCAAAACGATGTCGTGGCAATCCTACGTAGACGACCACTTGATGGCCGCTAACGAAGACGGCTCCCACCTCACCGCCGCCGCCATCCTCGGCCACGACGGTACTGTCTGGGCTCAGAGCACCAATTTCCCCCAGGTCTTCCATCTTTTTTTTTCTCGCTCCTGCTCACTATTTCTGCTCTTCTTTTTTTCTATTTTATTCAATTTTTGGATCTGAATTATCGATGCGTTTTTCTACTCGATTATTGAACTGGTTTTGCCTTGCTGTGGCGGCTGAGATCCGTTTGTTTGATGCTGATTGTCTCGTTTTTCCGTTGATTTTGCTTTGATTTTGTGTTAGGGAATTTGCAGCTGTTGTTTATTGCTCCTTTTTACCGTTTTATTTGGTTTAATTTTCGGATCTGATGGATGATTGCTTGGTTTACTTCGATATGATACCTGGAAGACCTGATTTGACTAGGGTAAATGCGTTCAATTGCTGCGATTTTTGTTTACGTATGGTTTGATTTGGTTAGCGGAGTAGTTGTTGGCGGCTGCTAGATGATTTCGCTGGCTTATTTACTCAGTAGTAGCTCTGTTTCCCGTTAATTCGAAGTACTTGATAGGGTTTATCCTAACTTGATTAATTTGGCCATTTGGGTGTTGTCTATCGTGTTTATTAAACTAGACTGGGATTTTTTAGGCAATATTAGATCTTTTGTTGTTTCGTTCTCTTGGGTCTTGTTTTCTTCAGTAGTCTCCTTGATCGCCTTTCATTGGAAAAGTATTGTCGATCATGTATCTTTAGATCTGTCTTCCAATCTGAGAACTTGATGAAGCTTCATGTGGTGATGATAATAGTTCTTCACTGATAAGCACATACATTCTGTTAAAAGATACTCTTAACTTGTAATAACATTTTTGAATGAAAACAGATTAACCTTTCATTTCAAACAGTTTTGGATGCATTAAAATTGTTTCTTGTGTCTTTTAATGGCTGATTTACTTTATAATTTATTTTTATGAATGTCCGTGTAGCTCAAACCCGAGGAGGTAAAAGGCATCATGAATGACTTTGAAACTCCGGGTTCATTGGCTCCTACTGGATTGTACATTGGGGGCACCAAATACATGGTGATTCAAGGTGAGCCCAATGCTGTCATCCGAGGGAAGAAGGTATTGTGATCTATTCTCTTTCTGATCTTCAAAACTGTTGATTAAGAATTTATTTACATATCGAGTCCCGAAATGGCATGATGGGATCCCATTACTTTGCCAGCTAGTTGAGGTTTATTTAATCTTCTTTCTATCCTTTTCTTTTGTGGGGGGAGGGGTTGTTATCTATAATATGCTAGAACTTTGGAAAGTGGATCGCCAACCATTGAATAGTACTTTCACCTGTTGTGACAGCCTGTAGTAATGCATTACATTGATTCTTACAATCTTGTGTTGGCTTAGGGATCTGGCGGTGCCACCATTAAAAAGACTTCTATGGCCTTGATCGTTGGTATCTATGATGAGCCTATGACTCCAGGCCAGTGCAACATAGTTGTCGAGAAGATTGGTGACTATCTTATTGAACAGGGTCTTTAATTGCTTGGTAAGTAGTTATCCTTTGGTATTGTTTTTATTTACTATATTATGCTAACTTTGATGAACTTTCATGAATTAACTTTGTATTCGTTTACTGCTTTTATAGATGCTTTTCGCTGCTGCGTTGTCATCCTTTATACGGTATTTCTGAAGTTGTGGGTTGGTTCTTGGTTGTTGTGACAGAAATGAGTTTGGTGTTTCAGAAAATGATAGATGGTATCTCTCCCTAAATTCAAACAGGGCTTGTCTTTGCGTTTTCTGGTTATTGAAATTGCTATGATTCCATGCGAGTAAATTATGTAATTTTGGTTGGTTCTTCCAATGGATGTTCGAATTTTATAGACATCTTTGCATATACAGAATTGGCTTTCACATATTCATTTTATGAGAATTAAAAATTTGGGGTGATTGCAAAACAGTAAACTTTTATTTACACTTATACAAATTAGACACCACGTTTTAAATTTTAGTGAATTAAATCAAGAATTTTCATTTTTTTATAGTTAAAATGCTTATGAGACTTTCTCGCTGTGATGTGGATGCCGGAATTAGAAATAACTTACATATAGGGGAAATGAAAGTTGTGATTTAATTCGCCAAAAACATACATTATGTAAGTTTGTGATTAAATTTACTAAAATTTTAAAGTGATATTTTATTTGTAGTAGTATAAAAATGATTTTTTTTTTTTGGATCAGAAAAAGTTGAATATTTTTTAGTTAACTCAAGAAGATTTCTTGTGCCAAATCCGGTTTACTTATTTATTTGGATCATGGGGAAAATTTGCGGTCGCGGCTGTTTAGGTAAATTCTCATGTATTATTTCAAAAATCACACGTTATTAGAAATCTTTTCTCTTGCCGTAATGTAATTACAAGTTATTAGTAATATTTAGACATTTGTGTAAGGGATTTAGGGGATACGTATTAATGAAATTTAGTAGGAAATGAATAAAATTGGTTTATACAAGAATGGAATGGTCATTTCTTCTAATGAAATGTATTTTTTTTTAAATGACCAATATTTTCTCTTTGCAGAATACTGTATGTATATTTACACTTCAAATTATAATTGGTAAGTTATACATAAAATAATAAAATCTAATTAATTTTTTTTTTTCAGCTTTAATTTATTATTATTATTATTTTTCTATAGAAAAAGGATAATTAGAAAGATAAAAGTTTCAACTTAACCAAAGAAAGGGAACGGCCGACATGGCAGTGTTTGTCACGTTTAGCCATTTAATTGATAGTATTTCATTTAGTTTTCCCCTATATACTGAAAAGGGGAAAAATCTGAATATTAACTCCTAAATAATCCTATAAAATTTCGTATCATTTTGTTATTATTTTCTTTTTCATTCTTTTCCATTAAAGAGAACATACCATACAAGTAAAATACTTTCCAAAAGGGCTACGATTGAAACAATGAAATTCTAAAAGTAGATCATGCACAATTTTCGGTCATCTCAGTTGTAAACTATGTAAGCTTTTCACTTAATTTTTTTTAATCATAAATAATATGGGTGCAAAACAATAGACAAACAATAATGCAAGGATTGAGGCCAGTTTATTAGAAAGTGAAACACAAACTCCTCAATGATGCCTAGTTTCTTATACTTGAACAAACATACATATTCCAAAAAGCTCATAGTTATACGGCAAAACATACATACTTGAACAAGCATACGGCAAAACATTGCAGCAAACATACATACTTGAACAAGCATACGGCAAAACATTGCAGCAAAAATACAAATTTTTCGAGCATACAGTTTTCTTGCAACTAATAAACACTTGAGTTTTCTCAAGCATACAGTTTGCTCTCATCCTAGCTACTACATACCTAGACTAGAGCTATGGTACATGATACCTTGGCTTCGGCCAAAAACTGAGGTGCTGGATATGATGGCTATACATACAATACAACTTCTGCTACTCAACAATCTTCTTCGTCCCCAACCAAGATACTGCAATAGTTTAAATGTTACAGGAGAATGAATGGAGACATCATCAAAGAGCCCAGGACCAATCTTGAGACTGCTGTCACAGATGATGAAGATTTCACTGAAGTAGTTGCCGTTGCATTTGCAGCAGCAGTTTTGTTGGCCCTGCAAATTTTACGTTGCAAATCCAAGAAAAGTTGAGTCCAAGATTTGATGCCAAAGCTAAAAATAGTTTAGAAATATTGATGATCAGATTTTTTGCTTACCCGAATGTCATGTAGAGACAATTATCGTAACCTGTGTATATCCAGAAAAGTGGAAGTGAGACTAGTTTTCACTCTGAAAAACATCATACATCCTCAAAGCCGAAAAAATAAATGAAGAATGAAGATCTTGCAACATAGTCTCGTGTATTTGAATACGAAATCACTCAATATAATAAATCAAAAGACCTCCATCACTAAACTAACACACTGGTTAACATAAAATATATATTATAACAAAATGGACTCGTGCATCTATTGTCTTTAAGAGGAATAAATCTTGATGTTGTGCAATTTATTTATGATTTAAACATATTGGATAAATTAAATTTACAGAATTAGAGGCAGATGACGAATTCACTCACTTGGATTCTTGTTTGTTCTGACCCCAGCTCCACCAAAAGTGCAGGCAATATCAGTAGCTCCATTCTGCTGGTAGTAACTGTTAAAGGCATAAGAAGCATGAGACACCAAGTTATCAGGCTCAAAGCATGGCTGACTCGGCTGAATGGCTGAACAGTCGACATTTCCAGAACCACAAGCCCAATCTAGACCATTCCGAAGATCAGCTTCAGAAACAGTGCTCAAAGCGATGCACCATGTTCCATTCGAACTGCTTGTTACATTCGTGTCCGGATTAATATCCACAGTACCTTTTCCACTGAAATCGAGGTTGTACACACTTGTTTGGTCAGGAAAAAACAGACCCCAATTCCTCTCTGATTCTAAACCCGGCTTCCTATTCTCATTAAACAATGAGAAAATGTAGGTATCTATCTCCTCTCCTGCCTTTGCTGGAGTTCCGGTGTCGTTTATAAGATGTCGAATCAGATTCGTGTTGTAGGTTTGTGCATTATCAGGAGTAGCAGCTGTCTCCTTTGGAGATCCTTTAGAAGGCCATCCAGTCTCAGTAACCATAATGTCGATAGTTCTGAAGTTCAAAGCCATGAGTGCAAAGTTGATTGCATCAATCTGAGCATCAAACATGTTTGTGTATAACAAACCAGTGTTTGGATCGATAACTTCAGACGAGGACTGAAATAGAGCATAGTCTAGGGATACGTTACTCGAGGAATCCCTATAGGCATAGTAAGGGTATATATTAACCATAAAGGGAGACTTATTCTCAGCAAGAAATTCTAACATGGGCTTCAGAAAGAAAGCAAATTTACTGTTGAATGCCCCTGCAGAAGGTGGAAAGGATCGGGACAAAACTCCTAACGAATGGGTGCTAGAGACTTTGATCTTCTTATTAAGACCAGCTTTCTTGAGAGAAGTCAATATATTTTGCATAGCTGGAACAACTAATGCGGAGATATTAGTAGGAGCTTCGGTTACTTCAGCGCCTACAGTTATGTAAGTGATTTTCGTGGCTGGATAATACGGGAGAATGCTGTTTTTTAGCCATGTGTCAGCATTTGATTGGAATTGAGAGAATGCTAACAAGTCTGAGTTGGGGATTCCAATCATGAGCTCGATTCCTGTATTTGCGAATGTCTTGAGAACTTGGATATTGGAGTCGTATATTCTCACGTATTTAATGTTGTGAAGTTTGATAAGCTGCACTGCTTTGTCCGGAGTGGGTAGATCATCTGCATTTCTCCCATAGCATACTCCGATTTTGCCACCACTGCAGATTCCTATCATTAAAATAGGCAGTATTAGCAGAAAACCTTTAAACCGAGCTTTGAGTGTCAAACCATGTTAAGAGTCATTTTAGCAGAATTTGAGAAGCAAAATTAAATCTAAAGAAGCATGAGAGACATGTCTACTTGTTTCTGGAAAATATAGTTACTAATTTTTGTAAGGTCATATCAAGATTGGTTTTCATCACTTAGGTGAGGATGTATGAGAATCGAAACAGCTGAATACAGAATTGCCAAATTCCTGATCCATTTCATATAAAACTTGATAGTAAGACATCACACAATTTTACGTCCCACCTCTGAATAACTGGATCTTTGTACCATGAGAAAAGAAATGAACTTTATATACAGATACATCTACTCACTCGATCATGAAAGATTTAAGACAATTATTAATGTAAAGCCTATACTTCGTCCATAAGCATTCACGCAGAGTGGTTGTATGTCCATAACTGCATGCCCAAAGTCTACAAAAATCTTTTTTGACAGAAAGGCGGTTGATTAAAAGAGAAAACTTTGACGGTTCAACACTTCGCCTAGTCTGAGAAGATTGAAAACTTCATCAAGACTCTTGCTTGATGTTCTTCATCCAGTGCATTCACATATATGAAAGCACATTCACAAGAAAGCCATTTAAGAAAGAGTTGCATGAGTCGAAATCACGTTCACATGTTTTCAAAATTAGTGCCTATCTTTTCCAACACAGATCACCACTTTTTTCAATTTGTCCAAGTACACAGATGTAGATTAACCTAGTCCTAATCATTTTTTCACCAGCAACTGAAATAGGCTAGTGAAGCTCGATGTGGCTCTTGAGAACAAGACTAAATAACTTTCAGGATATTACAACAGTGATGTTTTTATGAATATCTACAGCACTAGCTAGCAATAAAATTAGAATGGCGGAGATGATCCTACAAAGAACTACAAGTCCTCCTCTCTTCAACTTATGAATGCAGGACTCAGATTATGGATAAATTTATGACACCAAATGGGGAATTGTCACAACTCATAAAGATCAATTAACTACATGAAAATAACATGTTAAAGACAAACAAGAACTCCTATGCTGACAACCATACTACTATTTATAACCAAATACAAATGAACTTAAATGAGTACAACTAGTTTGTATACATAAAAACAATTGATGGACTTTCATGTCACCACCACATCACATTGTATCATCGATGCTTCTTTCTCATTAAGAAATACAGTATAATCACTAAACCAAGAAATTGGGTGGGGGGGGGGGGGGGGGCACCCTGCACATGGTAGTTGCACCGGTAAGACGGTAAAGTTTCACAATCACCCCTTGAATAAAAAACTACACACAATCACATACTTTTTGGATTATCTTTGACTAATTATTACTTTATTAGAGTAACCCACATAACCAAATCTATGCAATATAACTTTTATACCAATATAAGCAAGAGATGTCTTGATTTAACTCAAGAAAAATGAGTTCTTGAAAGAAAAACAAGTACAGGAAATCCAGAAAAGAAAGAAATTTCCTAAGATGCAAGTAAAAGTAAATTAAAACGAACCATTAATGCTAATAAGCAGACAGTGATGAGTGTTCAAAAAAAAAGGAAACAAATGCCTCAAAGTATCATAGCACCATTTGCAAATAGGTAGAGAGAGAGAGAGAGAGAGAGAGAGAGAGGTTATGTATAGATACAGAAACAGAAACAGACAGAAAGTGTAACGTGGGCGCGGCGCATTACCAAAGAGCATAAGCAGCTGAAAACTTGCGAAGACGACGACCACAAACACGCCCCCCATTTGATTTCTAGTTACTGAGCAGTCGTAGAGAAGACAGAAACAGCTGAGTTCGAAATTCTTACAAGAGATTTTAAATATTTTTGTCTCAACTCAATGCTTTGATTCAAACTGTACTGTACTACTACTCTCTTTTTCCCAACGTCTCTCTTCATACAAGGAAAAGGACCTCTCTCTCGAGCTCCGAAAGAGAGAGAGGTGCTTGCTTGGTAATGTTGTGTGACTGTACGTGTCGGGCAGAGTGTGTCAGCAAGGAGGTGTTTGGACTTGGGAATGTGCGGACTTGAAATCTTTTATGAAATTGAATTGAGAAAGTAGTAGGTATTGGGTCCGAGAATTTTATTTTTATTTTATTAAAGTAATTTGGAGGATATTTGGGCATGTCTGCTACTATTCCCACAAAAATCCTGCCTCTGCTTTCTCGAATCTCGAGTTCTCATTGCTATACGCCATTATCGAACTGTTGCAATATACTCCCTCCGCTTTTTTGAAGTTGATACGTTTTTTTTCGGCACGAAAATTAAGATATACTTAGGGGTGGGAAAAAATACCGAAATACCAAAATACCGACGATACCGTACCGAAAAAAAATCGAAAATGTCAAAACTAATGGTATACCGAATTTTCAGTACGGTATTTATACCGTACCGAGAGATTTCGGTACGACACCGGTATTCAAAGTCTGATACCGTGGTATTACCGGGAAATACCGATACCGCGGTATTACCGGTAATGCCGAACAATACCGATACCGCGGTATTACCGGTAATGCGGTATTACCAGTAATGTCGAACAATACCGATACTGATATAATATCGATACCGCGGTAATACCGTTAAATACCGATATTTTGTCGAATATTTTATATATTTTTATTTATAATATTTTTATATTTGACTAAATTCGAATTTTAGATACAACCTTAATAAAATTTTAATACCAGTTAATACTATACAAGATGGCATATTAGAAAGATACTATAAATATATTATACATAATTTTTCTTTTTAATCTTTTAATGATTATAATACATAAACTAACAAAGAAAATAATTGTATTATACTAGTATAATGTAATAGTAAATTAATTTACACTTGTTAAATATGTAGTAGTATATAATACGAAGTATTACATAATTCATACAAACTTTTATACTATTGTAATTTTAAAATCACTATATATATATATTAAAAGATTATAATACCATGATAATTGTTGACACATTGAGAATTAATGAATTATGATGACTCTATGAAATTCGAAATTATTTATGATCACGCTAAAATAATTTATGAATTACGATCACGCTAATATAAATATATAATACTATAAAATTCGAAATGATTTATGATCATGCTAAAAGAATTTATGATCATGCTAATGCTAATCCTTGCAAAAATAAAGTGTTCATGTTTCTTTAATTTTGCATTTTATTAGTAATTATTTAGTAGGTAGATCAAGATGTATGAAAAAAATATATATATGAATTTTCGATATTTTTTTCGGTATTTCGATATTTTTTTCGGTATTTCGATATTATCGTCCAGATCGGTATTATCAAATCATCAGCACGACATCGGTATCCATTTCGACCAATACCGAATTTTCGGTATACCGGTATTCGGTATACCGAAACTTTCGGTACGACATCGACATCGAGAATCCAATACCGGTCGGTATCGGTATCGGTATCGGTATCGGTATTGAAAAAAATATCAATATCTCGTACCGACCCACCCCTAGATTTTTTTAAGTTGATATGTTTTTTTTCAGCACGAAAATTAAGATATAAGTATTTAGTGTTTTAAGTGAGTTTGGTAATTGAGGAGAATATTGAATTAGAAGTATAATTAACGGTTTAGTATTTTATTATTTTTATAAAAACTGAAATTTTAATAAAATATTTTTTTTCAATTTTCAATTATACTCCCTCCGTCCCCTTTGATTTGGCTGGTTTACTTTTTGCACAGTTTTTAAGATGCCTATTAATTAAGAATAAACAATGATTTAGTGTTAAAAATGATTGTTTTCATTAGACATAATCCCTAGGCATCAATCTTACACATGCACGTGCAAATAAAAAAAACACTCAAGAAAATAGGGAGAATGGCGGCTAAGATCACTTCATACACATTTACAAATGCTGATCACAGCTGTAGGGATTCAAAAATATAAAATTTCCTCTAAATTACAGATTTCAAATTGTAAGCAAGTGAACCTATAAATAAGCTGATGATCAATTCAGCATTCCACATTTTACAACCCAAAAATTTAGAGAAAGGCAAAAAAAGAAGCAAAATGAGGAAGCATAACTTCACAACTGCTGAAAGGAGCCACATTATCCAGTTCCTGCTAGAAGGCTCGAAGCAAGGAAAGCCTGCTTATGGGAAGATGAAGCAGGCTGTCTTGAAGTGGGATTCATCTTCAAGGACGATTTCCAGACTTTGGGCTGAAGCCAAGCTGCAGAGAGATGAAGGTCATGTAATCTCTTTGAAATCCAAAAAACTGAGCCCTAACAGAGTGAATAAATTCTTCCCTGATTATGCTAAGATAAAAACACTAGAAATGCGCAAGAGAAACACAATTAGGCGATTAGCTGAAGCCCTAGATGTTAGCAGATGTACTGTTTTTAGATGGATTAAGTTGGGGCTGCTCAAAGCACACACTTCTGCCCTAAAACCATTCTTAACAGCAGCTAACAAGCTCAAAAGGTTAAGATTTTGCTTAGATTCGATCATGTACAATAGGCAACAAAATGTAATGAAGTTCAGAGATATGCAGAACATCATCCATATTGATGAGAAGTGGTTTTTCATCACACAAAAAAGAAACAGAATGTACCTAACCCCAGATGAAGTAGGACCACATAGAAGATCAAAAAGCAAGGCTTTCATCCCAAAGATTATGTTCATGTGTGCAGTGGCTAGGCCCATCTTTGCAAGAGATGGGACTGTGCTATTTGATGGGAAGATAGGCATCTTCCCATTTACAAAGTAGGTCCAAGCAAAGAGAGATAGCATAAACAGAAAGAAGGGTACATGGATCACACAGCCTATTGATTCAGTCAACAAAGATGTGATCAGAGAATGCATGGTTCAGCAGGTATGATGAAACCCTCAGAATTAATTTCTTCATCAGGTTATTCAGCCAACATGTTTACATTTTACACATATTGCACAACTTAACTAATGCAACATTCATGCAGATACTCCCAGCAATCAAGGCAAAGTGGCCAGCACACTTATCAAAAACCATATTCATACAACAGGATAATGCAAGGCCTCACATCAGAGATGATGATCCAGAGTTTAGGGATGCAGCAAGTGCAGATGGATTCAACATCCATCTTATGCAACAGCCACCAAACAGTCCAGATTGCAATGCCAATGACTTAGGGTTTTTTGTTTCAATACAAAGCCTACAAAGTCAGTTTGCATGCAATAATGCTGATGACTTAGTTGCTGCAGTGAAGAACAGCTTCCAAGAGCTTACTGCAGCAACACTAAACAATGTCTTTCTTAGTCTACAACAAACTCTTATAGAGATCATGAAAGCAAGGGTCAAAACTGCTATAGGCAACCACATATGAAGAAGGCTGCATTGATTAGGGCTGGCAATCTACCTAGGGACTTGCATGTTACACTAGATGTAGTCACAGAAAGCATCCAGCATCTAATAGAAGAAGGAGATGTAGCTGGGATTGAATTGATGATGTATAGATTAGGTTTCTTAGACTAATTCATGAACTGAATTGGTTGTATAGTTTTTGCAAATGCATGTGAAGGCATTTTTTTGTTCATGCAGAATAGGAAAGAAAGCATGAATCCTTTTGTAATGAAAATATGTTTGGAATTTTTACATCATTTGCCTGATAATGGCATCAGTTTATAAAGTAATGCAAATATGCACATTTTGAACTCCAAATTCTTCATCCTTTGGCACAATTAAGCCATTAGAGCAGTCATGAAACACAAAGTGCCAAAAAGGAAATGCAGTCAAATCAAAGGGGACAAAGAAAGAGTATGAGAGTGCACAAACAGGCCAATTACCAGTACTAAACATAAAGGTGACCAACACTGTGTACACACTTGCCACATTACATTCAGAGATCATCACAGTATGCAGCATAGGAGGGAAATTTTTTGCTAGTGCACATCATTTGCCACATTAAAGGCATCAGATTATCACATCCATGACACATATTCAAAGACTATGCAAAAAAATCATCATTTGGCATAATAGAACCATCAGATAATGACAATTAATTCCTTAATTCATGACCAATTAAAATAAACCGGCACAGTGAATTGAAGGAAACAGTTTTCCACCACCAAACAATCATTTACAAATGCTGATCATCAGATTTAAGCTTTCATCACAGAGATCTAGGGTTCACAGAAATAGGGCTAGAAGTGTGTGCATGCATTCATCATCACAGCTATCCAACTACCAACATATTCACAGCACTTAACCGACATCCAGTAATCCAACAAGAAACCATACAGAGCACAGATCAGCCATCAATAAGCCAACAACCAATAATGCAACCGAGATCCAGCATGTAGAATAATCGACCACATATCACACAGATATAATCCAACAAGAAACCTAACAGAACACAGAACCACCATCAATAAGCCATCAAATTCACATATCAGCACCAGAGATGCAAGATCCAGAAACCGAACATCTAAGCATGGGCAGAAATGTAAGAAAATCAACACATGCAGAAAAAAGAAAGATCTCACAGCGTCATAGGGCTCATCAAAGAGCCGAGGGAGGAAGATCCGGTGGATCTCCTTCAAGCTCTCGCTCTGATTCAATTCTTCCCGGAGCCTCTCTTTTTCAAGTTGGTGCTCAACCATGAACTCTGCCCGCTCCGCCTCCAGCTCTCGCGCGACCCGCTTCGCCGCCCGTCTTCTCCGCTCGGCCGCGCGCTTCAACCGGATCTGACCATGCCTCTCAGATTCCTCCTCGTCTGAACGGGAATCTGACACATACGCCTCAATCGCAGACAGATCTGCTTGTAACTCTGTCTCTGGGACAAAATCGGAGACATAAAAGGAGAATAAAGGTGTAATAGGGGGAGATTCGGTGTCGGGAGGGAGAATGGAAGGTGAGAAACTCATCAGGTCAGGTGGATCGGTGAGCACCGCAGCCGGTGGGCAGAAGAGGGGGCGGCAGCCGCGTAAGGGATCTAGGGTTGCAGTGGGGAAGGAAATGAAGGCTATAGAGAAAAATCGGCGGAAGGTTCCAGAGAAAGAGAGAGCCGTTGTGAGAATGATGTTAGGGTTAGGCATCGTCTAGGGTTAATGGGGGGGGGTGTTAGTGATGGGGTAATTAAGTGGGTTAGGCCTTAATCAGGCCTAAAAAAGGAAATCTGCCATTTGGGCTGGGACAACCCAGAATGGAAATGTGGCCAAATCAAAGGGGACGGGATTTAACAAATTAATTTTTTATTTTGCTGCAACTACTCCCGGCAGCAACATAGCAACTTCGAAGGCTCCCAAAAACAACAAGGAACTGCGACTAATACAGAACACATCTTGCTCCAAACACAGAACTGCAACAATCAGAAGGGATTCTCCAACACATAACACAAAAATTAAACCCAAATCCCCTAACAATTTCACATAACATAGTACTTCTCGGTGGAATTTCATAGATCTAGGGTTTTGTAGGGAGGGGAGAGGCGAGAGAGAGAAAGAGAGAGACGATTGAGAGGTTTCAATTAGGGATGATAGCAGGAGGGAGAAGTGGGCAGAGGAAGTGCCTCTGCCCTACAGCGGCGGCGGGATGGCAATGGCGGCGACAAAGCGGCGGTCATAAAGGGAACCGCCGAAGCGGTGGCGCCAGCTGCCGGAGACTACAAGAAGTAGGGGATTTAGAGATGGCGACAGAGGTGAAAGAAAAGGAGAGAGAGAGAGAGAGAGAGAGAGAGAGATGTGAAATGGGTGAGTCGGGAGTGAGAAATTTGGATTTGGGTGTCAAAGTGTTAATTAAAAAAACATAAGCCCAATTAGTTAGCTCTAATTTTTTTAGTAATTATGTGCTTAATTTGCTAATTTTTGCCATATAAGGAAATATATCAAGTTGAAAATACCGGCCCAAAAAGGAAAGTGTATCAACTTGAAAATATCGGAGGAATTATATCAAACTTGGTCTAGATTATTGTGGCACGGTTTTTAATTTTTGTTATGAGTGATAAGTGATTAATAAAGTGATATTTTGGTTGAATAAAGTGATATTTTGGTCGATAAAATAATATTTTGATTGATAAAGTGATGTGGGGTCTATGTCCAAAAATAGATAGACACATCTTTTGTGGACGGAGTGGTACTAAGTGCTCATATTTCGTGGACGGGGAGGGAGTACTTTGAAGATAAAAATCTGCCGGTAATTTGTGATTTGCAGTGAACAATGGCTTCTCCACAAGATAATGAGCAGGTAATTAGTTTTTGTTTCCTATCGATTTATGCTAAATTATCATCATTGCGACATTATTTCATCTATTTTTTTTTGTATTTTTAAATGTATAGTATGTAAGAAAGCGTCACTTTCAACACAACAACCCAAGTTTTTTATGCACATTCAAGGGTGTTCTTGATATTTACTTTAAAGTGAGTATTTTTACAACTTTTTATAAAATGAGTAATTTTGTAAATGCATTATGAAAAGTGTGTATTTTTATATTTGCCCCCAATATATTACTCTTTCAGTTTCTTATATAATGATTAGTGGGTAAATTGAGTAAATTTAATTTTTTTATTGATTTGTGTATTTTTTTAATTTGAAACATTTATTAAGGGATAGATGGAGATCATGGAGTACATATATTTGTATGTTAGACATGCCCATTTTTTACGAACGGGCACTCCGGCAGGCCCAGCCCAAAACCCTACTATATTTAGATACAACTGATGCTATATATTGGAGTATATGCTTAGTTTAACCACAATTTTTTTTATTTTTTTTTATTCCTTGGTGTGCCTTTAGAGAAAGCTTTAAGCTATATTCAAGTTATTCTTTGAAAGCCATCCTTGAGGTAAGGCATCTCAATTCTTCGGCTCTAACCCAATCACTGCACCCAACTAACCACGAATTAAATCAATATTTTCATCTCAATTTTAAATAAATCTTGAATAAGAATATAATTTTTATTAGTTAGATTTTTGTAGCAGAATTCGGAATCATCAACAATTCCACGTCAGATTTTTTTTATTTTTATTTTATTTTTATCGAGAAAATTAAATAGTAGTGGTAATACTAAATAAAATTTAATATGAAGCCGGTCTTCCCCCCTTTTTTTTTTCTTTAAAAGAAATTATGTCTCCATATACATAAGTTACTAGTCCCTTCCAAATCAAACTGTTGTGAACGTTTTGAACTTTGAAATCTTCATTGTCGGATTTCTTAGCGGATGAGATCCTCTATACTAACTATAATAGTTTTAATTGTATATAAAACATTAATTTTTATTAATTTAATTTCTATAAAAATAAAAATTGATATATTAAATAAATCATAATAAACATTTCTAATTACAAAATATTTTTTTTGAAAATAATGTACCTTAATTTTGGATTTATCTACTCTATTTTAACTAATAAAATCAAAATTAAATATTATAAATAATTATAAACCCTAATTGGATAAGTGAATCCTAGAAAATAATTGTAAAATTAAACTAAATCATTATAAATTAAACTAAATTATTAAAATAATCAAAATTAAAATTTGGTACACGGTTGGAACACCAAAATGATTACACAGGATTCCAAGTAATTTCTTAGTCACCCACTCACTAATTAACACACACGGTGCATGTTACCATGTATAGTTTTACACGTGGGTCATTCACATATAGCCTATGTTTACCATGTATAGTTTTATACGCGGTCATTCACATATAGCTCATAATTGGTTCACTCTTTTTTTAGGTACGGAAAGAGAAAAAGTAATTGATTCATTACTTTTTGTTTGGTTTGAGTAATATATTATTCATAATTAGGTGACTTAGCGCACCTGACCACTGAGCTTATCTCTTTAATAAGTGACTCAGGTTCAATTCCCTTTGGGAACGAATTTAAGGGAGATATAAGGTGACTTGGAGATATCTTGGACTTCTTAGGAGCTTGGTGTACTAACAACTAATCTAACATGTAACATTTGTCCGATCAAAAAATATATATATATGTTATTCATTTTTCTTACTTGGAGGTAATCTAATCTACTAAATTATTATCCCTTAAAAAAAGAGGGGAAACAATGAGAAAGGAATCCCTTCTCTTACAAGTGATACATTTTCATCATTAAACCAAACACTCAATAAAAATAATTATTATTATTATCATTCCCTACTTAACTTAATTTCATTCTCTTTTCACTACTCAATTTGAACCAAACAAGCACATAGTATTAAGCATTTAAACTTAGGCAGCAACGGATAATGACTACCTAATTAAATTTTAGGATGTAATTTCGATGTAACGGCCGAACTATCTTTTTAATCAGAAAATCTGTACACATAGTTTCAATATATAATTCACTTTTATAGATCCTTCGATCATTTTCTAGAATATGTAAATTGATATAGACGCACTCTCGAGAGACGATCTTTATGCAACATTCTTGATTCAAGATTCGAAATTCCAACCGAAAGAAATCAATAGGCAAAAACAAGTTTCCAAAACACAAATGGATAAAAAAAAACGTGTGTAAAGTGATTATAAAACATCGATCTATCTTCTCATAGATGTCAAAAAAGTGGAACCAACCCAAAATCAATTGACAATAGCCATTGTAGCCTTAGGTAAAAATGTTAATGTTCCTTTAGGAGATTTCTTGGCAATGGTAGCCTTGGGGCTATGCTTATGGCGATTTAAATTGCTTCCATAGCTCTTGCACCATTTCATTCTTTTACTATACAATATCTCCTTCTTCGCAAGGTCTTCGACACTCCTCACACTCAACAACGACCCAAAACTCTCCGACTTTCCATCATAGAACTTCGACAAACCCCTTCTGCACATTTAACAATCAAAAAATTTATTAGAATCACTACATAGATATATTTACCCAGTGCGCACCGAAGATACACGATATCAAAAGGACAAAAAAAAAAAAAAAAAAAAAAAAAAAACTATTCATATATATATGTATATACATTGACTTACTTGATGGGGAGTTGAGCCATGAGGTCTTCGAATTCATAGAGAGGGCCGCGTGAAGAAGAAGAAGAAGAAGTAGAGGAAGAAGATGATGCATCATCTGCTAATAATGAAGAAGAAGAAGAAGATGATGATGATGATGGCTCTGAATCATTCATGGAGGAAGATTCCATTGATTCACTATTTTCACCTTCCTTCATATCTGCCCACGTCACTTGCCTAAGGTTTTCCATCTCCATTTTTGTTTTTCTTAAATCTCTCACAAATTCCCTAATAATCTCACTAAGATCACAGCTTAATCTATATAAACCAAGAGTGATAAGAAAATGTAGGTTATGTAGTCCCTTAGAGTCTTCACAAGAGGGAGCATATATATACACATTCTCTTGTCTGATTCATGGAGGACTAATTTTTAGAGAGATAGAGAGAGAGAGTATATGTGGCTGAATTTTTTCATATACTATATTATAGAGAGGATAAAATTATATAGATGTGGCTGTTATTGAATGAGTATTAGTGTTAGTATTACTGCTACCTCTATCTTATGAATTTGACCCCTTTACTTTTGGCAATTGCTGACACGTTTTTCCATGCTTCTTGATAATGAGTTTTAAAATAAATTTTTGAAGATTTTTTTTTAACGGGATACTATGACTGTCGTAGTATCCCGTAAAAAAAAGAAATCTTCAAAAATCTATTTTAAAACTCATTATCAAGAAGCGTGGAAAAACGTGCCAACAATTGCCAAAAGTAAATGGGTCAAATTCCATGAAATGGAGGGAGTATTAGATTATTTGACATGATCCTTGCCACCTAAGAATAAAGCGGTCGTTTTCACAAGGTTTGAATATTTTGCCTTTCCCATTGTACAAGAAGAGAGGATAAGGTTGATTTTGAAGAAACCCAAATCCGAGTCACCACCACCTTTGCACTTTATCCTCATATATATATATGTCCCCCCAAAGTAATGACATGGCTTCCTCTTTTCATGTTTCACACCCAATTTATGGTTTAAAGATGTCCCCTCCCCAATTTATAAGTGAACAAGCTATTCGGCGCAATTACATTTTAAGATGTTCGATCTTCTTTTTGTGTGTCTGGATTATTTGTTTTTCTTTACCTTTACCATGGAACATTTTTTTCGAAATACGGAGATATGTGCTATTTTTGGATACGAATAAATATTAAGGCCCTGTTTGGTTCGATAGATTAGATAATAGCAAGATACAATCGGGGATAGATCAAGATTGAATCCTGGATATAAAAAAAAAAACTGTTTGGTTGACATGTTAACTTTTATATGATTGATAATCATGTTTGGTTTGCAAGATTGTGTAATGTTGTATTATTGTTCATTTACTAATATACCCTTCTATAAGTTATTTAATATTATCCCAAACTTTTTTAATTATATGTAATTGGAATATGATTGAAATAATATAGATTGCAATTCTGAATGATAAAATTAATTATACCATAAATCTAATGAGCATTTTCTATTAATTTTATATATCTTGTTAATTAAATTACATATCTTGTTAATTTGAGTTAATAATTTTCTAATTGGAGTAATACTTTTTGTAAATGAAAGTAATTTTGAGAAATAAGTACACAATGGGGAACTTGTGTGCTATTCAAGAGCCACACAATCGGATATAATCAAATTGAAAGCATAATTTGCACTAATGGTGAGTGCTTGGATCAGATAGTTCACACGGGTCTCTTTCATGAAGTTATCTCTTAAGTTAAACAGAGAAGCAAACCAAAAATCCAAGTGAATTATGCAAAAGGAAAGTTACAATCATCCATTCCAGCAGAACTAATCAAGAACATTTGTTCATAGACTTGTGCCACATTTCTCCAAACAATCAAAATCAGATACTGATTAATTTATATTTATGAGAGAGAGAGAGCGAGAGTATGTATTAGATCATCAAAAAAGGGAAATGTAATCATACATTTGTTCCATTGATACAACCTGAGGTATTTCTCGATCAATCCATCAGCATCATGAAGTTAGAACTCACTTATACAAAGCTACTACATTCTAAATAGGAAAAGCCATAACATAAGCATGCTTACATACAAGTGAAACCGCAGCCCACGACCTTCCACCTCCACGTATAAGAAACCAGCAAGTAACAAAACTAATGGGCAAAACTACCTCATGAGGCTAAATAAATAAAATTATGTTAATTGACTAATATAAACGCACGCAATCTCAATTTGCAAAATGACAAGATCAACCAAGATCAAACAACACCAAGCATAACTTCTCATTCACAAGTAAAATTGATATAATCATAGTGATCCTACATCACAACAGATCCGCAAGTCATCACAAAGAGTCCAGACTTCAATTACAAGACATAAATATTTGTTATTCGATAGATATTAGATCATAGAGTCAAAATCATGAACAATTTCATAGAGTTATTTACATATATTTCCAAAAAAAACCAGCTATATACTTCATATCGCAGCTGTTAACAGATCTACAATAGGAGCGTGAAATGATCTCGTCATAACGAGAATCCACAATAAATACAAATCGGATCTTATATTGCATTTACGTGTGTTGTTTCTTCTATTGCAACCACAAATCGGATCTTCTATTGCATTTACGTGTTGTTTCTTCTATGGCATCCACAAATGATTGACACGTGTTAAACATATTTTTAAAATCAGTAATAATTAAAAAATTCCATAAACAAAAATGTTGGTTTCGGAAACATTTTTAACACGTGTCAATCATCTGTGGTTGCAATAAAATATGTAACACTAAAATGCAATAGATGATCCGATTCACGATAAACTCGTGTAATCGTATATTAATTGGCTCATATATATACACACGATGCACAACTATTTATTAAAATTAGAAAATTTCTCGTCGTGCAAATATTGTGCAATTAGTGCGCTCGATCGCAAAGAATTTAACACATATTCAATTAGTGACTAAACAAATTGCATCCAACTTTAAAAATAATAAAAATAAACATGTTTTAAAATGCAGAGATGATGTCCTCCTCTGCTAATTCAGCATTTCCCCTGCCATATCATTATTAAGAACTATTAATGTCTCTAGTTCTAAAATCAATTTAGAATTGTTCATTTCATATTCTATTCTAATTAAGTGTGTGTGTAGATTCTGTCGTCCACATATATATACCTACACAAGTATAAGATTTTATTTATTTTGTAATCTACAATATATATATAGATGAAGCATGTATGCATTTCTTGCCATTTCTAACAACTGCTTCTACACTACTCCAACTCAAAGATACAAAAACAACCATTATTACAACATATTTATCTCCGAAACTATCCATAAGGTTTAAGCAGATTCTTCAGAGATGGTGAACTGAGACACCTTGAAGGCTAGCAAGATTGTAGAAGGCACCCCTCTTGTTCTTGAGCTGGCTGTACGTCCCTCGCTCCACCACCTTCCCCTCCATCACCAAAGCTATGGAGTCCAGATTCTTTATGGTGTTGAGGCGGTGGGCCACCACCACCGTCGTCCTTCCCACCATCACTCTGTCCAGCGCCTCCTGCACCACCTGCTCCGACTGCACGTCCAGCGCGCTCGTCGCTTCATCCAGCAGTAGTATTGTCGGGTCACGGATGATGGCTCTCGCTATCGCTATTCTCTGCTTCTGCCCGCCCGAAAGCTGCAGCCCTCTGTCTCCGCACTCGGTCTCGTACCCATTCTTCAGCCCACTGCAAAACAAATACGAATTCATACTCATCGTCATAGAGCTATCTATAATAAGGGATGTCAATTTAGTTAGAAACTAGACAAAAAGACCTTTTTTATAAAAAATAATACTCACTCCGTTTCATTCATTCAAAAGATGGTCAACTTGCCCCCTTTACGAATGAGACGAAGGAGTAATACTATAAAATATATAAAAAAAAAATACATATATTTAATAAGTTCAAGTTGCTAGATTGCTTTAAAAAATTTAATTGAAAATAACATTATATCTATAGAGTTGGTTCATATGGTTTTACCAGATGAAGTCGTGCGCATTGGCGGCTCTGGCGGCATCCACCACCTCATTCTCCGAGGCATGGCGCTTCCCGAACATGATATTCTCACGGATGGTGCCGGAGAAGATGGCCGGCTCTTGACTAACCAGGGCCATCTGCTTCCGGTACCACTCAACCTCCAGCAGCCTCACGTCGACGCCGTCGATCTTAACGGAGCCGCGGTCGACGTCGTAGAATCTTTGTATCAGGGCTATCACCGTCGACTTCCCACACCCACTCTTCCCCACAAGTCCGATGCTCGTCCCGGCCTTCACCTCCAAGCTGAACTCCCGCAGCACCGCCGTCTCCGGCCGCGCCGGGTACGCGAAGTCCACCCTCTTCAACTCCACGCCGCCGCTCATCTTCCCGCCTTTCCCTTCTCCGCCGTCGCAGGAGCTTGAGATCGCGGACCGGCGATCGAGGATTGCGAAGATGGAGGCTAGTGCTGCAGATCCTTTAGCGAGATCGGAAGTCATGCTGCCGGCTTCCGCCACAACTTTTCCGGTGCTCACTAAGATGAAGAAAGTTTTGAAAACATCTCCGGCGGAAATCTCCCCTCTGTTGACGAGAACGCCGCCGTACCAGAAGTCGAGGGCCCAGCATATGAAGGTGAGGCCTTGAGCCGATCCGATCCCAACTCCGGCGAGCCACGATTTCTTCCTCGCTTCTCTCCTCGGCTCGTCCTGAGCTCCGTCGAAGATCTCTAGAACCTTCTCGACGCTCCCGAACGACGTCACGATGCGGTGGTTGTACACCGCCTCCGCCGCTATCTGGGTGCTCTGGTTCTGCGCCTTGACGAAGTTGGCGGTGATGGCGGAGAGGATCACCTTCCTTATGTAGAAGCAGAAGATGGAGAGGGGCTGGACGGCGATCATGACGAGCGCCAGCTTCCACGCCACGATCAGCCCCATCACCATCGCCGTCGTCACCGCCGACGCCGTCTGGATAAGCAGCGACACCCTGTCGGCGACGAGGGACTTCACCATGGAAGCCTCGTGGCTCAGCCGCGAGCAGAGGACGGCGCTCGAGTTCTGCTCCTCGTCGAACCATGCCGTCTCGAACGTCAAGATCTTCTCCAACATCTTCACTCGAATCCTCCTAGTTAAACACTCTCCCATGTAAGCGAAATTGTAGTGCTGGCATAAATTTACAGTGATTGATGCGAGGCAGAGAGAGGTCAACACCAGCGAGTATCTCTCGATTCGAGCTTGCATTTCAGCATGGCTCGAGGCGAAGAAGGCGGAGATCATGCCGCCGATCGTCAAGGCGTAGATCGGCTGCACCGTGCCGAAGATCACGGCGGAGATGCTTCCGGTCAGGGCTTGCTTCCATTCGGGGGAGTTTAAGGAGAGTAGCCGGAAAAATGAGGGAGGAGGGTGGGACGGCGGCGGCGGAGTGGACGTCGTGTTCGGTAGTGGTGAGGCGAAGGAAGCAGGGCTTGATTTTGCTGTGCTTTTTCTTCCGGCGCTGCTTCTGGCGGCGGAGGAGGCACGGCCGCCGCCTCCATCGAGGATTTGGTCTTGGTCTAAGATGCTCATTTGTCTCTGGAGTTTGGCCAAGCTTGAGTAGTGACCGTTGATGTCGATTAGGTCATTGTGTGTGCCGACTTCAGCTACGGTGCCGTTACTCACCACTGCAATCAAATCGGCGTTCTTTATCGTTGAGAGCTTATGCGCCACCACCTAAATTAAATTGGATTTCATTCCACATGTGATGGTTAGAATATGGTAACCAAAGATTAATGTAGCATGTTGCAATACTATTATTAATTGTTTGTAGTCCAACATTCAATTCAAAGTTGATGAGAAGACAATGATAAATGAATGTTTTAAAAATCGAACCGGACCAACCAGACAGTTCAACCAGTTGGATTGGCAATTGAGGCTAATACCAATCCGCAATAACCGGCATAAAACCAATCAACTCTAAGCAAGTTGAACCATGACCCGAAAGTCTTTGCCGATTCACACGACTTCTTCTGATCCGGGTTTTAAAATATTGGTTTTAGTATAAATTGGAGTTGAGGAGTTGTATAATGAGTAACACAAACATGCACCAAGTACATGATGACATAGACGAATTACCAGTGTAGTTCTGCCCATGGAGGCTTGATCGAGGGCGTTTTGCACCAGCTTTTCGGATTCCGAGTCGAGGGCGCTCGTCGCTTCGTCGAGGAGAAGAATCACAGGATTTCTAACAATGGCTCTTGCAATCGCAATCCGTTGCTTCTGCCCACCTGATAGCAGTGCTCCTCTCTCCCCAATCTGCACCAGTATATATACAATTTTTCATGCATGTAAATTAATTAACTAAATATTTGAGTATACATACATTAATCATTAATGTAATGTAACTAACCTTAGTCTCGTAGCCTTGTGGAAGCTGCCTTATGAAGTTATGTGCGTTGGCAGCCATGGCTGCAGCTACAACATCATCCATGGTGGCATCAAGCTTTCCGAACATGATATTTTCTCTCACCGAAGTCCCAAACAATGCATGCTCTTGGCTCACCAGCCCCATTTTCTCTCTCAGCCATTTCAACTGCAATGTTTTGATATCCACGCCGTCGATGCGTAGGGTTCCGCCGCTGGCGTCGTAGAAGCGTTGAACTAGCGCGATCGCGGTCGACTTCCCGCTCCCGCTCGCCCCCACGAGAGCAACTGTTTTCCCTGCTTCGATTTTCAAGTTGAAGTCGTTCAGTACCGGACTGTCGGGCCGCGAAGGGTACGTGAACTTCACGCGCTCGAATTCCACTTCTCCTCTGATTTTCTCCGGTATCACTCCCTTTCTGTCTTCGCCGTCGATTTCCGGGACGCGGTCTATTCTCTCGAAGATTCTAGAAGCTGCCACCGAAGCTTCCGTGAAGTATTTCACTTCAGGTAGTGCAGATCCCAAGGCACTGCATGGTTGTGTATAAATTAATTAATTATCAATTTATCAATGCAAATTAAATCAACATGAGATAACTCATCTCAAATATACAATCTTTCGGAGGGGCTTTAAATTCTGTCTATACATACATAACATTTCAATTATTTCTAATTTTGCAATTTTTCCTAATTTTGTCATATATGAAGTCGGATTTGTCAAATGATTATTGAGATTCTAATTTTCACAATATATACTCGACATAAGTTCCGACAGATCTAACTTTCGACTTCCATATCAGAACGAAATATGAGGAAATTAAGAAAAAAATCAACTTAACGTGCAAAATCAGAAACAATTAAAATGTTATGTATTTATAAGCATATTTTAAAGCTGGTGTGCAAAACCAGAATTTGACGAAAAATAATTTATTTTAAAGCAATTTTCCCAATAATGAAGGGAAAAGGAGGGATTGAGATTCAGTCAAGAATTTTTTTGGTAAAGGTATACATACAATGCAAGTCAGTCAGACACATGACCATCCTCTGTTGATACAATAGAAAACGCTAAACGAAAATGCAACAAAGGATCCGGATCGAGAAATGAGATACTTACAGTCCACCGAGAACAAAGGAAACTCCAGCAGCATAGATCCTCCCTCCGCTCTCTCCTCTATACATAACAAGGCGACTGCCATACCATGCAAGCAAAGCCCAAATTGCAAAAGAAAGGCCTGTACTTCCAATAGCAAGCCCTTTTGCAATCCCTTGCTTTATCCCAAACTTATTAGCTCTGTCCAAAATCAACCCATACTTTTCAAGAATGCTCTTTTCTGCAGTGAAGGAATACACAGTCTTGATGGAGCCCAGAGCCTGGCCCACAACAGAATTTGCCTTCCCATATTCCTTGAAGCTCTCCCTTGATAAATATAGAAGATATTTCCCATATATAAGCCCTGGTATTATCAAGAGTATTACTGTGGGGAAGGCCACTAGTGATAATCTCCATGAGAAATAGGCTGAGAATGCAAGCCCAGAAATGAACACCGACATGTTCATCACAAATATGGGGACCTAAATCAAAATTTAAACGAAATTGGATTATAAATTAGTTTGACTTTAGAATTAATCAATCAATTAGTGTTAATTAATTACCTTCTCACTTAGGACTTCTTGTATGAGAGAAGTGTCTTTGGAAATGCTGTTTATGATTTCTGAGGTTGTTGCTTCTTGTGCATCGAAGAACCCTACTTCTTGCCTTAACACAGCTTCTAAATACTTGTAACGAATTCTTAGCACTTGCCTTTCGCTCGTTTTGCTCCAACAGTAGCCTTCTGCAAGAGTAAATGTGCCAACAGCTGATGTGTCAATACTGTATATAGAGAAATCTATCATAATGATGTACCATTAAATCTAAATCCTACTAATAAAAATTTGAGTTATACTTAATATATGCTTTTATGACACTGTCACGTTAACTGTGGATAAGAGAGCATTCCGATAATGAGTAATTACTATTGTGAGAATTGGACATATCATTTAAACATTGCTAGTTTAATTAGGGTTTGCAATAAAGATTAGGGTTTAATTTCATGATTGTTGCCGGAACTTGAATTATATGTTCAATCAAATAGATTGTTAATTAGGTCACCTATAATTATCTTTTTTGTTTCTTTACTTTTGTGTGGGGGGTATTTACTCTTTTTTTTTTTTACCTTCATATTCTCATGCAATTAGAGTTAGGCAATAAGGGGGCCAATTAAATCAAGATGGCCCAGAAAGATTCCTTGTCAATCAATTAAGTAAAGTCTCTTTAAAAATATGAAGAAAAAGCCATCAACGGTTAGAGTAATTTACCCATAAATGCTACTACCATAACTGCTAGTCCCAAGTAGACAAAGTATAAGCTGCACTGCAAGCACAAATCAAGAAACATGTATGAGAAACTATAAACTATAGTAACATGTATAGTACAAAAGAGAAATTAATGTAACATATATAGCAACCTTTTCAATCTCTTGCAAGAAATTGGAATGATTCTGAGGTGTTTTACCATAGCCCAAGTTGTTAAAAAGGCGGCTAACGTAGACGAGCAAACAGTTGGTTGACATTCCATCTCCGACAGCTCCGAATGTGCCCAACAACATAAGCAAGATGTCGTAAGAGTCAGCATATCTGAAAATGATGGTTAGTGAACTCTTCCTCCCCTTCTCTGCACCCATCTCTTCTTTCTCCTTTTCTGAACACATTTTTTTCAATTTATGTATTTTAATTAGTGTAAGATGAGATGAGATACTGATAGGAGGAATCTCAAATAGTGTGATGGAAAAAACCCTTGATTTAATTTCCTATAATGTGTTTGAGATAAGTGTGTGAATATATATACAAGTAGAGAAATTTTTGAGAAAGAATGTGATATGAAATGAGGTAGTCCTACATGATGGCTATTAAAGATTAAATAAATATTATTTGTGGATTGGTGGAGGTCTCTTTCAGTAGCAACAAACCATAAAACTCTAATTCAAGTAGGGTTTCCCTTTTCTTGGATGTTTCTTTATTTAATTTTCTTCTTTCCCTTTTTATCGTTTGCTTTTTGGGATAGTTGGTTGTGGCAATTGTGAAGTTACTTTGATGCAACATTTTATATAATCTTTTAAAGTTGAAAAAGGAAATGCATTTACCGAAAAAAACTGTTGCACCGCCAATCAATATTTCTCCTCATGTTTCGCCATTTTTATTTTGGAGCCAATAATTAAATCTAGCGAGCTAAAAGTACAAGGTATATACTTGATCTTTTCTAAGCAAATTAAGGCGTACGTTCAACTAATTTGTTCTTTAGTTAATAAAGGTAATTAAAGATTTTGTGTACAAAACCAGCAATATTAAGAATAATAAAGATTCAATGTTGCGTCTAATATACCTAATTAATTAGGTATAAATGGGATATTTTTAGAACTATAAGTGGGCTACTTCAAAGAGAGAATGGGTTGGAAGAGATCAATGGAGTAATCGGATGATTGTAGTTAGAAATATTGGATAAAATTCAAAGTATATTATGTGTGAGTATATTTATATTAAAAAAAATAACTAGAAGCTAGAAGAAGATTTCTCAAATATTTGAGAGGTCATAGATAATGTCTTGTTTCTTTTGGGCATGAAAATTAAGAAGATGATGTAAATAAAATGTAAAAAATGGTAGGGTTCACACTTTTGATGAGTTACACGGCACTATTTATAGGACAACCCAATTGGAAAAGTTTACCCAAATCAGGTAACCATCTCCCATTTTTTTTAATTTTTTTTTGGTAAAATTTAAATCAAAGTTGACAAATTGCACAATTTATAACTATTGAATCCTAGTTCTGCCTCTCCTAAATCAGTAAAAATAATAATAAATGGGTCAAGAGTAGTTAATCTCATCACCATTTTAATTATTATTAAGATGATAATTTGGCAGTACACGAATAATCACACATCCTTAACATATAGTCACACACGTATAAATATTCAATTTCTGCTGGGAAATAAAGTGTGATTCTGCATATCCCCAATTTTGATAAACTAAATGTCCTTTTTGTTGCACTGGGAATATTAGTGTAGCTAATTGTAGCTGCAAATGAGATTTGGTTCCTAATTAGTTGATAATATTTTAGTAATTATTGGAATATTAGGAGAAAATTCGCCTTTGTAGCATGATTAATGGGTTGTCAGCATATCCTTTCTGATCTTACTTTTTTTAAATATATATATATATATATATATATATATATATATATATATTTTAAATTTATGGGTCTCTCTTGGCCACACTTCCTCTCCTTTGTGCATTATTGCATTAATTAAATTTTTGTGGCCATGCGAAAAGGCAAGAAACAAATTAATTATAAGGGAACTTTTCTTTGCAAAAATTTAGATTTAATACTCTCTTTTATTTGATTTCGGAATTAAGTATGGCCTTATCTCAATATAGGAAGGTTTAGACAAAATAGTTATATCTAAAAAGGGAAACCATAACAAGAGGAGGAGATATTTGAAATCTGATTACCTAGAAAAAGTTTCTTTTATATAAAAAAAAATTAAGCAATTAGGAGTATATTTTTTCTTTTTTATTGCTGTACGTAACGTAACGTGAGGAAGATACTGGCTGCTTTTATTAAGTGGCACAACGATTCTCTTTAATAATTTCAAGAAATTGATTCGTATGAAACTTTTAATTTTTTTTTTTTAGTCAGTACACATGAAACACTAAACTAATACAAGTCGGAAATAAATTAAATAGTTTTAAATAGTTTTTTAGAAGTGAGCTTATTCAAAGATAGTATAAGAAATAGAAATAGAAATAAAAATAAAAATAAAATTAATGACATATTGTAATAGTTTAATTAATATTTAGAAATTATATTTTAATCATAATAGTACTATGTTTTAATAATTCATAACTATACATATCACCGTCCACGAGTGCAAATCTACTTAATTTTAAACGAAAGCAAATTCTCATAATAAAATTGCTTAAATTTTCAGTTAAGGCGGATTTTTTTTTTTCCTTTTCTTTTTTTGCCTTGACTGTACCCTTGCTGAGCAAAGGTTGAGAGAAAGGTCAGAATCATGGGCTAAATTAAACACGAGTGGCTTTTTGTAAGCATTTAGGACGTCACCAATTCGAATATTCAATGTAAAACCCACTTTTCCAAAGTACTTAATCAGGAAGATAATGCAATCATGCATGGGTTAATCAAATCAGTTAATCGATTCTTTAAATTGAAAGATATGAATAATCCTTATCCATCCCATCAGTTCGCCATGTTTTATTAATGAAATTGATGAATTGAATGGACGGAGGGAGTATGATATTCAAAATGTTACTTAGACGAATCGCATATGGTATGGTTTTGTATAGATTGTTCATATCAAATTACATCCCATATGTTTATAATATGAACAAGTTGTTTACGCCTTATATATCAAAGATACCCAATAGGACAAGGTTTAAAAAAAAATAAATTCCAATAGGGACAAGTAGTAATGTAGTCTAGTACTATTACCATTTAGGAAAGAGCTCTAATATAATGGGATGGACCAAAACGGAAATAAGCTCTAATATAATGAGATTGAGGTAAAAAAAACCAAAAAAATTAAAAAAAAAAAAAAACATACGACTCAAAAGTGAAAATATATATCAAATGGGTTTAAGTAAATATGTTCTTAATCCTGCGAGATTTTAATACGTACTACCTCCTCCATCCTATAGTTAGTCCATTTTGCTTTATTGACTTTCCCGGCACGCGTTTCCACCGAAACCTAGTACGGGTTTTAAAACATAATTTTGAAGTATCGTTTTTTTTACGGTATACTATGAGTGTCATAGTATACCGTAAAAAAAACGATACTTCAAAATTATGTTTTAAAACCCGTACTAGGTTTCGGTGGAAACGCGTGACGGGAAAGTCAATAAAGCAAAATGGACTAACTATATGGGATGAAGGTAGTAGTATGTACTACTCTATTCGTCTCATTGCTAATGAACTCACTGATTATTATAATAAATTCAACTTTAATAAAGTTGGTTCATTACTGACGACGGGACGGGCGGAGGTAGTATATGTTAGTAAGTAATCAATTCTTCCCTAACATAACATGACATCATAATAGCAATAATTATTAATCGTAGCTAAAACATAAATTAAAAAAAATCAAGAAAACGTACCGATTAATTAATTAGCGCCTTAGACATAAATCAAACTTGATCGAACACTTCAATACTTGGCATCTTCGCACGATCATACTAAATTAAACACACATTTGATTTTATGAGGGTTTTAAATGAAAATATTGTGATATTCATAAGGAGCTAAGAACCACTTCAACCTCGTACATTAATTGGCTCATATATATACACATGCACGAGACACAACTTTTTATTAGAATTAGAAAAATTATCGTGGTACAAATATATTCTGCAATTAGTGCTCGATCGCAAATTAGAATTTAGCACATTTAAAATGCCAGAAAAAGAATTCAAATTGAATTAGTGACTCCAGTTAAGTCTAGATGCCTAAACAAATTGCATCCAACTTTTAAAATTCTTTTTCCTAGAATCTTAATCTTATCTCACATTACATAGTCCTCTAATTAATCCACATGGTAAAATGAAAATTTTATTCTTTGATGCATAATTACCACCGACCAGCAAGATTAAATCGTGCTGATTAAAATTAAATAATGTTCTGTCGATGAATTTAATTCATATTATTAGTGAATTATAATATTTTGGTTCGCCGAGGCCGTGCGGCCGGGCCATCGATTTATACAGAAAGGTCATTGTTAATAAAGTTCTTAACATAATTATTTACGAATAAAATTATTTTTAAAGTATCATTTGTAGAATTATAAATTCTATTAAAAAATGTATTGTTTTGCCGCCGCCGTGCTCGGCTACCAAGTGTGCCCTATTTCGGCTCTAGATCTAGAAATCTTGCTAAACGATAGATTTCGTACTATATTTTATAGTTCTAAATTGCCTATATTATTAAATTAACATGTGGTAGAACGTGAATTATAACATCGTGGCACATATTTCTTCCTGGAAGCCCATATATATATAAGCATAACTTTTAGAATAAAAGAATTACTATTCAGTTTGTTAGTGATCTCTCTTCTCAAGAATCAAAAGTGGTCCAAAGTGTTGAAAATGAATAAAACTTTCATCTTATTTTAATAAATTAATTTGCGAGTGTTTTGTGACATGAGCTAAATGACAAGGATTGTCGATAATGTCCTAACACACCACTAATCTAATGCACTAATCAAATTTCTTGAATGCTTAATTAATTTTATTTAAATGAGAATTCAATTTGTTGATTCCTATACATTTAATTAATTGATGAAAGCCAAATTTGTCGGAAAGTTTTTACGCCCATAGTTTTATTCCACTATCCAATAAAGCTAACTCACACATTTTTTGTGTTTTGCACACACTCAAATATTCTATTTCTTGGTAATAGTGATACTTTTTCTATACTAATTTGTGTTACGTACGCATTATATATGCATACTCTATTCTCATAAATACATAACGCATGTGTTGAATATTAATCGAACTGTATTAATTGTATCACAAATTACACGTATCGAAGGTATAAGCATAACACATAGTAGTAGTTTGGTTTTAATGATTTCAATGCGTGCACCTATAGTAGTATCATTTGTTTTCTTAAGTTCTTATACCTCGATACCTTCACTATACTTCGTTCATATTAGTATATATTAGTATTTTGACATATTATTCAAATCGCGATAAATTAAAAAAAACTTAGTACATAATTTGTTTTCCCCATGAATTATTATGTTTTATTTTTTCATAAACCGTGAAATTAATTTATATACTGAATAAACAATCACATTTTCCAAAATTTCTCCCGGGGATGTGACATTATTTCTATTTACAATGAACTTCATATTACAAATTAAGGTAAGCATACTATGAGGAAAAACAAGGTTTTTATTTTATTTGTTTGAAAGAAGAAATACGAGGTTTTGAGACGCAGAATATGTCCTTCCATAAAGTAGATGAGTAGCGAGCAATTATTATATTCCTTTTTCTTTTAGAGCAATTATTATATTCTACGTTGATAAAATGTTGTATAGAAGTTCAAAATGTTGATTAAGGGAACCATTTATTCCCTGCCAACTCCCAATTTAGGAGATTGCAAAAAGAAAGTTCGTTACCCCCCCTTCTAACTTGCTATATACTCCCAAATGCTTTACAAATTTATTCAATAATAATAATAATAATAATAATAATAATAATAATAATAAAATATTTCCATTTATGAAATTAATGCACGGTTGTCCAATTTACTTCATCCGTACTATTTATAAAGTGTCCGTTGAATATTGTATCCCTTCCGTCTTGCTGAGTGTGTGAGTATGCACATTTCATTTTTGCACATTACTCTACTCACATTAATGTGAGCGTCTCCTTTTATTAACATCACTCACCTACCATTTATTAAAATTTTGTGCCGAAAAAATAATGCATGATGGAGTAATTGATTGAACTTTATTATCAAGAAATCAGTCAATTGAAACTGACAAGGCAGACGTTTCCACATCCACCAATTTTAAACCAGTCAATTTTCGTTACGACTTGTTTTGTTCAGACTACCATTATCAACAAACACCTTAAACACCCAAACATCCTATTTTTTTAATATTTAATTAATTTCTCTCTCTTCCATTTACAACAACCCAAACATCCTTATTTTTGATAGTTTATCAATCAACACCCAAACATCATATTATTATATGTATATATATATATATTTTTAAATTATTTTAAATATAATATAACTAATTATGATAAAAATATAATTAAAATAAATTGAAATTTGCATGATAAAACATAAAGAAAAACAAATGTCAAACAAGATATAGAAAACTATAAACGATATTATGTGTAGTAGAAAGAAAGATCGAATCTGAAAGTGTGTAAAATATATCATGTTTAGTCTCTATTTATGAAGAATGAAAAATTATAAATTTTGATATAATTATTATTTTTTAATTATTTAAAATATAAAATTATTTATCTAAAAATCTAAATAAATTTTGATAGACCAATGAGAAAGTGACAAATGTCACAATCTCATTAGTCTATCCAATAATTACCCGTCCGTGTTTGAGCAAACATCATGTTTGCCTTTGGCATGGCGTTCGAACTCAATATATGAAACAAGTCCAACTTTACATTTTTTTTATAATATAAATGCTGTTCGGACACCATTCCCATATCACCGATATTTGTAGTCTCAAGATCCACCAATTTAAAACACTAATTCTAGAAATGGATTATGAGTATATGTGAGTTTTATGTAATAGTCACTACCGCACAAAATAGTCACACACAAAAAGCAAAAAATAAATAAATAAATAGTGCAGTCGATACACAAAAAGCTTTGGCATATCCAAACCATGAACACAAAGTGCGCATCTTACACTAGAGTATTTGAATGAATCAAAGAAAAAATAAATAAATACTATCACAACATGAATACAGTTACAAGAATCAGCTCAAAGGAAAAGCCCTCCAAACTGAAGAATCAATTGATTGAACTAATCTAAAATAATCATTCATCCATAGGCTAACCTTGAGGTATATCGCCTCATGGTTCTTCCTTTCAAGCATGGAATCCAATAATCCCCAAAATTCTGCTCCTGGAATCGTCATTGTTTTTTGAAACCAGAAAGAGAAAAGAATCGCAAACTGTATAAGTTAAGAGCAGTCGTCTCTATACATCGTATTTCTTTGGCTGCCTCCAATGGGCAAAAGTCCTGGACAAAGATACCAGGAAAGAAGAACTGTTTTGAGCTCCTTTCTTCCCATACAAATGCTTTCCTCCTAAATCCGTGAACTTAGGCCCCTTATCCTTGCTTCTATCGATCTGCATAACACAATGCGCCTTTAGGATGTTGCGAAATCTTGCATTCACTTCATTTACAAGCTAAGGTTTTCTGATTTAAACTTTGCAGAAATCGTCACCTAAAAAAGAAAAAAGAAAAGAGAGAGATGCAGAAGGTGATATGATATGAGACTACAGTTTACCTTGCTTATTTTCCCATCCTTCAAATGATAACGTATGCCTGACCAGTTGATAGATTGACTCAAATGTGATCGAAATGCAGATATAGGATACAGAAAATTGTCGACTAGCATCGCAATAAATACCTGCTCCATTCAGAATCGAGCAGTTAAGGCATGAAATGATCCCAGCAAGGATAAAATAAAATGAGTTAATCGACTTCTTTGGTAATTTTTGTTCAACATGGTTTGAGTTTGAAAGCTATGAATGAAGAGATAGACTTACAAGACACCAGTTATAGGAAGCAAGTGATAATGGTGGAGCCTCAGGGGATAACAAATTGCAAAGCTGCACCTCTATTCTAGTCAAGTTCCACATGGAAAGAAGTTCGATAGTTGTACATGTAGCAAGGCAACCTGCTAGCAGCAATCCTGGAAATAAAGCAACAATATCAACAAATAAGTGAAAGGCCAAGTAAGCAGAAGAGTTCTATCAAAACTTTTCAGCAACCAATGGGATAAACAACCCATGAATCATAAGTGTTGTTTGCAGATATACATAAAATAAAGTACGTAACTCCATGTTGATCCCTCCATCAATTGTTATCAGGTTTTGCCTTGGACAAATAGTTCAGATTTAGGAAGACAAATTCAGTTGTAGGAAGACAGTGGCTCTCATAATGCTGTCGTCTTTCTCTAAGTTCAGCTTGCTTTAGAAAATTAACGTATTCATAAAGGCAACCCAGATAAACTAATTTATCACCAGTACCGGGGGAACTATTTCATGTATGCAAACTGAAAATGTATCAGTAACAATCAAGGAAAACACGGATATCTAGGTTATGAAAGCAGAAATTAAATATCTTAAGAGCACACTTCAACCAGTAGAGTCTCAATTAACTGATAAAAAGGCCAAGACAAATAAGATCAGAACTCACACTAAATATGCTGTTTCATACACTTCATCATATCTAATATATTGGCCAATGACATGTACACTTACCGGTAGTTGGCAAAGCTGCCTCATCGAATGAGTACCCTTTGGAGTGAAGCCTCAGCGCTGCTGCCAAATGTATCCCAGACATGATGTAAGGAGTGACAAATCCCCATGATAAGTAGCAGTGGGTAGAAAACAGTGCACGGTTCATAATCCAGTTGATTTTGGTTGCATATGACTCTAAAACAAATGTTTGTTTTCTCAAATAATTCCAATACCTACAGAAATAAATGGTCAAAAAATGAACTGAAGCTGAAAATTCTTTTTTTCTAATGATTCTTCAGTTTTGGAAATGTTAAAGGAAACCTGCCAAAGTTAAGATCACTTCCAAGTGGATGGGGGAAAACAGCAACCGGTGGTGATGTAATCAGTCTCTTATGTGCCCCTGTAATGGAATACCATATCAGCCAAAATAATCTTATTAAAGCGAAAGGTGAACGCCAACAGTTCAATTAACTGCACACCTATTAGTTCAGGAAAAAAAAAAACAAAAAATGTGTAGCTCATTCATCTAGCATAATCACTATAAACAGTTTGCAATTTAGCCATGAGCAAAAACTAAGTTAAGATTCAGAAGCATGAATTCTCACCTGCAATAGCTGCAAGAGTCATGTCATCTGAATAGCCACCATCCCGAAGATCTGAAACAACATTATGACGATTGGTTCTAAAATCATCTGCATGCATCTGCAACTCAGGTTAGTAAGCTTCTTGAAAACATAATAATATAATTTGTTTTGAATGCTTAAAGTGCTCACCATCATACATCCTCCCCACAGAAAGAATGTTCTCCCACCAGTCGCAAACCCCATAGAACAAGGCTACATTTCCAAAGAAGATCAATATTAAAGTATGCTTTTACTCAGAAACAAGATATCTTTTCCGGTAAGTTAAAGATCATTACAACCAACAGACACACATCCACTGCAAACCAATTAAAGTGATCACCAAACTAGACGACAAGAATTAAAACACCACTGCATCTGACATGGACTAGAAGACAAGTCCCCAATCTCGACTAAATTTGACACATATAAGAGTTTGAACTCTATGTTTTTTAAGCCATCTATGCAACCTCTCATTTTCTTTGCTTAGCTATTAATAAAGCAGAATACATAAACCAATAAAAGCAACCACGTTAAAACGGAATGTTGTACGTGCTACTAACCTTGACATTTAACTAATCTGTAATAAGTTTCGATTTAAGTTTTGAGGAAGATAAAACCCACTTGACCTTTCGATATTCTAGGCAGATTAAGTAACACTTAGGTGCTTTTAGTATTAGTTGTTTCTCATGTTCATAATGTCAAAAGTTATTGACTTGAAATGTCCACAGCTCAAGGCAAACTGAGATTCCTAGGACATTTCAAATCGAAACAAAGTAACAACAAATATGCACAATGGCCAGTAGTGTTCGTCAGAACTTAAAAGGATAGCTACCAAACGAGAGTTTTGCTAAGTTCAGCCCCAAGGCTAAAACGTGTTTTTACCCACCGCAAAGCAAACAATCAAATCGTAGAATCTCTATCCCTGTTCTGCAAGAATCAATACCGTCCCGAATCCCTGAATTTCAATCAGTAACAGTAGAGTACCATATGAACTGACATCACATTAAGATACTAAATATGGTTATTTCTTATATTTCATTATTGTACTAATTAAAAACAGAAAATGAAATTAAAAGAAGGAAACTTGTGTAATGCCTGATGCCTGGTTTTGTAAATGACTAACCTTCAACAGAAAGCAAGGATAATAGCAAAATTAACACCGTAAAATGCAACAGTAAGCAGTCACAAAGGATTGCTAACATACCATGTGATATTCATATATGCAGTAACTTCCTAAACTTCCTGATGGTAAATCAAGAGGATACCCAGTTTGAATGAATATCTGTACAATTTCCAGGCAAAAGAAAAAAGTTATTTTAAGTAAATAGACAATAGGAATTAGCAGCATGAGTAAGAAGAATATAAAGTCAACATATTAAGCAAATAGACTAAAGTTCATATTAGTTCATGTAAAACTATACATCTGGGTTCTTTATCATTTCAGCAGTGAGGGCTCCAATTGAACCAGGATGCAGCCTGACATCATCATCTAGAAATAGCACATACTTGCTATCTTTATGCATATTCTCGACTCCAACCTGGAAAAAGTATACAGTATACAATAAATGGCATACCTTATGGAATGCTGACCCTATAAATATCAATAAAATGGAAATAAGAAAACCAGACATCCAGAATTTTCTCTCTATTTAATTTAATTTAATTTTTTTCCAGAAGTTGCTGAAGGAAATATAACAAGGGAGTTGAATGACAGTTTCAATAAATGAGATGGAAATATTTGAATTCTATGCTGATGATTATTGATCATGATCATAGGAAGCTGCATAAAACCTCAATAATTTCAAATTTCAAAAAAGCAATTCCGGAAAAGAGATGTTCAGTAAAAATCTTATAGAGGCATTTTAGAGTCTGAGTTAAGAGCTCTGGGTATGTAAATCACTCAACATATAAAAAATATTTTTGTAAAAAAACTAGTGAAAGACAAAATGACATCTCAGATTTTTACTAGGTGAGCTCTATCTAAAACAAGATTCGATCTTATATAATCCCAAAAGCATGTTATTAGGTATAACGGGTTACAGAAAATCCTTTAAATAAGTTTTAACTCATATACCATCTTGCTAATATAAATTTGCCATCCATTTTGCCATCATTTTTGGTATGCATGTCTAGCCTCTCATAAAATATCATAGTACTTTTTCTCTAGCATGGCTACTTTTTGAGCTTATACAATAATATTGGAAGATAAGCATGACTAGTAACACTTTTGATTAAGCAATTGAAATCATTCTGTACCAACTGATTATGAATCTTCTGACTACAGGTTGTTGAATGACCGGCTACGACAATTTTGGCATCAACATCATCCTGCAGGATATGCATGTTAATGTAAGAAATATTAAAACTGCAGAGCCCAGGATTCAATTAAACAAATATATTTCAGCAAAATAAATCAGTATGGATACCATCTAGCAGCTAAGTAGACTAGCAGAGATGTGTATGATACTTTGAAGTTTCAGCAGAATATGGAAATCAAAAGCTAAAACCATACATCCCCTTCAGGAAGCCAAAAAAATGGGCAGAACTACATAATCAAGAGCGCTGTTTGTGCACACTGTGTCTGCAAATATATACAAGATTGACACTTCGGCTTCAAAAATATCAACAATACATCAAAAGGCCAATCATGTAGGTGTAAAGCGTATAGTGATATCTCATCATCCAGACCGTCATATTTTTTTTCCACAGAATGCAGGCAGCTTCATTTCAAATTCTATGGTTTTGCAACTTAAATTGCAGTTTAATTATCCTACTGAAAGGTTCATTACTTCATATGCAGGCCAGTTCACAAAATACTCTTTAAGATTTATGAAAAAAGAAGAAGATATACACGAATACACACGCAACACACATACAAAAGAAGGGAAACAGATCAAAGAACAAGTGTATAGTTCCGTATTAGTTTAAACCTGGCATTTGAATCTGAAATTTTTCATATCAGTCATCTCCTAAATACCAGGTAGAGGTCAATAAAGTTTATGTTAGTTCTCGAGTTATCTTAAGCATTTTACAAAAATGGATGTCTAATTCTGACACATGCAAATGGTGAACAAGAAACATCTGAATCTTCATAAAAGATTATCTTATAATTGAGCTGTATTTACATATCAGTCACTCTACATAGCACCGTAATTGAGCACATTGCATTTTCAGGAACACCTGGAATTATGGTAACCAGATAGCAAAATCTAAAGTAATATTGGTTTCATCTTAGTGTATAAATTTCTCAAAAGATGTAGTAGTAAATATCTAGTTGACATTTCTACTCATGAGTGAGGATGAGTAGGACTACTCATGTTTACTTGCAACTGATACTGAAACTCACATGGATTAAAGTATCTGCGAAATGGCCGCAACCAAAATTCTTGAAATTTAACCACATATTGTATAAAGCAACAATTATTAATACATGATGGAAACAATAGTTACAAGAGAATGCCATCACGTTGAGTATCACACATTCAGACTCAATTTCCAAGCAAATATGACAAAGTACGTTGCATTGATAGGCATAATTAGGAAGAGATGCAAAAGGTTGATATTGCATGTAAATAAGAGCAAACCTGATAAGTCTTTAATAGTTGAGAGACTGCACGGTAAGCAGGGTCTTCCACACTTTCCACAACAAAAAGAAATTCCACTGGACCGCCATATAAACATGTAATCTGCATCACCATATACCAAACCAAAAATTAAACTAACACTATCTAGTCCATGCTAGTGGATGTCTAGTGATTAATGTTCAGAGAATTAAATAAGTAAATTTTAAGGCCTACTTGTCCAAGATTCTGATCCAAAACTTATTTCAAAAAAACATCTTTTGTTGATTTTATAACTTACAGAAAACAGTAAAGGACAGCCTCGGAGGAAGGGGAAATATACAGAAATAGGAAGAAAAGGCAGACAACACTCTTTGACCATGCAGAAATTTCGTTTGTTAACATGCTTATGAATTCTGTTGTTAGATTATAATTCAAAAACAGTAACCTAAACTACAGCAATTCATCAATGACTCCAAGTGTAACATTATATGCAAGTACAATTGGATTGTTTTCAACCACCTACTAGGATGAGCATAAGAACTTCACAGATAGTTCACCTGACTTCTCCAGTTATGAAGATTATGTTCTCCAAACCCCTTCAAAGGCATTACAACTGAAACCCTTGGCAATTTGACCTGATTAGAGTGCTCGAGATCATTAATATCATAAGAAAGAAAAGAAAAGTCGTTGCCACTTTTCATGCTTTCTTTTATCTTTTTGATCTCTTTATTCCTGCAACAAGATCCATTGTTAGCATAATAAATGAGCTTAATAATGATAGGTAGAGTAACTGGTGGTATTAGCACCTAATTTATACTTGTGGTAATGGTAGAAAATAGCCACTTAACTTAAGAAAAACAAAAAAAATAGCAACCAACTTATAAAGATATAAAAAGTAGCCACCTTGATATTTTTACCCTTAATACTTAATACTTGTAAGAAGAAAAAAAGTCTTGGGCGCGATCGAATCTGAAATGGTATCGATCGAGCCTTAGTGTGTTCGGGTCGAATGGGCTCGATCGATCTCATGTGTCGGGATCGATTGAGCCTTAGTGTGTTGAGGTCAAGGGCTCGATCGATCCTTAGTGTGTTGGCTCAAGGGCTCGATCGATCTTTAGTGCGTTGGGCTCGATCGATCCCGTGTGTCAGGCTCGGTCGATCTCATTAAGGGTATTTTTGTTTTATCATGTAAAAGTGACTATTTTTTATATATTTTAAGTTAGTGGCTAGTTTTTTTCATCCACTATCTTAAATGACTATTTTACATTTTGTCCCTTTATACTTTAAGCCATAAATTTTGTTACCTGACATAAGAAGCCAAAGCCCAGCCAAGAGCAAGGAGTAAGCAAATTGAACATCCCTACAAGAAGAAACAAAAAAGGTTCAGATTTATTCCATTGGTGCCCGTGCAGAGCCAAACTACAGAATCATAACTACCAATAATACACCTTTAGAAAAAGGTACTAATAATACTGAAATCAAGACAAGTTCTATGATTTTGCCATTTTATTTAAAGCATAAATATCAAATAACTGGACTTATATTTGTACATGCATATTACTGAATCAGATAATATTTTACTCATGTTGCCTGTTTATGGAGCAACTAAGGTATAATTACAAAGTGTTCCAACAAAATGCAGAGAAGAACTAACTCAATTTGAAGAATGTTTGATGAAAAAACTACCCCAGCATCAGTCAAATTACACTATTGAACCAAGCATGAGCAAGCTAACATCTGTCACTCAGTGTCATAAAACAAATAAACCACTGGAATTCCAGACTCAGAATATAAATAAATCAAGCCCACAGATGACAAAAAGCATGTAGATTCCAAACCAAGATTGATAACTGGTGCCTAAGAATAACTTTTTACGTGGATCTTAAGTATACCCTCCCTAACATGAGGTGCTCCGCGATTGTAAATCGAAATCCTTACAGGATGGAAATCTTTCAGTTACATTAAGTCTTACGTAATCAGAAGCAAGAATTAACCTTTTTATATCTCTAACTCATTGCCACATCACCTCCGCAGAGCTCACCCCATCAAAATGAACAACAAAGCTCCCATAAGTTTTATATACTCATATTGTTAACTGCAATAGTATCTTTCACTATAGCAAGAGAGGCTGCCCTCTTGAGGTATTAGTATTATTCATGGATAACGTAATACTTCATTCATCGTATACTCACTCGTTCATATACAACATACGCAAAACCTCCGATGCTCAAATCTCTAAATCGAGGAAAAAACTTTTATTGGCACAAGTGGAGCTAGTTTGAACTCATTGTAGAACAAAAAAACTACCACTACATACTACTGAGGCATGAAAAATAGTAAAACACAAGCTCAAATCAACGAAAGAAAACTTTCACCACGATCCAGAATCACGAGCAGTGTAACTAAGTATACACTCCGCAATCCGCATTCCGATACTTCAAAAAACAACTCTACAATTTGTTCTCAAATTTTCCCATCACTTCAAAAAATCAACAATGATAACATACCTGGATCTGAATAAATATAGCAATTGGGCTGCATAGAGCTCTGCTGGCGGAGAACAAAAAGGAATCAAAGGACCACATTCTGTGAAAATGTCGATATCCAAAACCAGTTTCTCCTTTTGGTATCAGAAATCAAGCAGCGAGTACAATGTGATGGGGGCGACAGCCAGGCCCTAAATTTGAGGAGTGATAGAAAACATATGTATACGTGCATATACGTATATGCACGCACATAAACTCCCTCCCTCTCTCCCTCCCTAGATCGCCGTGGATTGGATGAGAAAGGTAAACGTCAGTACAGAAGAGAGAGAAAGGGGGAAGGGCAATTTGAGGAAACCGCGTAATTTTTATAAATCGCACAGATTTGCTTAGAGTTAGAGAGAGAAAGTCGACTTTTTTTTCTTTTTTTTTTTCCTTTAAATTTTAACTGTTTCAAATACTAGTAAGGTTTTAGAGAGAGGACGATATACAAGGGTTGGTCCAGATGGGCTATGGATGGAGGAGTCAAGGAGCAGAGAAATGCGAATAATTAAATTAAATTAAATTAAATTGAATTGTAATTTTATTTAATTTTTGGTTTCAAATATAGTATGGTTTGGCAGAGGAGGGAGAGACCGTTGGTGCGGACCCACGTGTGAGGTGGCACGTGTGGGATGGTGGGGGGGAGAAGATGCTGATTTGTGCTGCGAATCTTCACATGCGCTGTCTTTCTCATCCTACCCCCATTCCACATGTTTGCATATATCCTTTTGTTTTTAAGTATTTTTTTTTTAATTCAAAATTAAAATGAAATCTCGCGTATTATTTTTTTTGGTGGATATTAAAATGTTGAAATTGCTAGATTGGAGTTGTTGGGATTTTCTTACAACATCCTCGTTCGACAAATAATTGTTTCCTTGAAGAAATAACTGCTTTTGTCGATATAACATTTTTACTATTGCCATAATGCCTAGCGTTGCTATCACAATTTGCTAAAGAACATTAAGCATAAATACGGAATATTCTTGAAATAAGTGATAGAGATTATCTTAAATTATTGCTGTTCATATAATTGAATTCCAATCCTATGACATTATTATCAATAACATAAATGCATTATATATAGCATCATTTCTCTCTTCATCCACGAAAAGTATTAAGATAGATGTTTGGTTGATAGGATTAGATTCAATCTATGATTAGCCCAAGATTGAATCATCCAAGACTAAATTAGTCATAGGGTTTGATGTCATGACTAAAAAAGGAAGACAAACCATGACTAATCTCCTATGTGGCAATATCATGAGATTGAATCTTGGATCTTGTCCATCAAACCAAACATCATTGCATGAGATTAAAATTGTCTAGTCTCACTAACTAAACATATATATGTAGTTAGGATACCAATAATCTAGGTAGTTAAGATAAAATGAGACAAGGGTGATATTTTCATGTTTAATAGACTACATAAAAAACTCATATAATAAGAAGAAGGGTGTTTGGTACGCATTATTGTTCCAAAGATAAAGCATCTAAATTACAAAATTATCCTTTGAAATAAATATGTGTAGGGCTGCAAACGAGTAGAGCTACTCGGGACATACTCGGTGCTCGATTCGGTAAAAGCTCGTTCGAACTCGAATTCGTTAATAAACGAGCCGAGCTCGAGCCCGAATTCGAGCTCGTTTAATTTAACGAGCCGAGCTCGAGCTCTAGGGTGTTCGACTCGTTTTGCTCGCAAACGTGTTCGGCTCGTATATTAATCGAGCCTATTCACGAGCATGTTCGCGAACTCTTAATCGAACCTCTAATCGAGCCTGTAAACGAGCTTTAGCATTTAGGTGTAAAATTAATTTCAAATCACAACCAAAACTAATTAGGCACTACAGCATAATTATTATTAGAAAATATTAACTTATAACATTAATATATATCGCCAATTATCATCAATTCATTTATTATATTGTATATTTATTTATTTATTATTTTATAGTATTAAATAATTTTAATTTTTGTTTGATGAATTTTATTTTAATTTATGTTTATTTGGAATGTTAAAAGACAATATTTTAAATCATGTCTTTTATATGAGCTTAAAATCGAGATCGAGCTCGAGCTCGAATTAAAATTCGAACTTTTCACGAGCCGGATTCGAGCTCAAATCCAAACCGAACTCGAGCCGAACCATTTATCGAATATTTAGCGAGCCGAACTCGAGGTGAATTCGAACTCAAAATTTTTACCACGAGCCGAACTCAAGCACAAATTTAAAGCTCGAATCGAACTCAAACCTGAGCCCGAACATGTATAATATTAAACGAGCCGAACCCGAGCCTGCCAATACTCGGCTCGTTTGCAACCCTAAATATGTGTATGTTTAATTCCCCAATAAGTATTCTGCAACTGCTCTAGTTCCTGGAATTCAAAGAGAGAATGCATTGCAGTAGTTGGGGCTGATTTGAGGCGGATCCTCAACCTCTTCATGATCGCGAAGCTCTTCTTCACTTTCTCGTCTGCTTTTTGAACATCGATTGCCGCATCGGAGTCTCGCCCTCCGCCGCAGCCGGCGGCGGCGCTGCCCTCACGATCATGCATTGCATTTTGTTGGAGGGCGATGAGATCAAGATCTACTGCTCCGCCGCTGGGCTGATTTGAGGCGGTGAAGGCTTGCGTCTCTCAAATTGGATGCAATTAAGAGGAAGAGCCTGGGCGGGAGGAAACTAGGGTTTTCATTTCTTCATCGGCGGCGCCTCCACCACCGCCTTTGCAGTTGAACTAGCCAAAATCGGCTGAGAAGGTGCTCAAGCAAAGCCTGCTGGGGATGTTCCTCTTCTTCTTCGCGCGGCAACGGCGGAGTGAGCTGGGCAAAGATGAGGTCATCGGCGTCGGAGTCGTTGCAGGAGTGTGAGAGAGAAAAGAGACTTTGGCAACCTTGGGCGAAATGAAGTGGGGAAGAAGATCGAAATGAAATGAAGTTGGGGTACTTTTGCAAAATTTAGTGTAGACTTGAACAATCTTCAATCTCGTATATTTGAATCCCACCAATTTGGTGAGTTGGAATACTGAGTGAAATAGTAAAATAAGTCTAGTTTAAATTATCAAACCAGCTACATCCAACCATAATTATATAGAAACGCTCTCCTACACACTATAGGCACATCTAATGTGTCCACCATTTATGTGAAGTTCCATATTGGTAAATTTTTTCATTTATGGTTGCGTTTTTTCAGTAGGGTCTAGCTTTTAGGATATATATTGAAACTAGTTTGTTTATTTATTTATATAATTGACACGTCGTCATCTATGCGCACATTGAGTATGTCCACTAACCATGTTGGGCAATGGATATTGGATCAGAGAAAAAAGATTTATTGTCCACATTCAACTACAAACTTTTATCAATCGATTATATTGGTAGAATATTCCTTGGGGATACCTCGAATCAAGATTATTAGATCAGCTGGTTAAGCTAATGACTAAAATTAATTAATACTATGATTCTTCCTTCCACAAGTTAGCTAATAGTACAACGAAGTGACATGGAAATCGAAACGTAGAGACTAACAAGTTGGCGTAAATGTATTGCTTGTTTATTAAAACAAAAATTAAATGAAACTTACAGCAGTGTATGAAGTGTTTGAAGGCACCTTATTATTCTTCGTTCTGTACAATTTGTTCATAGGTCCACCTATTTACCAACTCAATATATATAGACACAAAGATTATTAGATATATCGACTTACTTAATTAGTGTTCATAAATTTTTTTCTAAATGTAATTAAAAAAAAAGACAAATCTATAACAGAAAGAACTGGAATATAATTAAGACTTTGCATTTTTATTTTATTTTTTTAGAATCGAGACTTTGCATATTATTGAAGTCAGTTTTAACTCCTGCTTTGGCTTTGTACTGGAGGTACTTGTTAGTTGTAACATTTTGGTGCTCAATTAATTGAAGGGATTGAAGCGGAATAATAAATGAAACGAAAGTGAAAACTGTATATAAGCTTAATAATCAATTAAAAGAAAGTAATAGAAGACATGTTAAATTCAATAAATAAATAAAAAAATATCAAAAGAATAGTATACGCTAAAAGAAAAGTTCTAAAAGGCGACAGTTTTAGCTACGGAATAGATTTTGCAGTAGATTAGCTACTGATCAAACAATATGGATCTCTAATTAATAAAATTGGAATATTTAATTACCTATTAACGACGGATTTCATCGCCAGTAAAAAATGACGGATACATATTTTATAGTTAAAGAACTACGGAACTGGAATCCGTTGCCTTGAATTTTTAAGAAATATATGTATTAACATAATATTCACAAAAATGATGGAGAGATCGGTCACTAATCAACGACGTAATTAACATGGTAGATAATCGTCATTCCAAAAATAAATTAATAATTTATTAATCAACGACGGAAAATTCAGTCGTTGTTTTTGTCGCTGTCTGCGACTAATTAGTCACGATTTTTCCCAATGTGCTGAAACTATCAAGCCCTAATCGTATGTTTTCACAACGTCGTCCCTATTTTGATTTTAGCTTGATTTTGTTTGCTTATTTAGTCTAGTTATAGTAGATGATCAAATACACCAATTAGCTACCAGTTTGATTTTTTACATAAATTTGAAAATTACCCAAATTGAAGCTGACATAGAAGCCAAAATTGTCTATTAAGATAATTTGTCCAACCAACAAAACGACATTGTTTCTTTATAATGTAAACAACGCTATTTTTTATCCCTAAAGCCTTAAAATATATATATAAAAAATATTCATCTTTTGGTTTATATCTAATTAGGGCCTATTTAGTTAATTTTTAAAATTATTTAAAGGTTGTCAACCTAGCTCATGTTTGATTCATTTTTTTTTATATATATGAAAAGAGATATAATTAATTGATTTCATTACTTTTTGTTTGATTTAAGTAATAGATTATCCATTTTCCTTACTTTAGGATAACCAAATCCACCTCCACCAAATTGTTACCCGTCAAGAAGAAGGAGAAACAAGGAGAAAGAAAATCTCTTACATGCGACTCATTTTCACTATTGAACCAAACACTCAATAAAAATAACCATTATTATTACAATTATCTTACTTGGTTTGATCATTCCATTTCCATTATTCAACTTGAACCAAACAAGCATTAAGTATGGAGTCATTGATTAAAATAAAAATATCGCACTCTTCGTGAACAAACAAAAATGACGAAAGCACCACACTCTTAGTGGTAGGGAGTATTTTAGTAAATTTATTTCGTTTTCTGATGCCATAATTAAATATATACTCCCTCCGTTCTCCATTTACTGACCATGTTGACTTTTTAGATAATTTTTAAAGCTTTGTGATGATGGATTTTGTTGGAAACGTAGAACTTGCCGGGCATACAATTACAATAGAAAAATTGAAGATTACAAGTGAAATAGAAAAACAACGAACAAAATGAGATTTGAAGTCGAGTCAAGGAAATCCTCTTTTCGCAAGACGAATTACACCCAGCTAGTGCTCACGTATTTGGCGCTTCGTCCCCAAAGATAAAACGACTTCTCATCTTCTTAGTAGCAGCACCGCAAACCAAGAAGCTCCGGCGAACTGGAAAAAGATGCGAAGGAACTAAGCGCGAAAAAACTGAATGCTTTAAGAAGAGAGGATGCAAAATGCTTTGAGTTGTGTGTCCTAAAATGACCTGCAGACCTCTCTATTTATAGGCAGGGGAATCAATGCCATAAAGGCATTAATCAGCCATTATGCATGAAGTTAGTGGTGAAGTGGAAGAGGCTGACTGTTCAGCTGAAGAGACACATTCCAGAGCCTTCTTCCGGATGGGCCACGAGTTGGGCTGGAGAGACAGGCTTCATACAACGATTTGGGCTCAAGAATTAGGCCCAATTGACTATATATTTGGAGGTCCAAAAAATATAATAATTAAGGCCCAAGTCCAAGCCCAATCCTCAAAGCCCAAAGGACCAATTGTCAAGATCCAAGTCCACAGCCACGAAACCTGAACCTCGTGCCGTCCGGCACGGACGGCGGGGCCAGATCGAGTGTGTGTTCACCGAGAGCCCAACCACACACTTATCCACTTACATGGCCCACTTGTTACTAAACTCACATGTTTAAACACTTTTAAACATCACACCATATTAATATTTAATCAATGTGGTATAACTTACACTTCATTAATTAATGAAGTAACTCTCCACCAAACTTTGAACATTTATATCTCACTCACCGGAAATCAGTTTTGAACATATAAATATATCACGTTCATCTACTCCGCGAGTAGAACAATAATCTAATATTTAATTTAATTAATAAATTAAACATTAATTATTATTAATTTGGTCAAAATCAAATTTCCAACATATTTAAAATTAATTATTTGGAGTTTAGTTTTTTTTACAAGGAACTACAAGTGTTGTAGTATCGTGTAAAAAAACGAATCTCAAAAAATTCAATTTAAAATCCATCATCACGAAGCTCCAAAATCATTTAAAAAGTCAACATGGTCAGTAAATGGAGGACAGAGAGAGTAATATATATATATATATATAAACAATTTGGAAAGGGAGAAAACTTGGCAATCGCGATCAATTATTCAGACAAGCAAAGTAGCTGTCAATTGGCTGGTCGATTGCCCAATACAACGCAACTAGCGATTTGCAACAAATCTAGTATTCAAGCATCATTATTTTATATCTATTTATTCAATGCAACTACTGATTTATCTATTTATTTTTTTATTTTAGAAAAGCACCTCACAATTTTTAATCCACATGATTGGTTAGCGTATATATGTCATCTACCTAATCAACGGTAGACACGTTAACATATTCAATCTAAAAGACGAGATAGTGATAGTATAATAAACTACGCAGACGCAGTCACATAGTAATTAATGAGTTAAGGTTCTAGACACTCCAAAACCATGATGACAACACATTAACGAAGTATATTTTATTAATTTCATACGTATATTCCGTTTTATTATAACTAGAATCATTAGCATGTAACAAGGATGTCAGTCGAATATGGCGGACGCGGATAGTTAATATTCATACTCATATCTGCGAACAAATCCTCTACCCATACAGGTACCTGCTACCCGCGACGGGTATCATTCATATTTAGTATGTTTTTGTGTGAATTTTCTAGTGTTTTGAGAGTCGTTTTTAGTTTCTTTTGGTTCGTCTTTCTTGTTATTTTCTTGTGTTTTAGGTGAAGTTGGGGTCGAGAGGAGAATGGTTCGAAAGATTAAAGAAGAGGGCATGTTTTGGATGTTTTGAAATGAAACGGTGAATGTCAAGTGAAGAAGGATGAAAGGAATCGAAGCTCGTTGAAGAAAAGGAGAAACGAGAAGAGAAGAAGAAGAAAATAATTGAAGAAGGCCGAAGAGGCAGGCCAGCGGGCCGCTGGGCCTGCCAATTAAGAAAAATCACGAGAGGGTTGCCCAGCGGGCCGCTGGGCCGGGCCGATTCTTAATGTTATTTTCCTTATTTGATTAGGTTTTTGAAGACCTATATATATGTAACTCTTATGAACGAAGAGACTTTTGATTCCTTAGATTTTTAGCTTTCTAAAAACCCTAGTTTAGTTTAGAGCATTGCTTGGGAAGATTGGGAATCCGGATTCAAGTTCTTGCAAGTTTAATTCAAGTTTTCGTTTTTCCTTTAGTTCCTCGTTCTTCGTTCGTTTAAATTCTCGTAAGCTTAGTTAAAATTCTTAGATTAAATTTTAAGTGCTTTTCATGTTCTCTTGTTTTTATTTTTCTAAGATTCAAACTTTGTTTAGTTTTTCTAGATTTAATTTAATAAGCATGTTTAGGTTTCTTTGCACTAGTGTAGATTTATTTGCTTTCTTTATTGCTTTCTTTTCAATTCATGCCTAGGTAGATTTATTGCTTTTACATAGTTTTTAATCTCAAGGTTTAAGATTAATTGCTTTTAATTGCTTTCTTTCATTTTAAAGCCTAGGACTTAATTCAAATCCAAAACCCCCCTGTTTTTACTTGCTTTCTTAGGGTAGATAATCGCACAATTGGTTTCCCTGTTAAGCTTTCCTTGAGATTCGACTTAGGGTTCATCTTACTAGTACTACGATAGACCTAGTCCTATTGCTAGCACTATTTTGGGTGAAACAAATTTTGGCGCCGTTGCCGGGGAAAGCTTTAGGCGATTAATTGTGTGATTTTATTTTTTGTTTTTATATTAAAAAAAAATTAAAAAATTAAAAAATTAAAAATAAAAATATTTTCTTTCTTTGTTCTTGATTTTCTTTCTTTCCGTCGGTGCGTTTAATCTGTTTGTTGAGTGTTGTGCATGCGAGGTACCCGAGGTCAAGGAGAACCATTGGCACCTTTCATTGATAACATTCACCGTAAGAAGGACATTCTGGCAGCAGTGTCAACATCCAAGGAATGAGGAGAATTAAAGAACTCTGACGACGAGTCTAGCATTCTCGATACACCAATTGTTGAGGAAAAGCTAGCACATCCGTTGGAACAGCCGGTCGTGATAGTAGATCCGGAGATGGCAGAACTTCCGATTTGCCAATTTGGCAGACCCACAGTCATCACTGCTACGTCGGCGATTGCCCTGACTACTCCGGTCAGGGATCATGAGCTCAAACCGCAACATCAAAAGCTACTCCCCGAATTCCATGGCATAGAGAATGAGGACGCCTTGGATTTCATTGAGGAATTTTGCTCGATTGTCCACAACTTCCCATTTGGACAAATTACTGAGGAGTAATTGAGGATGAAGTGCTTCCCGTTAGCATTGAAGGATCGTGCAAAGACATGGTACCGGTCTCTTCCACCCAATTCACTAACTACTTGGGGTGCAGTCTGGAGAAGTTCATGCTCAAGTTCTTCCCTAGCAAGAAAACATTTGAGCTCCGGTCCAAGATCATGCATTTTTCCCAAGCACCTGATGAGGAATTCCACGAGGCATGGGAGAGATTCCAAGGATTGCTGCAAAAGTGCCCACACCACAAGTTCGAGAATGAGATGCTGCAACAATTCTTCTATGAGGGCCTCAATCGAACGACTCAAAATTTGGTGGATAGTGCAGCAGGAGGAGATATCACTGAAAAAATTGCTAGGGAGTCAACTGCAATCTTCGAGACTGTGGCAAAGAGTTCGCAAAGGAAGGCGTCTCGAGGATCAAACAGTGAGGGAAACATGGCTAGCATCGGTTCTGAGATGAAGAAACAAATGGCAGCGGTGCTTAGAAAGATGGAGGATCTCGAGATGAAAGCATTCTCAGCTCAACCACAAACACCATCAACTCATCCGGTGCAAATTCTCAAGCCCACCACACCTCCGGTTCAAAAAGCTGTCTCTTATGTTCAAGAGCCCGAAATAGAGGTGTGCGATGTTTGTCAACAAATGGGGCACCTTGCTGATTTCTGCCCGAACATGGGCAATTTTACTTTTGAAGGAGGAGCGGAAGTTTTTGCTGCACAAGGTTATCAACCTCAAGCACCTCCTCAACAAACTCAACCATGGAGAAATCAACAAGGAATGGGGTATCGACCGCAAGGGCAAGGTACGAATCAAAACTTTCAACAACGTCGCCAACCATCCCAATACCCTCAAAACCAAACTTACTACACCCCATATCAACAATATCCACCTCAAAATCAACCCTACACCACACAAAACCATACCTATTACCCTCCTCAAAACCAACCATACTCATCACAACCACCTAAAAACCAAACTTACTACCCTCCACAACAACCCTATCACCCTCCACAATACCAACCCAACACTCGACCTCATCAAACTCCACCACCGTAACAACAACCCGTCTTGCCTAGTCCACCGGCTGTACTTGCCCTTCCGGCACCCCAAGCTCAAGATCCATTAGCGTCGGTGCTTTTGAGACAAGATAGTCAAGAGGCGACAATGAAGCGATTCGAAACGGTACTTGGGCAAATTTCTGGAACTTTGAATCAATTGCAGCAAGATGCACAATCCGGAAAGATCCCAGCTCAAGGCCTTCAACCGCATCAAGTTCAAGCAGTGACTGTTTTGAGGAACGGCAAATTTTTGACAATAAAGTCGAAATTCCCGAGAGCTGTTCCAAGCAGGTCACTGGGCCCCTAAAAAATGTTTTGCCGAGAGCTGACCCAGCGGCTGCTGACCCCAGCGGGACGCTGGACCTGGACGATTCTGGCGAGAAGGTCGTTTCAAAGCCTAATTCAGCGCTTCACAAATCTTCAAATCCGTATGTTCCTCCCATTCCATTCCCAAGTAGGCTCAAGAACAAGAAGCAGGATCAACAATTCGAGGACTTTTACAGGATGTTGTCCAAGGTGAATGTGAACTTGCCATTGCTCGATGTCATCCGAAATGTTCCAGCCTACGTTCGATTCTTCAAAGAGTTGGCATCGAAGAAGAGGAAGTATGAGGAGGCTGAGCAAGTGACCGTGTCGGAAGTTACAAGTTTGATCATGCAAGAACCTCTACCTCAAAAGCAACGTGATCCGGGAAGTTTCGTCATCCATATTGCTTTGGGAAACGGTAAGCAAGCTTCAGGTATGTTGGATTTGGGTGCCGGAATAAATCTCATGCCTTACTCTATTTTTAAACAATTAGGGTTAGGTAATTTGAAATCCACTCGCATGACTTTGCAACTTGCTGATCGTTCTATTCGTTATCCTAAGGGAGTTGTTGAGGATGTGTTGGTTTGTGTGGGTGGGTTAATTGTACCGGTTGACTTTGTTGTTTTAGAGATAGGGGAAGTCCATGAAGATGGTAAGGAGCACACACTCTTATTAGGTAGACCATTCATGGCCACTACTAACACTTTGATTGATGTGAAGAATGGAACTATTAAGATGTCTGTGCTAGGAGAGGATGTGTCTTTTTCTGTGCATAAGAATGTTATATCTTCGGCTAACCATAATGATAATTGTTCTTATATTGATATGATTGATGCCTTGGCTGAGAGTTCTTTTGTGCAGGGGAATGATGATGAGGTAAAGGAGGTGTTTTGGGGTTCCGGTGATGATGAAGAATGGCAAAGAATGGAGCAAGATCTTGGTTTATCCGTTCCACTTCCTTTACCTGAGCCAACACCAGAGGAGAGGGAACAAATCAAGAAAGAGGAAGAGAAAGTAGAGTTGAAAGAGCTTCCATCACATTTAAAGTATGCCTTTTTGGAAAATGAGGAGCAGAAGCCGGTGATAATTTCAAGTTTGTTGAGCAAGGAAGAAGAGGGTGATCTACTTCAAGTTTTGAAAAAGAACAAGCTTGCTTTCGGTTGGAGCTTGGCGGACATTTGAGGAATCAGCCCTACCACATGCATGCATCGCATCAACCTCGAAGAAGGAGCTCGTCCTAAGAGGGATGGTCAAAGGAGGCTCAACCCAATTTTGATGGAGGTCGTGCGAAAGGAGATTTACAAGCTATTGGCGGAAGGAATCATCTATCCCATCGCCGATAGTGAGTGGGTCAGCCCGGTGCATGTTGTACCAAAGAAAGGAGGGATCACCGTTTCTACTAACGAGAAAAATGAGTTGGTGTCTACTCATCCTGTTACTGGATGGAGGATGTGCATTGACTATCGGAAGTTGAATGCTTCCACCAAAAAGGACCACTTTCCTCTTCCCTTTATTGATCAAATGTTAGATAGATTAGCTGGACAAGATTTTTATTGTTTTCTTGATGGTTTGTCAGGCTACTATCAAATCGCCATAGCTCCGGAGGATCAAAAGAAGACGGCGTTTACAAGCCCATTTGGAACGTACGCATATCGGAGGATGCCCTTTGGACTCTGCAATGCACCGGGTACGTTTCAACGTTGTATGATGTCTATCTTTTCGGAGATGATAGGTGATTTTGTTGAGGTGTTTATGGATGATTTCTCTGTCTTTGGGTCTTCTTATCATGATTGTTTGCATAAGATAGAGAGAGTTTTGGAGAGATGTATTGAGAGTGGTCTTACTTTGAGTTGGGAAAAGAGTCATTTTATGGTAAAAAGTGGAATTGTCTTGGGACATGTTGTTTCGAGTCGTGGGATAGAGGTCGACAAAGCAAAAGTGGAGGTGATTGAAAAGTTGCCTCCGCCTTGTGATGTCAAAGGAATTAGGAGTTTCTTAGGTCATGCCGGTTTTTATCGGCGTTTCATTAAGGATTTTTCTAAGTTGAGTCAACCTTTGTGCCATTTACTTGCTCAAGATGTTCCTTTTCACTTTGATGAAGCATGCTTAGCCTCTTTTACCACACTTAAGGAGAAGTTAGTGTCTGCACCTGTTGTAGTTGGTCCTGATTGGTCACTTCCCTTTGAAATTATGTGTGATGCTTCAAATTCTGCAGTAGGTGTTGTGTTGGGTCAAAGAGTTGATAAGATGTTGCGTGTGATTTACTATGCAAGTTTAACTTTAAACCCTGCTCAAGTGAATTACACCACCACTGAAAAAGAGATGCTTGCTGTAGTTTTTGCTTTAGATAAATTTCGTTCCTATATTATAGGGTCTAAGGTAATTATCTATAGTGATCATGGTGCTCTTAAACATTTGTTGACAAAGGCACAAGCGAAACCTAGGCTCATTAGGTGGGTTCTATTGTTGCAAGAATTTGACATTGAGATAAAGGATAGGAAATGGAGTGATAATTTGGTAGCGGATCATTTGTCTCGTCTTGATACTATTCCTCCATGCTTAAATGATAATGTCATTCATGAATCTTTTCCTTTTGAGAATGTGTGTGCAATTGATATTGAGCCTTGGTATGCGGATATAGCTAATTATCTAACTGATAATGAGAAAATGCCTGTACTAACCGAGAAAGGAAAGAAAAAGTTTCTTCATGATTGTAGGCAATATTTTTGGGAGGATCCTCACTTGTTCAAGATTGGGAAAGATGATGTTATTCGGCGTTGTGTTCCGGATCATGAACAAGTCGATGTGTTGAGAATGTGCCATGAAGAAGCATGTGGAGGACATTTTGGTGGCCAAAAGACTGCACACAAGGTTCTCCAAAGTGGGCTCTTTTGGAAGACACTGTTCAAGGATGCTCAAGCGTTCTACCAAGCATGTGATCAATGCCAAAGAGTGGGTTTAATTGGGAGAAGGAATGAGATGCCACTTCACCCCATCCTAATCGTTGAGATTTTTGATGTTTGGGGTATTGATTTCATGGGTCCTTTTCCAAAATCTAATGGGTTTGAGTACATTTTGCTTGCTGTCGATTATGTGTCTAAGTGGGTTGAGGCTATCCCCACTAGAACATGTGATTCTCATGTTGTCTTGAAGTTTGTGCAGGAAAATATCTTGTGTAGGTTTGGATTTCCTCGTGCAATCATTAGTGACTGGTGGCAAGCATTTTTGCAATAAGTTGTTTGACAAGCTCATGAAGAAGAATGGAATCACTCACAAGGTGGCGACTCCATATCATCCTCAAACTTCGGGCCAAGCGGAGACAAGCAATCGACAAGTGAAAGGCATTTTCGAAAAGATGGTCAAACCTTCGAGAAAGGATTGGTCGGAGAAGCTCAACGAGGCATTATGGGCATACCGGACTGCTTACAAGGGCGTTCTCCGCATGAGTCCTTATCGTCTAGTTTTTGGAAAAGCATGCCACTTGCCGGTTGAGATAGAGTACAAGGCGTATTAGGCGCTTAAACAACTCGATCTTACTCATGAAAGTGCTCGGAGCAAGAGGATGCTTCAAATGGAGGAGTTTGATGAGCTCCGGAATGAGGCTTATGAGAATGCGAAGATCTACAAGGATAAGATGAAGAGACTTCATGATAAACGTGTTCTTTTTAGGGAATACAAGCCCGGAATGAAAGTGCTCTTGTTCAACTCGTGTCTCAAGTTGTTTCTGGGCAAGTTGAAATCAAGGTGGAGTGGTCCTTATACCGTCGTCAAGGTGTTTCCATTTGGGACTGTTGAAATTATGGATGAAGCATCAGGCTCGACATGGGTTGTGAACGGACACCGCCTGAAAGTATACATCGAGGGAGAAACTATGTCTAACACCATTGAAGAGACTTCAATCTCTGATCCCTCATCTCCATAAGAAACATTCACATTCCGTCGAGCTAATGACGTTAAACAAGCACTTTGTGGGAGGCAACCCACGTTTTTGTTTATTTTTCTTGAATTTTCTTTTTATCTTGTTTTCTTTAATTTTATTAACTTTTTGTAATTATTTTGCAGGAAAAAAAAAAAAGTGGAATTTGCGAGAGCTCGGGCCAGCGGGTCGCTGGGCCTGAGCGGGACGCTGGGTAAGTTTTTCGGAAAATTGCGAGAGCCAGGCCCAGCGGGACGCTGGACCCCAGCGGGCCGCTGGACCTGGTCAAAATCGCGATTTACGGGTTTTTAACCCTGATTTTCTTCTTCTTCCTCCCACACACGCCGAAGCCGCCTCATCCTCTCTCAAATTCGCCCCATAGCCGCCGGTTTCCACCTCTCAAATCCTCTCCTTTCATCCACAATTGAAGATGCCTCGTGGTAGCAAACGCACGGCTCGTTCCCAACAACCCGAGGAGGACTCACACTCTCAAGCCCCCAACATTGATCCCACTTTCTCGAGGATGTACCGATGCCCGTTCCCACTCTTATCTTATGCGGAAGGTAAACTTTATAGCTCGTTTTTACCTCTACGTATTACTCCTCCGCATCATCTTGATTGGGGTTTGGTGAATAGTTTGAGAATTAGAGCTCAATTGGTTAAATATTTGAAGAATTTATGCTTGTTTAAGTTGTCGGATAATGTGAATGTTGGGTATGATTCCTTGTGCTTGGAGATGTTGGTTACTTGTGATTATAGGCCCGGGAATTCAAGTATGAGATGTCGCTTTGAGGGGCTTGAGTATGAAATCACTGTTAAGGATATGCATGATGCATTTGGTTTTTCTCTTGATGAGGGGGCATTTATGGGTGTGCCTGAGAGTTTTAATGTGCATTCGGCTTGGAAGGAGTTGACGGGCTTTAACAACTGGAATCCGAGTGGCACACAAGCTGGGTTTCTTCAAGATGGAATTCTTTCCTTTGTGCACAAGTTCATTGCATATAATATTTCGGGAAAGAAGGAGGCAAATAAGGTGAATAGCAATGAAGTTTTTCTCCTTTGGTGTGCTAAGAACAATAAGAAGGTGTGTCTTTCACCCTTTGTTTGGGCACAAATTGATAGCATCAAGAAGAGGAGCAAGAGCCACCCGTCTTTGACCCACATTGCTACCGGTTTAGCACGGCACTTTGGCATAGCAGTTCCGGGAGCTAACATGAATGAAGTGCCAAGTGTGTCGATTAGCTTGGCTGAATTTGTAAAGGGAAAGATTTTGAAGTCGGCTACAGAGTTTTACCCCGTTGCCGACCGTTCTTGTGTTCGAGATGAAATGAGGCTTGCTAGAGACCAAGAGATGGTGGAGAAGGACCATCTGGAGCAGGAGGATCGTCACATGAGGATGTAATGGAAGAAGATGCTTATGAAGAGCTTGAGTCCCTACCGGAGGGTCTACTTATGATTATCTCTCCGGTTTTGGTTATGATGGGTTCCAAACGGACTTTGCTTCTTTTCAAGCCCGTGTCATGGAGCATCTTGATGAGCATGGTAGCACTCTTCGGGCTATTAACACTCATATGGGATCCATCAACACGAGTGTGAGTAGCCTTGATAGGAGAGTCTCCAATTTGGAGACACAATTTTCTCGTTGGTCCGGTATTAACCTTACTCCTCGTACCAAGACGGATCCTTGGGCCGGTACTCCTTGGGCTTCATATTCCGACCCCTCTCATCCCTCCAACCCACCTTTGTAGTTTTGGTAAGTTTGGTAAGTAAGTTCGTTTTATTTTTCTTGTTATTTTGGTTTTTAGTTAGTTTTTTGTTTTTACTTTATTTTATTTAGTAGGTATTATGCTTGGTTTTCTTTGTTTTTGTTTGTGTAGGTAACTTGCTTATGGGGTCCTTTGAGGATTTGAAGCTTGATTGCCGAATTGTGTCGTCATTAGTGAAGCTTTCTCATCCCTTTTTCTTTACTTTTATTGCAATGGGGACATTGCATGTTTTAAGTGTGGGGGGGGGGGGGGGAGATGTAGAAATTTTGTGATAGGATTTATTTTTGATTTATTTGTGATTTGTTTGCTTAATCCTTTTGTGAGTCTTTCAACATCTATGTGGATTGGTCAAGCATGAGTTTTGTTATGATGATGAGGCTAATGATGATTGCTTGTTTTGATTGAAAACTTACTTGTGAGCATGTTAGGACTCGATAGATTTGATTGGTAAATATAGACTTTAGCCTCCATGAACATGAATCACCTTTTACCCTATGTTGTGAGATTTTGAGCCTTGACTAAATGCATGATGATAGTCAAATTCCTTTCTTGTGTGTGAATGTTCAAGCATGCATAATTGTCTCTAGAACTTGCCTTGGTTTCTCCCTCGAGATTGCATCGTGTGCTTAAAAATGAAGAAATGATTCTAGGCCATCTTTCATAGCCTTTTCTTTCCCTTTTACCTTGTCCAAATTTGAAACAATAAAATCCTAGTTAGCCCCTTTGAGCCTTGGAGATCTATTACTTAGATCTAATTTCTTTGGATAGCCTTGGGTAAGGAATTAACGTTGGGATTGAGTTTTGGTTTGGATTGGGAGTGTGTTGTTGGAAAAATCTTTTGAAAAAGAGAAGAAAAGGATTAGGAAATTGGATTGAGAAGTTATAACCTCCTAACCTCCTACTCATATAAGCTCTATATATATGTAAAAAAAAAAGAAAAAAAAAGAGAGAGAGAATAAAATAAAAATAAAAAAAATGAATGAATAAGAGCATAAATGAGTAGGAAGTAAAATAGAGTTTTTGAAAGAAGTTTGGTGATGAATTTGAAGTTTTGCCTTGGTTTGAAGTAGTGTGGGGGGGGTCAAGAGTTGTTGGGAAGAAAGAGAGAATTGAGTGAATTGAAACCTTTGGGGATTAACTCACTTTAGCCAAAAAATTCCTCACCTACCAAAGAGCCTACATCATAACCAATAATAAGTCCTTTTGATCTTTGTTTTGAGCACACACTTAAGCAATGGAGAGGTGAGATGATTTGCAAGCTTATGGTAGACTTTGTGTTTGTCTTGAATTGAGTGATTTGTTTTCCTACCTATACACTTGAGAGATGAGGGTTCACTCATATAATTTTCATGTTGTGAGGATTCTTGTTCAAAGAGGCTAAATGTTGAAGTTTGCTATGAAAAGTTTGTTGGGAAGTTGCATGTTTCACTTGTATGCTTTGTAGGAAATACTGAAGCCTAATGCATTGTCACTGTTGGGGTTGTTATATATAGCTAAAGCAAAAACGTGTTTTAGTATATATGACATGTATTCCACTGGTAACAATCACCTATCTGAATAAATATATTAATAAGAATAAGCCCTATATCTCATGTTTTAGAACACGTGGACGGCTCGGGTGTCAGGGAGATCACGCAGCGTTCGACAATAATTATGAGATATAAACAGTGTCACAGTCGAGATAGCTTGGGAAACCTATCGGTTTAGACTGCAACATAACGGTAGTGGCGGGTCTCAGTCGCTAGTTATGTTGGTACGGTGGAACGTATTGACAGGATCGAGTGAGATAAGGTTCTTCTGATACTGACCCTAGCAATAGGTGAAGAACTAGAGATCTCGGGATTTAGAGATATGATCTTAATCTCGATATGCTATTAGAGATATATGTGTTGTTCACTGTTACTTTGACTTGTATAGCTAAGGGTCTATCGCAGCATCCCTGATGACTTGCATCTTGGGTAACATGAGGGCACATAGTATGTCTAATTAGTTATATCGAGACACCGTGTCCGTATTAGGTTGAGAGATATCCCCTCAGGGAGTTCACAAGGTTTATTATACCAAGTCATGCATGCTGATTAAGTTCAGGTATAATAATAAGGGGTGAACGGGTACTACTTGAGGAAAATAAGATGTTAATTAATTATGAGCAGTCAGAGGAGCTCTAATTAATTAATGGATATCGGAGTCATTAAACACGGGGATAGCTCTAAATAAAGTATCAGCCCTAATCTACAAATTGGGACAGAGCGGTGATTCAGTTGTGATTCTTTAGTGGAATGCATCACAACTCTAATGAAATAAATGTTCTGGGTTGATCATGGTTATTTCATTAGGTAAGGCTAAACTCTGTCTGGTACATAGATCCCTGGGGTGGCCCAAGAGCTCTTCAGGAAAGGAATTCAAGGTATTATTGAGGGATACCAGTTTTGGACTGAAAAGAGACATTATGGGTTTGAGCCCATTAATGTGGCGCCTACTGTAGTGTAGGGGACGCCAGTTTCCTCTTTTAGTGTCCATCTGATCTCAATAATTGTACTCTGGTTAATTATATAATTATGGAATAAATTAATATCTAATTAATTAATATTTATTCTTAATTAAGGAATTAGATAATTAATTTAATAATTATATATTATTTTCCTTATAATAATTAGGGATAATTCTAATTGTATTTAATTAGAATTTGTTCCAGTAATTATTAACTAAACCGGACTTTAATTAATTAAAGCCCGTGACTTAGTGGACAAGGAAAGTGGCGCCCCCTCCTCTTATAAATTAGGAGGAGGAGATTCTCAAAAACCTAAGTTTCTGAAAGGAGAATCGGCGCCTATCATCAGCAAAGGGAGAGTTCCTGGTTCCAAAGTTCCTAGACGCCCACACAGTCGAAGAACTTCGAGGAAAGGGATCACACCTCAGTAATCTAGACCTGTAGATTACTCCGTCGGCACAGATCTGAGGTATAACATTCTAAACTCGATTATATGATTTAGTTGCATTTAAATTGTCACATCCAATTCGAAGATCCTGTGGGAAAAAGGAATGCTTTCAAGCAGCAGTTCCAGCAACTGGTATCAGAGCCAGGTTCTAGAATTGGCTCTGTGATAATTGGATTAAATGTATGTTCATGCATTCGAGTCGATTATGCTATAAACTGTGCATGCTGCTGTCCGGGAACAACGTGTGTTGTTTTTGATCCCGTTTTATTCGGTTTTTCGTGTTATTTTTCAAATCGGTGAGAAATAAGGTACCGATTAGAATAGGATTCGTTTTTCTGTAAATCTTTCCATGTATTTTTTCGATTTGGTATTGTAAGTGCTGGAAATCGGAGTTGGAAAATCGAAGAACGAGCACAATAATCGAGGGGACGTGGTGGCGGCAACCGCACAAGGTGGCGCGTCAACCGCACGCGCGTGGTGATCAACGGCGGCTGTAGTTGTTTTGGCTGCGTTTCAGCCATCACCTTCGTCGTTCACGACGGCTAGCCCTAGAGTTTAAACCCTAGGGCAGAAGCGGCGTCGGAACGGAGGCAAGGGGCTGATGAAGCGGCGGCAAACGGCAGCGGACGACGGGTGCAGCAGCGACGGCCAAAAACCCTTAGGGTTTCAGCCTATGCGCTGCTGCTGTGATTCACGACGGTGTGTGCGGACCAGCCCAGCACTACAATGGTGCTGGGCAGACTTGGACAGCGGAGGTGCGGCGACGGACGGCGGCGATCGGTGCTGCAAGTGGCGGTGGTGGCAGGGGCCGAAACCCTATGGGTTTCAGCCATGGTTGCTACTGCTGCAGCAGAGATCGATGGCTGAAGATAAGGCGGACGAGCCCAGCACCGTCGAGCAAGCTCGGACGGCAGAGGAGGTAGCAGCGGAGCCGGCAACAGCGGCGGAGATGGGCGGTGGCGAAAAATTTTCCGCGCACGGCCCTAATTCCGACTGCTGCGGCTGCGATGAGCTGCGGGGGGCTGCTCGCTGCTGGTGTGGCTTCTCGGCATTGCCCGGGAGACCTGCCGGAGCAGTGGGAGCACTCGGCGACAGCGATGGCTACGAGCGGAGGCGGACGATGGCGGCAGCGATAGGGTTTTTGCTGCACGCACGCCGTCGAGGGCCTCTTCTCCGCTGCTGCTGTTGTGATGGCTTGAAACCGGTGCCTCCTTGGTGTCGGGAAGCTCGCCGTTCGAGTGGGAGCGGTCGGCGGCGGCGGTGGTTCGTCGGCGGAGGTGCAGCAGCGGCTGCAGCTCGATGAAGACGACGACGATGATGATGATTGAGCCGATGTTAGGCCTGATGGGCTGGATTCGGGCCGGGCTGCAAGGGTAGCAGCTGGCCCGATCAAATCCATCCCGGTTCAATCGTTCAACCCGGTTTTTGCCCCGGTTCGACACGTGGTCGTCCACGTGTATTCACACGTGTGATGACATGACACGTGTCAGTGACGTGGCAAGCGAACGAGGGATGTTCGTTCTTCAATGAATGGTCCTTGTCGTTCAACGAGGGCTAAGGTTTTCCGAAACTTTAGTGTGATCGTTGACGGTTAGATTTTCGTAACTAATTCGTTTCAAAAATCATTCGTCTCGTCTCATTTTAGAAATAGGGAATTCCGCGCCCTAATTCCATTTCGAGCTACTTGCTAATTATGGAAGGTGGACTTGAAGACCAAGTGAAGACTTTCCAAGACCGAAGCTTGTTTCGGATTTAATTAATTAAATTGTAATAGATAGGTTTTATCCTTCCCGGTCGGCAGCCTATTTATTTATTTAATTAATTATGCATGCTATGGATGGTTTAAATTACGCAATGTGATGAAAGCATGTTTTGCATGTTATTGTTGCTTTTATTAAATGCGTAATAGAAACGAACATGCCTAAGGTGTCAATAGCATGGATTTATGATTTCAAAAGCGAGCATGTTTTATTACTTGCGTTTAGAAATCATGCGATAGGACTTAATTGTCAACGTGCTTCGTATATCGCATAAAACCCTTTGAAAATAAAAAGACTAAGCGGTAAAATCAATTAGTTTTAATTAATTAATTGGGGACCTCCATATTTGGTTTTAGACGAAGTCAAGGATTAGAATCGGATAGACATCCACCTACGTGGCCTACACGATATCGAACCCCTTGCCCTTATATTCGTCGGTAAAATTTCTCAATAACTTAGAATATTCTTTAGGAGAGTGGGAGTTGTATGAGTAAACGTCCACCCTACGTGGCTTGCACGTACAGACTCTAACTCGGTCCTTAGTGGAAATTTTAAGTGAGATAATCTAAGAGGGCATCTACAATACCGGCATAGTTCTCGTTTTCTATGCTATCTTGTAGATAAACTCGGTTAGGTGAATAATATGGTTAAAGCTTAGCTACTAATTGATGAATCCTCCCTACGAGGTCACTTCTCAAAATAGTAGGGTCCGGTTAAGGTACGGGTTATTATTTCTTTAGTTCACAAGGGTCCATGTGATGATAAGAGAAATAAACTGGCTCTAGAAGTCATGGTCGAAAATTTCATGCTTGCCTGGTCGCCCTACGTGACTCAAGTATAAAATTTTTGGGCTACTCGTTTGTTGGTTCAATGTTATTTTGTCAAAGGGTTATAACATTGATAACATAAATTATTTTTATTAAATAAGTTGTTAACTGTCAACTTATGTTATTTGGTTTCAGATATGTCTTTGTCCTCAATACGCAATAAAATAAATCGTTTGCTAAATTTCCCTAATGGAATTCCTGAGGATTTCCGTGAGAAGCTGCTAAGAACCTTGGCAAGAAAAGAAATGGAGTTAATGAGGTTTGTGGATTATTTCGATATGAAACGGTACCTCAAGGTGTTCACACATTTCTCTGTCACATACTTCTTAAATGGAGGAAAGATGGCGGGAAGAACGAGGTGTGAAATCTTGCTTTCTACTTTCCCTGATTGGTTTTTGGCCTTAAGAGAAGAAGTTGTTGGTGAAGTTCATCATGAGGATGTCTTTGCTTTATGTGAAGAATTACTCAAATTTGATGAAGTCAGGATCAACTTAATCCAAGAAGCAAGAAGGGAAAATCGACTTGATCAAGGGAAACCTCCCAATGAAGAAAAGGTTATGAGATACTCATCAACCTGGGATGAAAATGAATATACCATAAGTGACTATGTTCAGTCACAAAGGTATAGGAGGTTTCTTGATTTTGTTGATGCAACCAGAGCTAAGGTTCAGTTAGCATGCAAACATAAACTTCCAGCCAAGAAAGTTTATGTAAGGCGGAATAAGAAACAAAAGATGGATGAAGGTATGTCTCTAAATGTAACATGATGAAACATATTAGCATTGGTTTAGTCCTTTATTGGACGGATTGAACTGGTGGATACTAATTATGGTTTGTTACATGTGTTTCTTTGTAGGCGATGCCACAAAGGATGATGAGGCGGCTTCGAGTCCTGATGTCAGCGAGCATTGATGGTTGATGCGGTTGCTGATTACTCGAAGACTTCTGTTTCTTTGTTTTATCTTTTGGTTTTGAGATAGATGTTTGGGATGATACATTACTTTACTGTTTTTCATTACATTGGTGCCAAGTTTTGGCGGTACATTTGTTTTGAATTGGTTTATGGATGATTTCGGTTTTAACATTTGTGTTAATTTGAGTTTAACACTGGTTGTTAAATGTTTTTCATTCATGTGTATAAGTAATTATCTAGTAACATGGAATATCTCAAATATGATTAGATAAATGTAGTTGTTTCTTTGTTTCTCATCTCTTTTCTCATCTTGTTTTGAAACATTACTAAACTATGTCAAGTATCTATAATTCTACCTTACAATTTGAGTATAAATTGGCATTATGACCGATTTTAACTCAAGATTGGATATAAGGGATATTTGCGTGAATTGCAAATTAGTTGAATTAAGATTGGTGAAAAGTTGGATTAGTAAAAGTTTCAATAAAAGATTAAAAGGATAAGGTGATAAAAAAGATCGTTATTGAACGAATGTTCAAAAATGATAGGATCATTCAAGGAATTTCAATAAGTCAAGAAGTACAAGAATGAATAGTCACAAGTATTCTGCACAAGGTCATCTTTATTGCAGTGGGAGTGTTTTTAGAAATAGAACACTAAATCGTTTTTCATATACATCAAGAAATTAGTTTTCTTGGAAAATGTACATGAGGAATGAAACGACCACGTGAACATGAAAGTTTAATTGAGAAGGTTAAAGTAATTGATACATTCCATGTTAATTTGCAAGGTTCATTGTTGGATTTAGATCCATGATGAAAAGTGCAAATGGCAATGGAAGAACAAAGTTGATATGAAAAATATACAAAAAGTTTTTTATATTTCTATATTAACACTTTTTGTACCTCATAAGTTATAATCCAATATCTGTTTAAAGTCAATGGCTTTTTGCAGGAAAATATTTGGATATAACGGTTATGTTGGATCAAATGTGTATCAATTAAGGACATTATTCTGAATGCTTGATAACTCTTGCGGAAATTCGAATAATAGGAGCATTTATGGAATGACATGCATAAAATCAAGTTTTATGGAACGTGTCAATAAATGTTATAGTTCTCATGGTAATGAAGATGATAGGTGTGATTTTCTTGTACATTATGTGATGATATCACTAACTTTGGCAACATTGTGAAAGTATTATCAGACATAATGGTGATGGTTATCCGGACAGTTTAAGACGCAGAATTTGAATAATGTAGGGTACATCCATAAGGATAGTATACATGATTCAAGTATTCTACGTAGGTTACTGTTCTGACTAGGTTATCGATATAATTTATATCGAAAAAGTGTCAGATATTTGTTATTGCTGCGTGCAAGGTAACAAATATAGTTCATTAATGAACACGGATAATCGGGGAGTGTGTTGGTAAATGAGGTAATCGACCTTAAATCTATGTGTTCACTTAGAAAAGGAGAACCATACCTTGGAGAATCTCGGAACAGTAAAATGTTTATGAGAGTTCTTTCATGACAAGCTAAATATGTAGTGGGAGCTACTAAAGCAGCTGTATGGTTGGAAACTTTACTTTGTGAAATGGTAGTAATCATATCTTGCAAGAAATCTCACATGAGTTTTCAAGTGCAGAAGCAAGATCTATGGATTTGTCAACCTGGGAAAACACATAGGAGTACCGATTGGTTTATGTAACCATAAGGCGATATTGCGTGTATAAAGGAACATTAAAGCAAGAATGTTTATATGGCGGTTTATTCACTAAATTGAGTATGCCGGCACCTCGGAAGCACGTGGTGGGCATTGTCTCAGTGATCCTCCCACGGTAAAATCTTTCAGTATAAGTGGGAGAAGATGTGAAATACAGTGATGCCATATAGTTTCCGATAGACACATGGGTATACTAAAAGTTTTTACTTTAGTATAAGTGGGAGATTGTTGGGGTTATTATATATAGCTAAAGCAAAAACGTGTTTTAGTATATATGACATGTATTCCACTGGTAACAATCACCTATCTGAATAAATATATTAATAAGAATAAGCCATATATCTCATGTTTTAGAACACGTGGACGGCTCGGGTGTCAGGGAGATCACGCAGCGTTCGACAATAATTATGAGATATAAACAGTGTCACAGTCGAGATAGCTTGGGAAACCTATCGGTTTAGACTGCAACATAACGGTAGTGGCGGGTCTCAGTCGCTAGTTATGTTGGTACGGTGGAACGTATTGACAGGATCGAGTGAGATAAGGTTCTTCTGATACTGACCCTAGCAATAGGTGAAGAACTAGAGATCTCGGGATTTAGAGATATGATCTTAATCTCGATATGCTATTAGAGATATATGTGTTGTTCACTGTTACTTTGACTTGTATAGCTAAGGGTCTATCGCAGCATCCCTGATGACTTGCATCTTGGGTAACATGAGGGCACATAGTATGTCTAATTAGTTATATCGAGACACCGTGTCCGTATTAGGTTGAGAGATATCCCCTCAGGGAGTTCACAAGGTTTATTATACCAAGTCATGCATGTTGATTAAGTTAATGTATAATAATAAGGGGTGAACGGGTACTACTTGAGGAAAATAAGATATTAATTAATTATGAGCAGTCAGAGGAGCTCTAATTAATTAATGGATATCGGAGTCATTAAACACGGGGATAGCTCTAAATAAAGTATCAGCCTTAATCTACAAATTGGGACAGAGCGGTGATTCAGTTGTGATTCTTTAGTGGAATGCATCACAGCTCTAATGAAATAAATGTTCTGGGTTGATCATGGTTATTTCATTAGGTAAGGCTAAACTCTGTCTGGTACATAGATCCCTGGGGTGGCCCAAGAGCTCTTCAGGAAAGGAATTCAAGGTATTATTGAGGGATACCAGTTTTGGACTGAAAAGAGACATTATGGGTTTGAGCCCATTAATGTGGCGCCTACTGTAGTGTAGGGGACGCCAGTTTCCTCTTTTAGTGTCCATCTGATCTCAATAATTGTACTCTGGTTAATTATATAATTATGGAATAAATTAATATCTAATTAATTAATATTTATTCTTAATTAAGGAATTAGATAATTAATTTAATAATTATATATTATTTTCCTTATAATAATTAGGGATAATTCTAATTGTATTTAATTAGAATTTGTTCCAGTAATTATTAACTAAACCGGACTTTAATTAATTAAAGCCTGTGACTTAGTGGACAAGGAAAGTGGCGCCCCCTCCTCTTATAAATTAGGAGGAGGAGATTCTCAAAAACCTAAGTTTCTGAAAGGAGAATCGGCGCCTATCATCAGCAAAGGGAGAGTTCCTGGTTCCAAAGTTCCTAGACGCCCACACAGTCGAAGAACTTCGAGGAAAGGGATCACACCTCAGTAATCTAGACCTGTAGATTACTCCGTCGGCACAGATCTGAGGTATAACATTCTAAACTCGATTATATGTTTTAGTTGCATTTAAATTGTCACATCCAATTCGAAGATCCTGTGGGAAAAAGGAATGCTTTCAAGCAGCAGTTCCAGCAGTCACTTCATAATTCATCGCTTGATATCATATCTTGAGTATAGTTTGCTTGAGGACAAGCAAATGATTAAGTGTGGGGGATTTGTTTAGTATGTTTTTGTGTGAATTTTCTAGTGTTTTGAGAGTCGTTTTTAGTTTCTTTTGGTTCATCTTTCTTGTTATTTTCTTGTGTTTTAGGTGAAGTTGGGGTCGAGAGGAGAATGGTTCGAAAGATTAAAGAAGAGGGCATGTTTTGGATGTTTTGAAATGAAACAGTGAATGTCAAGTGAAGAAGGATGAAAGGAATCGAAGCTCGTTGAAGAAAAGGAGAAACGAGAAGAGAAGAAGAAGAAAATAAGTGAAGAAGGCCGAAGAGGCAGGCCAGCGGGCAGCTGGGCCTGCCAATTAAGAAAAATCGCGAGAGGGTTGCCCAGCGGGCCGCTGGGCCGGGCCGATTCTTAATGTTATTTTTCCTTATTTGATTAGGTTTTTGAAGACCTATATATATGTAAACTCTTATGAACGAAGAGACTTTTGATTCCTTAGATTTTTAGCTTTTAGAGCATTGCTTGGGAAGATTGGGAATCCAGATTCAAGTTCTTGCAAGTTTAATTCAAGTTTCATTTTTCCTTTAGTTCCTTGTTCTTCGTTCGTTTAAATTCTCGTAAGCTTAGTTAAAATTCTTAGATTAAATTTTAAGTGCTTTTCATGTTCTCTTGTTTTTATTTTTCTAAGATTCAAACTTTGTTTAGTTTTTCTAGATTTAATTTAATAAGCATGTTTAGGTTTCTTTGCACTAGTGTAGATTTATTTGCTTTCTTTATTGCTTTCTTTTCAATTCATGCCTAGGTAGATTTATTGCTTTTACATAGTTTTTAATCTCAAGGTTTAAGATTAATTGCTTTTAATTGCTTTCTTTCATTTTAAAGCCTAGGACTTAATTCAAATCCAAAACCCCCCTGTTTTTACTTGCTTTCTTAGGGTAGATAATCGCACAATTGGTTTCCCTGTTAAGCTTTCCTTGAGATTCGACTTAGGGTTCATCTTACTAGTACTACGATAGACCTAGTCCTATTGCTAGCACTATTTTGGGTGAATTTCCTACCTATACACTTGAGAGATGAGGGTTCACTCATATAATTTCCATGTTGTGAGGATTCTTGTTCAAAAAGGCTAAATGTTGAAGTTTGCTATGAAAAGTTTGTTGGGAAGTTGCATGTTTCACTTGTATGCTTTGTAAAGAATACTGAAGCCTAATGCATTGTCACTTTGAAATTCATTGCTTGATATCATATCTTGTATAGTTTGCTTGAGGACAAGCAAATGATTAAGTGTGGGGGATTTGTTTAGTATGTTTTTGTGTGATTTTTATAGTTTGGTTTGAGTTTGTTTTTGTATATTTTGTTTGTTTTTATTTGTTCATTTCGTGTGTTTTAGTCAAAGTTGAGTTCATAAGGAGTTTTGGAAGAGAAGAGAGAAAAGGAGCACAAGAACGAAGAAATGAGCAAAAAGTAAAGATCAATTTGGGATGAACTAAAAGCATAATATCGGAGAGGAGTTCGATAGGAGCGCATAGGAAAAAACGGTGGTCAATTTCGAGTTCGGACGAAGGAGATATGGCCGAAACAAAAAAGTTGCGCGCAACGGGCCGAGTGTAGCACCCAGCGGGCCGCTGGACCTCAGCGGGCCGCTGGGCCCGTTAGTTTCAAGAAAAACGCGAGAGAGATACTCAGCAGGCCGCTGAACCCTAGCGGGCTGCTGGGCCGGGCCGACTTGTTATGTTATTTTTCTTATTTGAGTAGGTTTTTGAGATCTATATATATGAAAACTATTGTGAACGTGAGAGACATCTTTCTTCCTAGTTTTTAGCCCTTAAAACTCTAGATTAGTTTATATTAGTTTTTAGTTATTGCTTTGAAGATTATAGCTTTGGATTCAAGATTTTAATTCAAGTTCTTTGTTCTTTCTTTCATCTTTGATAAGTAAGTTTAATTTGTGCTCTTAGATTAATTTTACTTGTTTTCTCTAATCGTTTTATTTAGTTTAAATTTATTTGCTTTAATTTACATTAGATCCATGTTAAGATTTATTTGCTCTAGTTTAGATTTAATTGCTTTCTTTTCAATTCATGCCTAGGCAGATTTACTGTTTTCTTCTAGTTTAATTTATTATCCCGGGTGATAGACGGGAGTGCTTTCTACTTGCTTTTATTTGCTTTCAAGTCTAGTTTAATTTATTTGCTTTATTTATTTTGAATCCTAGGACTTAATCAAAATCCAAAACCCCCCTGTTTTTACTTGCTTTTTTAGGGTAGATAATCGCACAATTGGTTTCCCTGTTAAGCTTTCCTTAAGATTCGACTTAGGGTTCATCTTACTAGTACTACGATAGACCCAGTCCTATATTACTAGCACTATTTTGGGTGAAACAATTCACTACCTACACCCGCCACACGCGGATACCCGCTACCCGTCAGGTACCCGCGAACCCGTCGGGTAATCGCCACCCGCCACTCATCGGGTATTCGCAAACCCGCCACCCGTCAGGTACGAGCGAACCCGCGACCAAAATTTACAAATCACAAATTTAAATTAATATTCATCTAAATTCACAAATCACAATTAATATCTAAAATACAATTTCACAAATCACGATTAATATCCAAATTTAATACAAATCAAATCCACAAAGTTCAATTTTATCAACTAAAATTCAAATTTTAAATTTAAAACCTAATAAAGTAATATTATTCAACAAAAAAAATGTTTCTAATTAAAATATATAATATAATATAATTATAGAAGTAATAATTTTATTTCTTAATATTCATTAAAAAAACTATATTTAATTATTTATTAATATAAAAATAATTGAATAATTTGCGGGTAATACCCGCAGGTATTTTAACGGATAAATTTAGCGGGTATACAGGTTTCGTGGGTATGGATCCATATCCATACCTGCGAACAAAATGGATATTAAATCGTACCCATACTCGTACCCGTGTGTATCAAATCGCCTTATACATGCACCTATTAGGGTCGGGTATCCGTGGGTAAATTGTCATCTCTACATGTAACTACATGTGTAACGAGGTTGTCGTGGAATTGGAGAGTCAAGAATTATAGTTTTTCCCCTTATGGTGTGTTTACTTATATAAAAGGAAATATAAAGGAGTATAAAATTTTATTTACCATTTTATATTTCGTTTACTTTGATGTATAAAAAATCCGATCAGGTGGTATAAAATCTCGGCAACTCGATATCCTCTACAATGGTATACTTTTACACTTCAGAGAATCGTGTGATAATTTTACTCTTAAGAGAATCTCGGGCGGTGCCGATGTAAAGAGGGCAGAGTGTGAGACTCATTCTAAAAACTTACATTTCAACGGTCATTTCTCCGCTTCACTCTCATTCATTCCTCATCTTCTATTTTTACAGAACCTCTAATATTCATTTAAGTGAAAAAGAAAGTGGAACAAAAAACAAAGGAAAGAGAACAAGAAATCAACGTATGAGGAGAGTAGATAGATGAGGCTTGAAGAGAACAAGAAAAGGATTGAGGAATTCAATCTCTATATACAGATTTGTCCATCCCAACATTTGACGACCCATCAAATTCAAGGACTTTGGTGTTGATGTCGTCGCCGCATTCGGACAAGGAGATTGATCGATCGTGGATTTTAGAGTGTTTTCGTGATAGTGAGATTTGCAGAAAACTAAGAATACGAGAGTTTACGTGGTTCGATCTTTGGGTAGATCTACATCCACGGAGGAAAAATGAGAATGCTTGTATTTAAAGTATTTCAAGCCAGCAATTACAGTCCTCCCTCTTGCCTTACAAAATGACTCTATTTATAGAGAATTGAGGTCAGGGGTGGTTGAGAGATCATGGGTGCTGTCGTCCGTACTCTGACCGCCGGGGGTGGTTGGCTGAATTTCTTGACTTCTGCTATTGGGCTTTATCCTGGATTGGGCTGGGGAAATTAGGAATGGGCCGAGCTGATCCGGGCCACTGGGCAACATCCTATCACATCCCCCCCCCCAAAAGGTCGGAGAAGCGAGGTCATTGTAGATAGGTGTAAATTGCCTTGCCCTCGTGAGGTCGGGTAGTTTAGACGAGGTCGAGCTTGAATTGCATTGCCCCGTCGAAATTGGGATTTCGACGAAGTTGAACTGCATACCGCCTTGTTTTGACGAGGTCGAGCTTGAATTGCATTGCCCCGTCGAAATTGGGATTTCGACGAAGTTGAACTGCATACCGCCTCGTTTTGACGAGGTCGAATTTAAATGGGCGGGATTTGAAAATTCGCGACTGTTGGAGTACAGCTCGCATAGGGCACGTGTCGCGTCCTTACTGGGAAGATGAAGAGGCGGGATTTGAAAAGGCGGAAGATTTGCTTATAAAAGCTTCCAGCGTACGCCTTGAAACAATTTCCCCAAATTTACAGTCCCGACTTGAGAAAGAGAAAACCCTAGATCCAAAATTCTGCAACCACCGCCGCCTGTCAGTCAATTTCCCGGTGATTTGTAGTCGGAAAAAAAAACTGTGACAAGTAAGTATTCTCTTATAATGGATTCTTCTTCTTCTCCCCGAGTAGGTACTGATAGTGCGAATATAGAGGTTTCGTCTTCGCCGTCTAGGGGATTTCCGGCGAAGGTTTGGTTAAATGTACATACTCGCGCATTAGTCCCGCCGGCGTTTCGAGAAATTGAATTCCCACCGCTGGTCGGGTCCAATGTGTCTCTGGCTGGTGCCTCCACCATGTCTATATCTCATATGCAGGATTTGGCTCGCCGTTTTTTATTTCCCGAGTCGGTCGAACTGCTTTTAACCTCGTGATGTTGATAGGGGTAGTTCGCCTCCCATAGGATTTTTTACCGTATATGAAGACTATCTTCATTTCGGTCTACGGTTTCCTTTAAATCCTTTTTTTGTTGAGCTCTTAGGAGAGCTTCAATTGGCGTTAGGTCAGTTGCAACCACCTTCTATTAAGCAGGTCGTCGGTTTTTGTTTCAAGGTCAGCCGCCGTGGTGGTACGCCTACTGTAGATTCATTTCTTAGGTTTTTTAGACCTAAGCTTGGTCCGACGGGGTGGGCTTACCTTTCCCCTATTAATAGGTTTAAGTTCGGGATGCCCACTAAGGTGCCTAACTGGCAGAAGAAATTTTCTTCTGCCGAGTTGAAGGCGTACCGTTATATCCTTGGACCAAGGATAAGTTCCCGTCTCGAGACACTGGGAAACCCGCCAGTGAGCTCAAGACGGACTTAATGAGCGTCGGCCTCATTGAGAGAGATTATTCGGAGGCCGATCTCGCAAGGTATGGGCTAAGCCCATATAATTTCGTATCCACTGCGGACTTGGGTGAGGCCCTGCTGTACTACTTTGTCTTCGGCATTCTGTTGGTGTTGACTGACGGGTTTTTTTTTTTTTTGTAGTGGACGCTCAAGCTATCCAGGCCGCTCTCCAGAACAAGAACAAGAGGAAGAGGCAGAAGGCCTCTGCTTCAGGTGGCGGAGAAGACGACCTCAGCGACGTCGTCGGAAAGGACAACCGACCTTGGGAGGTCGGTGTCCGTGAGTTCGCAGTTGGATGCTCCCGTCCGAAGCTCCTCTCCACTGCAGTTGGTGGGCCAATGACCTCGACGAACTTTACTTTCATTGGATGACGAAGTGACGATCGTCGAGAGTGGCCCGACCTCGGGCCAAGGACATGCACGGGAGATGTCATTCCCTGAGGTAAGCGTAAAACTGAAAGTACTTGTATATGGTGATTGTACCCTCTAATAAAATTCTGTCCTTTTATTTTGGGTTTTAGGAAGCCGAGGTGGCTTTGGACGGGTTACGAGGCTTGGCGAACTTCATCACAAGTGGAGTTGCCAAGTTTCAGAGAAAGACTGCTGAGGTCGCGGCGGTGGAAGATCGGCTAATGGCTAAGATCTCTGTCGTCGAAGCCGCGGCAGCAGGCAGCAGCGGATAGGGAGGCGGCAGCTTTAGCTGTCGCCGAAGAGGCGAAGAAGAAGGCTGCCAAGCTTGAGGCAGAAGTGGGTCGGCTGAGGACCCAAGTTGCCGGGGTGATAGCTGGACAGGGAGGCGTGTTCCGCGCGTTGGTGGAACGAGTCGTCCGGTCTACGCACTTCTCTCGGATGGCTGTTCAGCTGGTGAGTGCCATGAGCACCCCGGTTGTCTCAGCGGTGATCGACGATATCGCCAAGGACATCCCGGACTTGGACAAAACCAAGTACGGGTATGCTACCATGACGGAGGAGGAGACACTGCGTGACTTCGCCGAGGTGCTTCTGAAGTACACCTCTTCAATTCCGGTTGTCGAGCAGCTCTCCGCACAGAGGAGTCCGCTCAACGAAGATGCCATTCGGCGATGTCCCGTTGATAGGTACGAACTCCTGGAGATGGTCATTGCCGACTTGCTGAAGATGCCGGTTGAGGAGGGGACCACCAAGGAGCCAGCTCGCGATGACCCAGAGGAGCCTGAAGCCGAACTAGAGGTCGGCCTAGAAGGAGAAAATCGTGATGGAGTCAACTGACGCTTTTCACGATTTTTTGGCTTCTTTCCCTTTGTACTCTATTTTTTTTTTTGTAGCCTTGTACTTCGTCACCATTAGGGTGGCATTTCAGTTGCCATGTTCGGCTATAAATAAAATGGTTTTTTGTTAAACTTGCTTGTACTTATATTTTGTAGTCTGCTCCCGATTTTTTTGATGCTTCTCACTTTGTAAAGCAAATTTCCGAGCTTTGCCAAGCTGTAGAAGTAGCCGAGCTCAATGCTTCGAACTGGAAGAAGCAAGCTGACAACATCGAGATTGAGGCTGAAGTGAAGCTTCGAACTGCTCAGGAAAAGCTTGATGAAGTGCATGCGAAGTATCTGAAGCTCGATGACAAATACTAGCAAGCTTTGGACGACATCAAAACTTGCAAGGATATTTTCGCGGAGCATACGGAGTATGAGGTGATTATTCACCGAGCTGGAGGATCCACCATTTCTGAAACCTACAGTAAAGTCAAGGAACTTCAGGCTCGGTGCCGAAGCTATAGGGATCAATATGGGAAGGATTCCTGGCAGGTTCGAGGTGAATTTGAAGAACTCATCCGTGTGGTAAGCATTTATGAGACAGTCCTTGATTGCTTTCCGAAGTTGAAGCACATTATTTTGTCAGAGGCTGAGTTTTCAACCTCGGTCATCCCTGGTTCAGATCCGGGGTTGCTTGACCTGTACTTCCAGAGAATTCTTGGAAGGGGAATCTTCAAGGTCTGTCGACCCTGATCCCAGGATTGTCACACGCTATTCTCAAGAAATATACAGTCAAGAGCAGGCGGTTGGCATCTGGATGAGGTCGGGGCCAAACTAGCCAAAGTGGTTGAGGTAGAGGTCGAAGTTCGGCTCCTGGATGAGGTAAAGGCAGGCTTAGCATAGACGACATCTTGAACTTCAATTCTGGCAGGGATTTTGCTAGAGATTGGCTCAGTTTTAGTCAGCCAAAACCTCCGGGTTCCTCGTCTTCTTAATGTAACAATTGTACATTTTTTTCCATTCAAATAAAACGGAAATTTTTGCACACATTTTTAAGCTTTTCATCCTCGTCTTTAACTAAGGTAGGCTCCCTTGTTGTAAACGAAGACAGCTTTCATGTAGCCACTTCGTCGAGTGATAAAGTTTAGGCTTTTCAGATAGCCACTTCGTCCGACGACGAAGTTAAGGCTTTCAGTTAGCTACTTCGTCCGAAGACGAAGTTAAGGCTTTCAGTTAGCCACTTCGTCTGAAGACGAAGTTAAGGCTTTTAGTTTCCTTATTTGTCGAATTTATCGATAGGGGTGGTCCCCTTACGCGCGTTTAGGTGTTACTCCGAAGCGGAGTTTATTTGTATTATCCTCGTCAGGATTTTAAAATCGAGATACTCAATATGAATGAGAGAGACATGCAAAATGTATGCAAATGTATGCAAAAGATTTAAGCAAGTAAATGGAAAATTAAAATTTAATTGAATGAAGTTAAAATAAGACAGAATTTACCAAGACGACTCGATTCCTACGACCTAAATGAACTTGAACATTACTCTGTTTATAAAAAGTACCTCTTCAAGTGAGTAATGTGCCATATACGGGGTATGGGCTCACCAGATAGGTGGGCGAGCTTGTACGACCCTTTTCCGAGGACTTCTTGAACTCGGTATGGTCCTTCCTAGGTGGCTTCTAATTTGCCGAGCTTCTCCGTCTTACTGACCTCGTTATTCCGAAGTACGAAGTCGCCTACTTGGAGCTGCTGATGCTTCACCCGGCTGTTATAATACCGAGCTACTTGCTATTTGTATCGAGCTTCTTGTATGTAGGCTTGTTCCCGTTTTTCTTCTAGCAAATCCAAGTTAGTTCGAAGTCTGTCTTCGTTGTCTTGGGCTGCGAAGTTAAGCGTTCGGGGGCTCGGCAAACCGATCTCTACCGGGATCACCGCTTCGGTTCCATGCACCAAGATGTATGGTGTTTCACAGTGTGATGTCCGCGGGGTGGTTCGGTACAACCATAGGACTTGGGGTAAATTCGCTGTCCAGTCTCCTTTGGCCTTATCGAGTCGGGTTTTTAACCCTTTGACTATCGTTCGGTTCGTAACCTCGGTTTGACCATTCGCTTGAGGATGGGCTACCGAGGTGAACTTCTGTTGGATGTGGAGTTCGTCACACCATTCTCTGAACGTCATGTCTGTGAACTGGGTTCCGTTATCTGAGACGAGGACGTGAGGTATGCCGAAGCGACAAACTATGTTCTTCCAAATGAAGTTTAGGGCCTTTTTACTTGTGATCCGCGCCAATAGGTTCGGCTTCGACCCACTTCGTAAAGTAGTCGATGGCTACAATGAGGAACTGTAGTTGGCCGGGATCTTTTTCGAACGGGCCGACGATGTCAATTCCCCACTGCATGAACGGCCAAGGGCTTTGCATGCTGGCCAGTTCGGTCTGTGGCAATCTCAGAACCGTCGCATGGATTTGGCACTTCAGACACTTTTTGACGAGGTCTGTAGCGTCTTGGAACATGGTGGGCCAATAGTACTCCCACCTCATGACCTTTTTGGACAGGGCGCGAGCTCCGATGTGACTGCCGCAGGAGCCTTCATGGACTTCGCGCAGTGCGTAGTTCTGTTGGTTGGGCCCCACACATCTTAGAGAGGTTGGAGGTAGGATTTTCTATATAGCATTCCCTGTTCCAGGACGTACTTCGTGGATTTAGCCAGGAGCTTCCTAGCCTCGGCCTTATCGGATGGGAGTTCGCCATTTCCTAAGTAGTTGCGAAGTGGAGTCATCCAGTTCGGTCCATCTTCGTTTACTACATTAACTTCGGCATCATCAATACTTCGGAGCTGTACTTCTTCCACCAGAGGGATCGTTGATGATGATGCGAGTTTGGTTAGTGCGTCAGCTCGCCCATTATCTCCTCTTAGGATTCGCACCAACTCGAAGTACGAGAAGCTTTGTTGTAGGATCTTGGCCTTATGGAGGTACTTCTTTATTTGTTCTCCTTTGGCCTCGTATTTGCCTAGTATATGGTTCACTATGACTTGGGAGTCGCTGTGAATTTGAATGGCCTGTACTTGGAGAGCTTGGGCTAGACGAAGTCCAGCGATTAGAGCTTCGTACTCCACTTCGTTATTTGTGGTCGAGAAGTTGAACCGGAGTGCGTGGGTGGTCTCCTTTCCTTCCGGGCTAATGAGTAAGACCCCGGCTCCGCTTCCTTTGTTGCCTGATGCCCCATCCACATAGACCTTCCAACAGTCTTGCGGTGGTGGCTTCGGTGCCTCGGCCTTTGATTTATCCTCAGTAGGTTCGACGGATTGCTGTGTGTCCGTGAACTTGGCTTCTACTAGAAAATCAGCCAAGGCTTGCCCTTTAATGGCTTGGCGAGGTACAAAGGAAATCGCGTGCTCGCCGAGTTCTACAGCCCATTTAGCGATCCGCCCGGACGCTTCTGGTTTTGTAAGCACTTGCCGAAGTGGGAGGTCGGTCAGCACTTGTATCGGATGTGCGTGGAAGTACGGTCGGAGTCTCCTTGCTGCATTCACCAATGCAAGTGCGACCTTTTCCAAAGGTTGATACCTCGTCTCCGGCCCTTTTAGGGCTCGGCTTATGAAATAGACGGGTAGCCGATGACGTTTTTCTTCTCGCACCAGGACTGCACTGATTGCATCGTCCGAAGCGGCGAGGTATAGGAGAGGACCTCGCCCTCTTTTGGTACGATAATGTAGGGAGATTTGCAAGGTACTTCTTCAAGCCATCGAAAGCTCCCCTGTGCTCGTCGTTCCATTCGAAGTTAGGCGCCTTCTTTAGTATCTTGAAGAATGGGAGTTGTTTTTCGGCGGCCTTAGATAGGAAACGACTTAGGGCGGCTAGGCAGCCCGTCAGTTTGTGCACGTCATGGATTGACTTCGGCACTTGCATTTCTTGGATAGCTCGGACTTTTGAAGGGTTAGCTTTTAACCCTTCGCGTGAAACCCAACACCCTAGAAATTTTCAGATCGGACCATAAAAGTATACTTTTCTGGGTTTAATTTTAGGTTTACTTTACGAAGTAGGCTAAAAATAGTTTTAAGGTCAGTTACACAAGTGGCGATTTCCTTGCTCTTTACGACTATATCGTCTACATATACTTCGACAATACTACCGATGTGGGCTTCAAAAATCTTGTCGACCATCCTTTGGTATGTAGCTCCAGCATTTTTCAGTCTGAAGGGCATCTTTTTGTATGCGTAGACGCCGAAGTCCGTGACGAAGGCGGTCTTCGGCGCGTCCTCGACATTCATGAGGACTTGGTGGTATCCCTTGTATAGGTCCAAGAAGCTGAACACCTTGTGGCCAACAAGAGCTTCGACCTTCTTATCAATGTTGGGGAGGGGGTAGCAGTCTTTTGGGCAGTGCTTATTAAGGTCAGTGTAATCAATACACATCCGCCACCCGCCTCCTTGCTTTTTCACCATCACGGGGTTGGCCAACCAGGTCGGATATTTTACTTCGAATAAAATATCGGCCTTTTGCAGTTGCCGAACCTCATCATGGATCACTTGATTTCTTTCAGCTGCGAAGGCTCGCTGCTTCTGCCGAACTGGTTTCACCTCAGGATCGATGTTGAGGTGATGAGTGATGACGCTTGGTGCCACCCCGGTCATGTCTAGCGGCGACCAAGCGAAGACATCTATATATTCCCGAAGTAGCCGGATAAGTTGACTTCGGAGCTCATTTTCGCCGACGAACCCTACTTTGACGACCTTGGCAGGGTCATCTTCGTACAATGCGACGTCTTCTACCGGCTCGACGGATGGAGGCGACATCGGCTCCATCTCTTCGGGTTTCTGTAGTTGCTATGCTTGAGGGTGCTGATTCCTAGCACCTCAGAGTGCGACCTGCATGCACTCCTTAGCCTATTGCTGGTTTCCCCGAAGTGTGATCACTCCGTTTCTAGACGGAATTTTAATCGTCAGGTGGTAGGCCGAGCAGATCGCCTTAGTCGCTATTAGCCAATCCCTTCCTAAGATGATGTTATAGGGGGAGCTGGCTTTTACGATGAAGAAGTGGATTATCTTCGTAGTGGACAACGGGCTCTTTCCAACTGTCACGGGTAGTGAAATTATGTCTTCCGTCGTCGTCTCTTGTTGCGTGAAGTTCTTTAGCGGCATGGGTGCTGGCCTTAGACGTGCTTCTTCGATATCGAGCTTATCGAAGCAGTCTTTAAAGAGCACACTCACAGAGGCTCCACTATCAATAAATACGCGGTGGACCAATTTGTTGGCCACCACGGCCTCGATTATGGTGGTATCTTGATGAGGTACCGCATGGGGAACTGGGTCATCGCTGGAAAAGGTGACGACCTCGTCCCTCTTGAACCTTTTTTGGGTAGGTTCTTCCCGCTATTGACTTCGGGCCTCGGCTTTCAACGATGATCTCGTCCTGCCTTCGGGCAGTCCGGTGATGGCAGTGATGACTGCATCATATTGAGGCGGATCTTCATCCTTATCCTCGTCATCGTGCTTTGGCCTTTTGTCGTTTTGGGGGGCACAATTATTGCCTCCCCTATTTTTCTTTCTCTTGTCCTTCCCTTGAGGTCGGGCCTCTCTCTGGTTGCGACTTTGGTACAGTTTAAGGGTACCGTCGCGTACCATGTGCTCTATGTCCGAGGCGAGGTCCCTGCAGTCCTCGGTTTCATGACCGTAGTCATTATGGAGCTTGCAGTATTTCTCTTTGGATCGGCGTTTCGACCCACCTCGGGATAAGGGCGGTGGCTTCTCGAACAAGTTTGCGTGAAGCTCGTACATTTCGGCCCTGGACTTTGTCAGTGGTGTATACTGACTTCGGTCTTGGTTGGGCCGAGGTCCTAAGCGGGACTCAAGGGGTCCTCGTTGTAACCTTTCGAGGGCACTTCGGTGGCCTTGCCCATGGTCGGTGCGCTCCTCTTTTTTCCTCTTATCGTTGTTTTCGGGCCGATCTGCTGCCCGCTTTTTCCAATCGGCCTCATCCGCCTCTGCGAATGTATCGGCAATCCTCCATAGCTGCCTGGAGGTCGTTGGGAGTGCTTTTACGAGCTCTCTGAAGAGAGTTTCGGACTGAATGGCATTTTGGAACGCCGAGATAAGCACGTCGTCGCAGAGACAATCGACTTTAAGGCTTTCGTTATAAAAATGGGCCAGAAAATCACTGATCGTTTCTCCCCGCCCCTGCCTTAAGGTTAGGAGCTGGGCTGGGCAGATCTTCGCCTCGGCTTTTTGAAAGAAGCGACGCTCAAAGGCGTCAAGTAGGTCGGCATACGACCATATGCTGCCATTAGGGAGGCTATCAAACCAGCTCCTAGCGTTGTCCACTAGCAGCTCGGGAAAGACTTTACACATGTAAACGTCTTCGGCCAGTCCCTGGTTCATCATGTTGTATTGGAACCGGGATAGAAAGTTGTTGGGGTCTTTTGTGACCCGTTGTAAGGCGGGATCAGAGGTACTCTATATGTCGACGGGATGGGAGTATAGAGTATCCTATTAGTGAAGGGAGTCGAGATTCGACCGTAGACGGTGAATCTTCCCTGGTAAGCGTTTCCTTCGTCACGCCGGGGTGGAACGGCGTTTTGACGAGGTGACGTTAAACCGCGCTGAGGTGAAGCGCGGTCGTTCCCACGGCGATTGTTCTGTCGCCTTCGGGGAAGTTCAGCCTCCCTGTCTCCAACGATCTGGAGGCTTAGGGATCGCCTTTGTGACGGTTCGACTCCGTCTTCTCTATTTTGACTATGTTGTCGATATTGATCGACGAACTTACGAAAGTCCTGCTCGTGGAGGTCTAGGTACGCCTTCAGTACGTCTCCAAGCTCGGGTTGGAGTTCGGCGTTGCCGCGTCGGCTGCCACCCTGATCGGGCCCGCCGCTGCTAGCTGAATCCCCAGACGGGACATCCTCCGGATGGCCTTCAGGAGTTCGACGAATGGGCTGCTGGTCACGTCGGATTTGGGAAGCAGTTTTCTGAGCTTGACTAACGTCACCCTCTTCCTCGTTGGCTGGCGTGTAAGGTGGATTGGTGAAGGGGTCAACTCGTTTCTATTTTGCTTTGGCGGCAGCGGCGGCAGCAGCAGTGGTGGCGGAGCGGGTTGGTCTCACCATCGTATCCTCACTCAAAACGCGCTGATCGGTTTCACAAAAGAGAATGCTTCGTTTCCCACAGACGGCGCCAGTGATCGATCGTGGATTTTATAGTGTTTTCGTGATAGTGAGATTTGTAGAAAACTAAGAATACGAGAGTTTACGTGGTTCGATCTTTGGGTAGATCTACATCCACGGAGGAAAAATGAGAATGTTTGTATTTAAAGTATTTCAAGCCAACAATTACAGTCCTCCCTCTTGCCTTACAAAATGACTCTATTTATAGAGAATTGAGGTCAGGGGTGGTTGAGAGATCATGGGTGCTGTCGTCCGTACTCTGACCGTCGGGGGTGGTTGGCTGAATTTCTTGACTTCTGCTATTGGGCTTTATCCTGGATTGGGCTGGGGAAATTAGGAATGGGCCGAGCTGATCCGGGCCACTGGGCCACATCCTATCAGAGATGATGACATCATGGCTACAGGGACTGTTGTAGCACGACGGAGGTGCCGTGGAGCCAAACGTACAATTTTTTGTATCGAATGCTGAAATATCTCATCAGATTGAGAAAATTTAACTCCCAAAAGCTACAGAAATGTAAAGATTAGAATACAGTATTAAAGAGGCTTGTTTTTTGTTTTTTTTTTTTTTTTGGGTGTGCGGTAGGGGTTAATGTTTAGAGCCAAATGTCTCGAGTTCGAATTTTTCGAGGCGCGATCTTTAAATTTTCTGTTAATGATTTTAAAAAAAAATGCTTGTTTTAGAAATCTGGACACATCAGAGCCGCCGATGATTTGATTCGAGCTCGTTTGGTTGGCAGAAAAGTAATATTGTCAGGGAAAATGATTATGAGGAAAGTGATTCTGGGGAAAATAAAACAGAAAAGTAAAGTTGTTATGGAATATGATTCTAAGGAATATTATTATGAGGAAAATGAATCATAACTAATCAACGATCCAGTGTTTAGTATTATCAATAAAATTGTCTAGATTCTAATATGAAATCAAGTTATCGTTTACATTGAAAAAATATCAATTTCATAATATCAAATTTCATTATTATTATTATTATTATTATTTTTTTATTTTTTTTTTATTTTTTTATTTTTTTATCAGGCAAACACAACACTCACACACTCACACACGCACCCAAGGTTACTCGAACCCCTGACCTCTTGATTGGAGAGGAAGCGTTTTACCAACTGAGCTGTGCTTCGTTGCTATTATTATTATTATTATTATTATTATTATTATTATTATTATTATTATTATTATTATTATTATTATTATTATTATTATTATTATTATTTGTTGGGATATAATGTTAAGGGGGAACTTGAATCAAGTTAAATAAACAATTTGTTTTGATTCGATTCCAAAACCCTCTTTAGAATATTTCCCTTATTATTTTTTATTAACTAGACAAGTTACTCTTAGAAAAACTTACATGTTAGGAAGCTTTTCTTTTAGTCTAGAAGCGTCAAAGATGAAGCAGTCAGAGTTCGCGAAGCGTCAGGAAGCGAAGCGGCTCTAGGAGTGAAGCTTTGACAAAGCGTCTTGGAGACGCTTCAGATAAAGATGCTAAGAGCGAGCTTCCGATCAGTGGAAGCGAAGCGCTCTCAAGTCAGCTCACCCAAAGCGTCTCTGATATAGAGCTGTAATTAAAGCGTCAATCAGTGCAAGTGTGACAAGTTTGACTCGCAAAATCCAAGTTTGAATTTCAAACTTTTGGATGTCTTGACGCCTCACCAATAAAGCTTACGTGCCATCACACTATTGCACAACGAAAATGGCTACAGTTCAAGAAGTCAAAGTTAGGTGAAGGCGGACATCCCTTCCTGACTCTTGCACGCTGACACGCCGGATTATCCAAAAATTAAGGAACATGCAACCTCTTCTCTCTCAACGGGAAGTACGGTTCCTTACTATAAATAGAAGGAGTTGCACACACACTAAGATGATGCACGTACAAACAATTCAAGCATACTACTCGCAAGAACTCTAGCAAAATATCTTTTACATTCCTTTAGTTCTTTCGAAACGCTTCACATTAGTGTGTCCTCAAGAACCTTGCTTTCTTGAGTATTGCAACTACTTTCTTTCTAGGTTCAACCGCTTATATCCAAAGCCTAGCTTTGAGAATCTTATCCCTTTACTAGTGATCTTCATTGTAAAGGATTCTCATCTATGAAAACCCAAAACCAAAACCAAGTCTATTGTGTTAGATTGAGTTGTAAGGTTGTAAAGTCTTTGTAGCAAAGTTTGTTGTTGTAAGGCTTCTCGAGAGCCCGTGAAATCTCTGAGGATTCAAGTGCAAGTTTGTTACTAGCCTTGAATCACTTCCCCTTGGAAGTATAAAATAAGGGATACCGAGTGAAGGTATTCATCCCGTCGTGGATAGAGTAGACGTAGGAGAGGTGCTCCGAACCACTATAAATTGTTTGTCTCTTTATTTTTTAAGTTATTTATTGCTTTGATTATTCGCATACACACACTCACATTTTTAATATTAACAAGGTTTTAATTTGCAAGAAAAACTTTAAAGACTCACCACATTCCGCACATCTTTCACACGAGCGAGAAGCTTCGAAAGCCTCACTAGCATTCGAAGCGTCTACTCAGATAAAAAGACGAAAAACGAAAGATAAGTTAAACACTTCTCAATACACGTATTCACCCCCTCCCCCCCCCCCCCTCTACGTGTATTAGTCACTTTCGGGACCAATATTATTATTATTTTGTTTTTGTTTTTTATTTTTATTACTATTATTTTTTTGGTTTTTATTATTATGATTGTTATATTTTAATTTTATTATTATTATTATTATTTATTATTTATTATTATTATTATCAAGGAAAAAGAATGCATAGGTTGGAGTAGGGAATAAGAGTCCTTGAATTTTGAACTAAAACTTTCCTTGATGTCAGATTCTTATTACTTTCCTGAATTTTATAAAATTTGAAACAAACAAAGGAATTTAATTTTTTAAATCTGATTACTTTCCTTATAACACCAAACACAAGAATTAATAATTTATAATCAAATTACTTTTTCAGAGCAGAATCCCGCCAACCAAATGAGTCACTGAATAAGAATCCGTCTTTTCATTTTGATGGATACTAAAATAGATAACTAAAATATTTGTAAATGTACTCCAATATTATTCCTAATTACCTTCTCAAAAAAAAAAAAAATATATATATATATATAGGTAGTAGATCATATGAAAACTAATTATTACGTGAAACCTGCAACCCATCATAAAATATTGCATTTTATGCATAAAATGATGCATTTTGTGCATAAAATATTGCATAATAAAATATATTATTTTATATTATTTTTATGCATATAATGCATCATTATGAGAATTTGCATAATAAAATATATTATTTTATTTTATTTTATATTATTTTTATGCATATAATGCATCATCATGAGAATACAATATTTTATGATAAAAATGCAACACTTTTGTGTATAAAATGTAATATTTTATGATGGGTTGCAGGTTTCACATAATAATTAGTTTTCATCATAACTCATCATATATATATATATATATATATATATATATATTATTCCTAATTAGAATTGTTAATTGGGGCCCAATTCTGGATTGATTGAGGCCCATATTTAGGAGTACTAAATATCTATGTGGGACCAACGAATCCCTAACCTAGATTCCTAAACAACAGCTGCTTTTCTATCACCTTCAAATTCCGTCAAATCACAATCACCAAATCCTAATTCTAAATGGGACACACTTGGGTTAGTAGGAGGCATCGTGCGGCCGGGCTAAAACAATGACATTTTTATTCATATAGATTGTCACTTTTCTATATAAAGATTGTCACTTTTAAAAATTATCACTTTATTCGTAAAATAATTATGTTAAAGATTGACACTTTTATTCATATAAATTGACATTTTTCTGTATAAAGATTGACACGTTGGGCCCGGCCCCACAGTGCCTCCGGCTGACACAAGTTTTTGTCATTCTAAATTATAGAGGCATCATATTTATTGCTGCTGCTTCTTTTGTTTTGTCTGAACTCTGAAGAGAGTTGAGAAACGAGAAAATATTACTAGAGATGGCAGCTGCTGCTTATGCAGCTCTAGTTTCTCTTACAAACACCATAGATCTTATCTGCAACCATCCTACCCATTCCTCTTCATTTGACAAGGACCAGATGTCTTCGTTGCGGGAATACGCTCGATCTTTCCTACAATTCATCACCGGGACTTACGATTCTCATGGAAGAAGAAGAAGAAGAAGCATAGAAAAAATGGAAGATTTGGAGACCCAAATTGCCTCTGCAGCTTGCATGGCTGAAGATGTACTCGAATCTCACGTCTTCGATCAAATTGCTGCCGGCCTTCACCTCTTGTCTCCGAGTTTCTCGACAAAGATCAAAGTATTAAAGGCGAAGATTATGAAGGTTCCAGAGAAATTACGATCGAAAGTTGACGCAGACTACCGCGAGCGGAAGAGGAATCTTGCTGCGTCTGAGAAAAGGTCGAGCTACTTGCAGGAAATATTAGAGAATCGGATGTGTTCAATCATGGAAAATGCCAGAAAGGTAAAAGATGAAATCAGAGCCAAAGACGAGCAGCCCCCAGATTTCATGGCTGCTGCTTCATCTTCATCAACTACTCTAACTACAGGAAAGGGAAAGACTGGTGCAGCTATGGTGGGATTTGATGGCTACTCCTTTCAACTCATGGATGTGCTCACTGGACAACAATCTTCTCGCCAAATTATCTCCGTCGTTGGAATGGGCGGATCAGGTAAGACGACTCTTGCCAGAAATGTTTACGAAAATCAGCTTACTGTGCAGCACTTTGATCTTCGTGCTTGGGCTACCATATCTCAACAATACGATGCTAAAGAAATCCTATCACAGCTTCTTTCCGGGCTAGGGCTAGGGAAATTTAGTGAGGGGGAAGTAGGTGAATTAGGAGAACAATTGCATAAAAAGCTATGTGGTAGGAGATATTTGAATATGTTAGACGACATGTGGAGTGGTGAAGTGTGGGATAGGATAATAGCAATGGAAGTCGAGTTGTCGTAACCACCAAGCTATTGTCTGTGGCTAGTTATTTCAGCACTTCCTCTTTAGAGATGGGCCTTCTGGATATGGATAAAAGTTGGGAACTGTTTTGTGCAAAGACTTTTAGAGACGAAGAAGATTGCCCTCTCGAGCTAGTTGAAATAGGGAAGAAGATTGTGGAACAATGCAAAGGACTACCCTTGTCCATTGTTGTGATAGGAGGGCATCTTAGGAATTGCTTGAGAACAAAGGAAGCATGGGTAGAAGTTGCTCGAGATATGATCTCATTTCTAGACTCCGGAGAGGAGCAATGTGTGAGCATCTTGTCCTTGAGTTATAGGCATTTACCGGCTTATCTAAAGCCCTGTTTTCTTTATATGGGATTTTTCCGAGAAGATGAGGAGATTCTTGTCTCGACTCTCATCAGACTTTGGATTGCAGAGGGATTTCTACGATTAGATGGGAATCGAAGCGTGGAACAGATTGCAGAGGGTTGTTTGAAGGATCTTGTTGATAGGAATATGATTTCAATTGGGAAAAAGGGTCGGAATGGAAAGCTTTCTACTTGTAACAACATTCACGATATTCTGAGAGAGCTATGCTTGAAAGTAGGGGAGAAGGAGAAGTTTCCTTGTGTGTTGAAGCACCCTGCAGCAGCTGCTTCAAGATGCAGATCGGGTTGTCCGATTTGCAATGTCGGCCCAACGAAAAACTAGACCTCGACTTTCGTTGTAATTGTAAATTTCCCTCGGCCATATTTCGACATTTTAACTTGCGCAACATATTTTTATGAGCCTTCACTGTCACCACTTTGACAATATGCATGTCGATATGCAAGGAGTAGTTCCTGTGCCTCGGGTTCGTAAGCACGATCTCCAACTTCCTATGTACATGTACTTACATTGGAATTTGCAAACATTGGTTATTCGTGAATTGTTCGGAAGATTTATGGCTCCGGTTGACACAGCTCAGGCATGTCAATATGTCTGATGCGATTTGTCTTCCTGATCCACCTCCAGCCAGCAAAGACGACGATGGCCGTGTTATGCGAAACCTACACACGCTTTCCGTTGTGGAGAATTTCAAGCTGTTTGAGGAGGTTTCTCGAAGAATCCCCAACATCCAAGAGCTAGAACTACGTTACACATCTGAGGCGAGCTCAGAGAGTTTGAGCTCAGAGTATTATCAATACAATCTTGGCCGTTTCAGTAAACTAGAATCGTTGAAGTTGGAATTTGATAAAAAGTCCAACTGGCGTTCATTTCCGGGTTCGCTCCAAGAGTTGTGGTTAGAGAGCTCTGGTCTTCGATGGGAAGATTTGTCGATGATCGGTTGGTTGCCAAATCTTCAAGTGCTCACCTTGACCGGGGAGTGGAATTCGGTTGAGGGGGAATTCCTTGGATTGGACATGCTTATGAATTGGCCGAGTTCCCTTCTGATATAGGATAAATACCGACACTTGAACTTATTCACCTGGATAGCTGCAGTCATATCAGCTGTGAAGACGCTGGCGGAGCAAGAGGAGCTCGGGAACGACGACCTTCGACTTGACCTCCTGATCAAGGACGAGGAAGAACTAGAGAGTGTCACGAAGATGGTAGAGGAAGAGGATATCGAAAGCAAGAATCTCAGTATCAACCGTTATGCGTCCGTTTCAGACTTTAATTATTTGATAGCGCGTATGAGCCTTTTGTACTCGGTGCTTTCATATTCTTCCTAACCCTTTTAACTTGTTATAATTATAGAGCCGTCTTGTCTCGTCTTCTTCATATACTAAGAAATCAAAATACAAGAGAAATTAAGGAGTGTGCAAACACAAGGCCAAATCATCGTCCAGCATCTCATAAGGAATGCAATTTTATTCCAATACTGTCAAACTGCTCGCATTGTTTTAAGTTTTTTTTTACTATATTAAACAATGCATAAAACTACAAAACGATTATACATTGTTTTAATTATGGTGGATTTCTTATGAAATCTAATTTAGGGAATTCTTTGTTTTATAGTAATTGGTATTTAAATACACATGCTGGAAAAGTTAATTTTCAAATTGGAAACTGTGACTAGATAATTATATGAAATTACTTAAGGATATAAATATAGGAACATATGAAAATGAAAAGATATTTAGCCATGTCTAAGTTTTCAGCTTGGCCAGAGCTTTTTTTTTTTTTAAGCCAAAAATTAAGGTTCTAAACACAATTGTTAAAATATTGATAGTTTCGACATTTAATTGCTACTCCGTACTTCATATAAATTGGAATACAATTGTAAAAAGTTGAACAGTTTAGCAATTAAATTGCCCATATTTTTTTTATAGTTAATTTTCGCAATTCTATCACTTAAAATAGATACTTATAGTTTTTTCTATATATATTTTACTTAAAAAATTATAAAACAAAATAAATCCCGCCGAATTTCGACAGATACTAAATTAGTTTTAAAAATAAATTCAAACTATAAATTTCTTTCACGTATGCCTCTTTTATCAACCCAACTTTTAAAACACAAGAAACAAATAGTACTAAAATCTCAATATGAAATAACTATGAATAGATCCAAGTGAGAAAGATGTAAGAGCATCTCCAACGCGGGGTCTCCTGAACTCTAATATCCCGAATTTTCTTATTAAAATTTAGCTTTTATTATTATTATTATTATTATTATTATTATTATTATTATTTTATTATTATTATTATTATTATCTTTGGAAATTTTAATATACGTAGATATACTTTACATATAGATAATGCATGAAAGAATCTAGTAATAAATATTATGCCAAGATATATGTATAGTAAAATGGATGAAATATCATAGCTAAGCAATAGCATGACATGTATTTTTCATTTATACGTGTCTTTCTATTAGTTAAATTGGAGTAATGAGTAGTAATGTTACTAATATATTAATATTATTTAAGGATTTGTCATGCTTCACTTCGTATATACCTTCCTACAAATAATACACGTATAATAGCTATTGGAATAGGTATATGAATACTCGATCCTATCCTACTCAATTTTTCCTCTATATAAAGCTTACACATTTAATCAACAATTCACATCGGTCTTCTTATGTATATAGTCTCGAATGTTTTACTTTCATCATCTCCCAAATCCTAAAAATTATAGTTGAGTTCTTGAAATTTCACGACTTTGTCAAGAATGGTCTATAGCGAGAGCAAAGACTTTATTTAGGGGTATCTACTGCTATCAGGTGAGGCTCTCTATACAAAGTATTATTCGAGTTATTAAGCTCTGATAAAATGAGACTATACATGAAAATATTTTAATGTGTTATTACATGTTTAAGGCTCTTATAATGTATGCGATCGGGTCTTCGGTTGGTCTAACACACTAATCGAGAGGCCTGTGTGCACAGTTAGAAATCGTTGGGTTGATCACCAATTGATTCTAACTTGAGGGGAGAACCTCTGGATGAAATATTTCATTGTCTCCAAATTATGGCTCCATTTGAAAGGGAAAAGGGATCCGACGGTGGTAATGTCCCAGGATCAATATAAGAGTAACATGGTAATACACATGCGCGCGCAATCATGCAAACAAGGTTTTGTGTGCATGGAAGTAAATAATTTTAAAACCCTTCTATGTATACTTTATTATCATGGATATTTTTTTATGATAAAATGTTTTTGGCACAAGCCCACTGGGTACATTAGTACTCAGCCTGCAATTCCTTTCCAAATGTTTTGCAGATTAAGGAGCTGGTGGAACAGGCGAAGCTGGAGAGGACAGTTGTTGTTGCTAATGTATAATAAAAGCTTCCGCTACGCCTATAAATAAAATCTCTATATTTTCGCACACCACGAGTTATATATAATATTACAGGTACTCAGACAAATCGGCCAGCATGGGTTGTTCGGCTTTCGGCTTAGCCAAACCCATAGTTTGAGTTGTATGCCCTGATCCCGTATTTAAGTATTATATTATTTTATGTCTACGGGTATTCAGACACTGGCGGCCGGTACGGGCAGTATGATTTATCTACCCCGTAGTTCGTGCTGTGGGTCCCGATCCCGTATTTAATTTCTTAACAATAGGGTTAAATATCCCAAGTCATGAGCCCCTTTCTATCACCGCTTCTTAATTCCAATCCCTTGCCACGTCCCGGCATACGTGCCTTCCCTCGGGAACTGGGGCGTGACACCGGCGGCTCGTGGCGACTTGCGAGTCGATGCTACAATTCGCTGGCCCGCTGGCGAGTCGGCTGAGGCTCGCGCCCAGCTCGCATCCCCGACCCCGGCGCGCGCTCCCCCTTTCTGCTGTGCTGACGTCATTATGACGTTAGCCAGCCCTTTTTTTTTTTTTTATAAATTCAAAAATTCGGCCGAAAATTTAAAAAAAAAAAAAATTATATCCGTTGCATAATGCAACGGCTATCTCCCCCATTCCTCCCTATAAATACACACCCCCACAAATCATTTTCCACACCTCAAAATTCATCTACACTTCTTCAAAATCTCATATTTCTCTACAAAATCAAATAATTTTTTCCTTTCTCAACCAAAGCCGTAGATGGATAACGAGTCGTTTCTCGAAATGTTGCGCTCCCAAGGCCACGGTGGTTTCCCCTCGCAGCCCAACGATGATACCCCAGGCGACGATGATTCTCCGCCCTCGCCGCCGCGGCCTACCAACCTCGGATTCGCAGCCTACGCGAGTCCTCCTGCCAAGGAGGGAGTGATGGGTTTTTCTCCTGCCGGTTATCAAGACGTCTCCCCATCCGTATTCAATCAATTCAGAACTCCGCCTGTCAGGGGAAGTCAAGGTGCGACGCAAGATCTGGAAGGGCTAAATCTATCGAGCTCATTCGAGTCAGTTTCGAACGTTCGTCCGGCGGCCAAGAAGAAAGCAAGCACATCAACGGCTGCTGCCCCAAATCCGGAGTCAACCGAGCGGGCAAAATCTATACCGTACAGTCCGGAAGAGTCGGCTCATCTCATCAAGGTGTGGTCTAGCATTTCCGAAGACCCCGGAGTTGGCGATCGACAAAAGGAGCATATTTTCTGGGGCAAGGTCGTAGCAAGGTACAATGCTACGATTGAAGCTATCGGTTACAAGCCTAGAAATAAGTCGATGCTGAAGGGGCATTATCAACGGATGTTGCCGAAATGCAACAAATTCATGGCTACTACGCTCAAGCTGTGAGGGAGTGGAAGAGCGGAGAAGACTCAAACGACGTCTTCAACAAAGCTTGTGAGATGTATCAAGCTGAGATGAAACAAGATTTCCAATATGGGAAGGTCTATCAAGAGCTGCTGAGATTGCCCAAGTATTCTCTTTTTTGTTGGTAATAAAAAGCAAAAGGGCATAGACGGGTCGTCCAACTCCAGCAATCCCGACGCAGAAGTTGTGGAAGAGGATGGCTATTTTCCGGAACACCCCCGCCCGATGGGGAACAAAAAAGCAGTCGCCCAAAGAAAAAATAAAGGAAAAGGCAAACAAGCTGAGGAGCCGATTAATTTGGAGGACGTTCCGGAGGGAGGCGAACATGAGTTTTGGCAATCAAGTGCCGAAGTTAATCAGACGTACTTATCGATTGCAAAGAAGAAAGAGGACGTCTTGGAGAAGAAGAAGCAAGCCTATACGGGCAAGCTCATGACTGCATACAACAAGTTGCTCGCCACTGATACCTCACAAATGTCACCGGATGATTTGGAGCAGCATTTTCTTATGAGGACTCGGTTGTGGAGCATGATCGAAAAATAAACTTGTTTTATTGTATTTTTATTTTTTTTAAGTGGTGTATTTCGTTTCAATTTAATAAAAAAAAATCCAAAAATTTTGTTTTTTTTAAATTAAAAATAAAATTAATTAAACAAATAAAATCGAACGAAAAACAACACGACAAAACGAATTAAAAAAATATATCAAAAATCGTAAATAAAATAAATTAAAAATAAGAGAGAATCAGGGGAGGGGCTTGCGGCTGGAGATGAAATTTGAGGAGAGCCCCTCCCTACCGGAATAGGGCTTGCGGCTGGAGATGCTCTAATGAATTTTGAGATTGGCTTGAGCCTAAAATCTCACGGTTCTGCAGTTCAAGAGAAGAGAACGTATGTTGTCATTAAATGGAAACCTCAAATTACCAGATTAGCCCCGGATCCATGCCTAAATTACAATTATACCCAAGCTCAAATGATGGAGGCATCGCTAACACCGCTGCAGAATATGCGACTGTTATTCCTCCGCCGCTCACTCCCTCACTCCCTTCTCCTCCGCCGCACCATGGCCACCTCCGCCACCGCCGAGCCCATCAGCCCTTCCACCACCAAACTGGGGTGGATCGGCACAGGCGTGATGGGGAGCTCCATGTGCTCCCACCTCCTCAAGGCCGGCTACACCGTCACCGTCTTCACCCGCACCCAATCCAAGGCCGAACCCCTCCTCTCCATGGGGGCCCACTGGGCCGACTCCCCCAAATCCCTCGCCTCCCAATCCGACGTCGTCTTCTCCATCGTCGGCTACCCCTCCGACGTCCGCCACGTCCTCCTCGACCCCGCCTCGGGCGCGCTCTCCGGCCTCCGCCCCGGCGGCGCCATAGTCGACATGACCACCTCCGACCCCTCCCTCGCCGTCGAGATCCACTCCTCCGCCGCCTCCGCCGGCTGCTCCTCAATCGACGCCCCCGTCTCCGGCGGCGACCGCGGCGCCCGCCTCGCAGCCCTCTCCATCTTCGCCGGCGGCGACGAAACCCTAGTCAATCGCCTCACCCCCCTCTTCAACTGCCTGGGCAGAGTATACTACATGGGCGGGGCAGGGAAGGGGCAATTCTGCAAATTAGCAAACCAAGTCACCATCGCTTCAACAATGGTGGGATTGTGCGAGGGATTGATATACGCGCACAAGGCCGGATTGGATCTGGACAGCTACTTGAGCGCAATCTCCACCGGCGCCGCCGGTTCGAAATCGTTGGATCTGTACGGAAGCAGGATATTGAAGAGGGATTTGGAGGCAGGATTCTACGTGAATCATTTCGTGAAGGATTTGGGAATTTGTTTGAGAGAATGCCAGAACATGGGATTGGCGTTGCCGGGGCTGGCGTTGGCTCAACAGCTTTACGTTTCGCTTCAAGCTCACGGCGAGGGGAGTTTGGGAACTCAGGCTCTCATTCTGGCGCTCGAGAGGCTCAACAACGCCTCGCTTCAGCCACAATCTTCGCCGGAGAAGAAGCCTTGATCTGGTAAGGTTTTCGGCTTTGTTGGGGAATGGGGATGATCTTGATCTTGTATAATAAAGCATGTGTTTTTAACTTGTTTGAGTATCAATGGCTGCTGCCTTCAACTTTTTATGGAGTTTATCATATTGCAAATGCTTTTGCTTATTAGCAAAGATGGCTCACAACTTACTAAATGAAATCTAATTTATTCTTTTGTATAAAAAGGATGAAAGAAATGTATAAAAGGGATCAAAATCAAGAGTTACCATCCATTCATAAATTTATAGAGACAAGGAACCTTGTAGTTTCAATGGATTTGTTTTAATTAACACACACTCCGTCCCTAGATATCGTCTTGTTTCCATTGGTTAATAGAATTAAGGAGAATGTGTAAAATCTTTAAAAAGTTGATACGATTCATACTTTTTTGAAGAGTAGACTTTTTCCAAAAATAAAAATATGACACTATTTGCTCTCAAAGAAAAGAAAAAAAAAATGACACTAATGCGACAGCCCAATCGAGAAAACAAGAGGATATCTATGGGACGGCGAGAGTATCATTCTTGTTTGAATTTTCTACTTAATAAATGGTTCATACAAACTTATATTGGTCACTGATAAGAGGAGGAAGAACTCTTGCCTAATGTATTTCAGGCTTATATAATCATGTCTCTAATAATATTCAAATGTTGAAAGTAGAAATTCTCTTAAATTATAACGATAGTATAAGTTTTAACATATGATTACATCATCCAACATATATAAAATTTGAAATATCTTCACTATTACAACGACAGTTTCCATTTCCAGTAACACTTTGTGCAGAATAAACAACCCAAACAAGAGCAGCAACAAGCGATCCTTCAACGGCGATAGCGGGTACTTCTTGAAGTTGAAGTAGAGATGCAGAATTCCCCTCTCAAAGCTGCTCTTGAACCCCTTCTTGCGTGAATACTCCCACTCCTTATTCACAATCCTGAATGCTATGTCCTCATAAGGTGGCCCTGCATGGAATCTGAGGATGCAGGTTTCACCGCTCTCTCCGTCTTTCTCTACGCTGTAACTCGGGGCTCTCGATCTGTCTAGCAGATTGGGATAGAAGACGTTAAACTTGTATCCCAGCACGGTTTTGGGAGGCGGGTTGTCATGGTCGTAGTGTGTTTGGTTGTACTTGTTCCACTCGTACCCGCTATGAACTCGAGTGTGGTACTTGGGCTTTCTTGGCCGGTACTTATCATGCTCGATTTCTTCTCCCATTCCTCGAAACACAGCAGCACGCTTATTCTCCAGTATAGCCATGTCTTGTTGAGGGTCAAGTGCATCTTCATCTTCATCAACATCTATGGCTATTAGTTGTGGTGAATGCGATCCATCGTCTTCTTCTTCTTCTTTGGCACCACCCTCCTCCCTCTCTTTCTCACGAGATGGGCAGCGTTCCGAATGGATTTCCTTAAGATACGCCATGGCTTTGTAGAAACGGAGTCGTTTAAGGACAGCTTCCCAGTATTCAACCACTTTCGCAGCCCCAGATTGCATTGTGGATTCAATCTGTGCTTGCAGAACTTCTAGTTCATCATAGCTTTTCCCTTCAAGTTCGTGTGCAACATCAGATTCAACGCTCGTATGCAAACCGAATGCATCTTTTTTTACGGCTAGGAGGGCTAGGGCTAATTCCCATTCGCAAACTACCAAGATCGCCTCCCAAAACCTTGTACGTGAAGGAGTCGTTGCTCTGTCTGAAGCAAGGAGCATATCCTTAATCTCATCACGAACCTCCTCCATCTCCTTCACGCTCAAACCCTTCAACACCATGTACGGCGCTTCGCCCTCAAACTCGTCTACGTATTTCCTCAGAACGTCCATCGGCTTAGGGCGGCCTTCGTGCAGTCGAATCTCCGATCTGATCTTGGCTTGATTGAGATCAAACTCTTGTTCCTTCTTCTCCCAGTCGTGGAACTCGGCCCTTGCACGCTCTCTGGCGAGTAAAGCCATCTCTTCCTCGCGCTGGGCTTTACGAATCGCTCTTTCTTCTCTTCTCCTTTTGAGTTTCTCTATCTCAACCTCTCTCTCCCTCGCTTTCTTCTTGTGCTCTTTCACGGAAAACAGTTGCGGCTGCACGCAACCATTCAACACATCGCGCTCGATCTTCTTCCTCCAAACAAAGGGGTTGGGATTGGAATCGAGCCTCCTCTGCAATTTGAGAGCCTTCTTCACCAGATAATCCGTAATCTCATAATCCCTTATCTTACGCTTTGATGACTCCATACTAACTAGCGTTTGAAGCAATACGATTGATACGAATACCAGATTTTTTTTTCAAAGAAGCGAATGCGAGATTATTGATCCGAAGCGAATAGGAGATGAAGGTTTTTATAGGAAACTTGGAGTACTAAACAACCGCCCTAATCCTAGTCCTAGTCCTAGTCCTAATCCGTGTCCTACAAGGATAGCCTGGATTTTTTATAAGGTTGGTAAATCTACCTTAAATCTTAAACAAACAAAAACAAGGAAACTTATAATGTTTCCGTTTGGAAAAAAAAAGAAAAAAAAGAATAAGTTATTACTAAGTATATTCAGGCATCAAATAAATATTGTTAATTTTATATTTTGAAATACATTGAAGAGCGTATTAGCACTCGTGGAGATGAAGAAACTTGCTAGCATGGGCGGATTTAGTGAGGGTACGACGGCTTAAGCCCATGCCAAGCCACAAATAATAATAATAATAATAATAATAATAATAATAATAATAATAAAATAAAAACCTTAATTTTTTTAAAATTATTTGTTAATTTGAATAAAATATAGTGTAAAAGTCCTCATCGCCAAATAACATAACAAGAAATTTACATCGGACTCGAAATTTATAATATACAACCCCACTCCAAAAAAAATTCTAGTTCTGCTCCTGCTTGCTAGGACACAAATTTTTGTGAAAGTTTAATTGTTACCACAAGCTTTCAAATTAGCCCATAATAAATGATCAGTTTGATTTTAAACACCTCCGATACTTCCGGCCAAAATTGATATTAATGTGGATGATTTTAGTTGGCATTGCATGCATGGATATTAAGGAGGTCAACCGGGCAAACTCGTTCAATTTCAGATAAGCTCTATCGGGTTTCGAATTCTTCAATATGGGTTGAATCAAGTTGAATTTTTTTTCAGGCTAGCTATAAATTTTCGATCCTAACCTTCAAATTTTAGGCAAAAAACTTGATAAAAATAAGAAGTGTGTATACTCTTTTTTTTATAATTGTAATTTTATAAAAATATATATATAAGTCATGTTATATCATCTAAGGTACTTTATCTCATATTATTTGACATTTTCTTTCAATAATTTTGTTTGGTGTGTTTCTCTCTTTGGAGAGTTTGTTAAGTAAGATCTTTGTACAATTTTACAATCATTTATAAAAAAAAAATTGCTTACCAAAGAAAGAAAAAAAAACAAGCGTTGCATAATTTCTGACTTTAAAAGGCAGATCAGAAAGTATATAATGTTACTTCAAGCAAACAATGTAAAAGAAAAACAAAACGATTTATTAAGATTTGTTTAGCATCCTTAGATACATAGATCATACAACACTCAGGAACTTGAAATGAAGGGAAAGGTTACAAGAAAAAGATAGAAACAAGCTTACAAAATGAAATACAAAGATAGAACCAAATGTTGCATAATGCAGATGCTTTAACGGTAGTTTCTGTAATTTGGTGTGAACATGCAGCTTTCGGCATACTTAACCAAATCTGCAGGCCGAGGTAGCCGAGTCGCCAAACCTATACACAGATGACACGTCAGTACAGACATAATCGTCTTCGACCTAGCAAAAACACGATGATGTAATGAAGATAGATTAGTTACCAAGTTCATACGCCTTAGCAGCTACATTTGCAGCAATATTTGCTGAGATTTGTCTAATACCCGACAATGGAGGATAAATCATCCCCTTATCATAATGTTCTTGTGTCACTTGAGCAGCCAACGCCTCCGCTGTTTCAAGAAAATCGGGGCAATTAGTTCTGATTGAATAACAGAAAATTTAAAGGACTCCGAAATGTCTGTGCAAGATAGTTATAGAAGACAAAAAAACTTGTAAATTTAGCACATATCTTCTCTTCACTAAATACTTACAAGCTGCTAGAAGCATGTCATCATGCACTCGGATTGCACCAGAAATTACCAGACCGAAACCAAGCCCAGGGAATATATAAGCATTGTTTGCCTGATATATATGAATGCATATAAAAAGTTAATCAATCATGATAGCAGAGACATTATTCAAGGTTAGGTAGGTGGAGAGAATTGTAGGTTGAAAACATAAGAAATAGAAGGCAAGAGACCTGGCCAGGAACGTGAAGTTTTCCATTTAACTCAAAAGGGTCGAAAGGACTTCCACTGGAAAAAATAGCACGACCCTAGAGCAAATTGAGGAATAAAAAGTTAAGTTACAACAACTAAGTTTAATCATCACTTGCAATTTTATTTGATCCAAGTCTTTGCACATCTAACCTCAGTCCAAGTATAAGCTTCTTCAGCAGTGCACTCAGCTTGCGAGGTAGGATTTGAGAGAGCCATGATAAGAGGTCTCTGCAGCGTTTAAGCCAATTCAGAAAATTTTACCTCACATAACATGTGTGTGAGTGTGTGTATGAGAGAGAGAGAGAGAGAGAGAGAGAGAGAGAGAGAGACCTTATTAAAGGCAGCCATAGCCTCCACTACCTCCTTTGTGAATTGTTTTCCAACACCAGAAGTTCCAATCAAAGCTGTTGGTTTGATAGCCTAACAGTGTTTCAAGTGAGAGATAAATACTTGCATATAATTTAATCAGGTCCATAGTAAAAACAGCTCATGAAATATTCATCCAACCTTGACGGCGTCTAAGAGATTGTTGCAAGGTTCATGCTCATGAGCCCAAGGTTTCTTGAAGTGCTGAAGAGATTCCTTACGGGTACTAACAATCAATCCCTGTAAAAAGACATAATATTTTAGTCTGCAATTGATTGAAGAAGAATGTTGCACCATGTACTTGGCCAGTAGTTACCTTTGAGTCGCAGAGCCAAATTCTTTTACGTGTTTCTTCCAATGGTGCCTTAGTCTATGCATAAGAAACATCATTTTGTTAGAATGGGAAAACAGTATCAGCAACAGTGTCAGCAAATATTGTAAAATATTTTACCTGCTTTGACATTTCAAGGGCTATAAGCTCAGCTATACCAGTTCCAGCCTGCAATCAGAAGCAACTCAGATTTAGGAAATGGGGAAGAGCAGCTATAAAACTCTTTCAGGAGGAGATACATTATAAACTAATGAATGTTATCTTCGACATTTATACCCAAATATGCATCATCTGACTGCGTTCTCTTTCAGGTTTTTCCTTTGGGTCACGGGCTATATTTTCCCGTTAAACAAAGCATAATGTACAAGGGTTTCAGTTAGTGAGGAAATGTTGAGCTACAAAGCTAATGGAAGGGTTATTCAATTTTCATCTACTTGAGAAGCAAGTTACATCTATAAGACTATAATAGCTTATGAAGAAAGGTGAGTTTAGATACTATAATTATTTTTATATTCAAGAAGCCCAAGGTGTAATGAAGAGTAAAAAAGGGTTGATGATATACTTCTCCAGCTCCAAGGAACAAGAATGTGTGATCACCCAATGAACCACCAAGAAGCTTAAGCGAAGCAACAAGTCCAGCAAGCACCACAGATGCTGTCCCCTGCAGGAGAAAAATTATGTTAATACAGATAGAATTCTGGACATATGATTATTTTATAAATGTTTATACCTGTATGTCATCATTAAAGACTAAGTGGGTGGTGCCGTACTTAGCCAAGAGCTCAAAGGCATTGTGATTGGCGAAATCTTCAAACTGCAATCACAAGCTCAGTGATTTAGAGGAAAGAACTCTGAAAATGAGGGTACATATTCTAACAAACTACTTACCTGTATAAGAACTTTTTCACCATAATTTTGCTTCACAGCACACATGAACTCTTCCAAGAAGTCATAATACTCCTGAACAACATAAAGTCTATTTTGTCAAATTTATGCCTAAAAAAATACTAGGATGAATGAGACTGAAGCAATCAGCGGGCTAAAAATGACCTTTCCAGTCGCACGCTTTTGTTTGAGCCCAATGTAGAACTCATCATTTAGTAGCGTCTCATTGTTTGTCCCAACATCGATTGTTATGGGCAAACACTACACAGAAAAACATCTATCAGAACCATAACATACAAGATGGTAGATAGATCATGATTCAATTTTCAAAATTGAGGTTCTATTCTAACAGTTCATTTAGATGACTAAAATTATTAGCACATCATAGATATGCTCTCGGATTGCTCACCGCAGAAGGTCTAACGCCTCCTAGGGCAGTGTACAATGACAATTTCCCCACTGGTATTCCCATTCCCTACATCGATCATAGAAACAAAATTAAGTACTTAAAACGACAAAATGCAAATGAAAACTTTTCTGCATAAAGTATTGCCGAAAGATAATTGGACATTGGAGTTACCTGGCAACCAAGATCACCAAGTCCCAAAATCCTCTCACCATCCGTTACGACAATGACTTGGATTGTTCTCTCAGGCCAGTTTCGTAGAACCTCAAGTATCTTGCCCCTGCATCCACTCTTGCCAAGTTCAAACTAGTCCAATGTAATATGCTCATAGATTAAGAGAGGCAAAGGCGGAATAAAAGACGTACTTTTCCTTTAAACTTATGTACAGACCCTGAGGCCTCCTGAAGATACTTCCATATTTCTGGCAAGCCTCTCCCACTGTTGGAGTGTACACAATTGGCAGTAGCTCCTCCACATTATCAATGAGGAGCTTGTAAAACAATCTCTCATTTCTCTCCTGTAAACCAAAATCCGAATAGAAATTCAAAATAAATATTATGGTGAGATCTGGCACCCCAATCCTAATCAGAGTCTTCTGACTTCTGATGACTAAATCATACTATCTGAAGTCAACTGAGCGAAAATGACTCAACGGAGTAAATGTTTAAAATAACCCTTACATCATAACTAATCATGAAAACTCATGAATGAAAGCAGCTCAAATTCTAGAAGTACCTCGAGTTCCATCATGGCCATGTATTTGTGCAGGGGAAGTTGGTACTGGCGAAGGCTATGCATCAACTTTTTCTCCTGAAACCTCACACCATCAAAAGTAAGGCAAAGGACATCTAAATGTAGGATAGATGATGAAATGGTGGCAGTAAATGAAGAAACCTGAAGCTCTTGGGAGATAACAGTTGGAGGAAGAAGACCACGCAAGTAATGTGCATCTCTCTCCTTCTCAGTAAATGCAAGCCCCTTATTATGATGGGGATCTCTCAGCAAAGTATACCCACTGAGAAACACACAACCAGATTACCCTCAGCATTCAATAAATCAGGGCATCAGAGTATGAATCATTAATCATCAAATAAAGCAAGACGATGAACTAAGATCAATGGTGCCTATGGACATTCAATCATCTAACGATTTTCACTTCATCATTTTCAGCTCAATCACAAGCAACCGGTCAAGCAAAAGCACAATTCAGACAGTGAAGTAGCTAACCACCATTAACATGAAATTGATCCGAATCAAAGCAAAAAAAAAAACAAGTAAACGAAATCTATGATAAAAAAAAGTTGCAGAAGCACGAATCAAGTACCTGGCAACAGAGACAGTCCAGGGGGTGACGAGATGATCCTCAGAGGCGCGATCCTCGCCGTAAACATCTTCCACTCCGCCGCCCACCGTCGATCTAGGGCTCAAGTCCAATACCGACTCCCCTCCTCTATGATCCTTCAGGAAACTCTCCATCCTCTCTCTCTTCACTCTTCTCTATAATTCACCGACGCGGAGTGGCTAAAGTTGCTGCTGAGAGTAGCTGCAGGTAGCAATATATATAAATTCAAGCACAATTCAAACAAGTACCACTTAATTTAGAGTGGAGATCGTGGTGAATATTAAAGTAAAGCTCGAAAGTCACACATGGCGGCCCAACGTGGCAGGATTTTATATGATTATCAATGGATATAATCTATCCATACAAGTTGCACAGCATTACCGTAGCATGTGCGGGGCCGAGCAAAATATCGTAATTAATGGCGACTCCATTCCAATTGTATGTCCTTTCATTCATAAAGAACAAAGTCTGATCCTTTATTTATTATCGATAATGGAGAGAGGTGGAGGAGGTCGCTGTCACTCCGTTGATGGATTAACGAAACGTTTGAGTGGGCGTTAAATCCGTTTCTGTTAGGATGTGGCCCAGAGGCTCAAGATCAGCTCGGCCCACCCAGATTGAAGCCCAATAACGAGTTAACAAAGTCAGCCAACTGCCCCACGATTTCTCAACCACCCGCGATGATCAGAGTACGGATGGACATGCGAGAGCAGCATCCATGAATCACCCGTGACCTCAATTCTCTATAAATAGAGCTATCTTGTAAGATAAGGGGGGGACTGTATTTTTTACTAGCAAGAGAGACTTCAATATAAACATCCTTTTTTCCTCCGTGGACGTAGATTTACCCACAGATCGAACCACGTAAATTCTTGTGTTCTTAACTTTTCTATAAATCTCACCGTTATAAAAACACTCCAAAATCAACGATCGATCACTGGCGCCGTCTGTGGGAAATCGAAATTCTGTGAAACCGATCAGCGCGTTTTGAGTAAAGATACGATGGTGAGACCAACCCGATCCGCCACCACTGCCGCCGCCGCCGCCAAAGCAAAACAGAAGCAAGCTGACCCCTTCACCAATCCGCCTTACACTCCAGTCAATGAGGAAGAGGGTGACGTTAGTCAAGCCCAGAAAACTGCTTCCCAAATCCGACGTGACCAACAGCCCATTCGCCGAACTCCTGAAGGCCACTTGGAGGATGTTCCGTCTGGAGATTCAGCTAGTAGCGATGTGCCCAACCAAGGTGGCAGCCGACGCGGCAACACCGAACTCCAGCCCAAGCTTGGAGACGCACTGAAGGCGTACCTGGACCTCCACGAGCAGGATTTTCATAAGTTCGTCGATCAACATCGACAACAAAGTCAAAACAGAGAAGACGGAGTCAAACCGTCACAAAGGCGATCCCTAAGTCTCCAGATCGTTGGAGACAGGGAGGCCGAACTTCCCCGAAGGCGACAGGACAATCGCCGTGGGAACAACCGCACTTCACCTCGGCGCGGATCAACGTCACCTCGTCAGAACGTCATTCCACCTCGGCGTGACGAAGGAAATGTCTACCAGGGAAGATTCACCGTGTAAGGTCGAATCTCGACTCCCTTCACTAATAAGATACTCTATATTCCCCTCCCGTCGACGTATAAAGTGCCTCCTATCCCGCCTTACAACGGGTCACAAGACCCCAGCAACTTCCTATCCCGGTTCCAATACAACATGATGAACCAGGGATTGGCCGAAGATATTTACATGTGTAAAGTCTTCCCCGAGCTGCTAGTGGATAACGCTAGGAGCTGGTTTGATAGCCTCCCTAATTGCAGCATAGGGTCGTATGCCGACCTACTTGACGCTTTCGAACGCCGTTTTTTTCAAAAAGCTGAGGCAAAAATCAGCCCAGCCAGCTCCTAACCTTAAGGCAGGGGCGGGGAGAAACGATCAGTGATTTTCTGGCCCGTTTTTATAACGAAAGCCTTAAAGTCGATCGTCTCTCCGACGACGTGCTCATCTCGGCATTCCAGAATGCCATTCAGTCCGGGACTCTCTTTAGAGAGCTTGTAAAGGCACGCCCAACAACCTCCAGGCAACTATGGAGGATTGCTGATGCATTCGCGGAGGTGGATGAGGCCGATCGGAAAAAGCGGGCAACAGACCGGCCCGAAAACAACGATAAGAGAAAAAAAAAAAAGGAGCGCGCCGACCTTGGGCAAGGTCGCCGAAGTGCCCTCGAAAGGTTACAGCGAGGACCTCTTGAGTCCCGCTTAGGACCTCGGCCCCACCAAGACCGTAGTCAGTATACACCACTGACAAAGACCAGGGCTGAAATATACGAGCTTCACTCAAACTTGTTCGGGAAGCCACCGCCCTTATCCCGAGGTGGGTCGAAACGCCGATCCAAGGAGAAATACTGCAAGCTCCATAATGACTACGGTCATGAAACCGAAGACTGCAGGGACCTCGCCTTGGACATAGAACACATGGTACGCGACGGTACCCTTAAACTGTACCAAAGTCGCAACCAGAAAGAGGCCCGACCTCAAGGGAAGGTCAAGAGAAAGAAAAACAGGGGAGGCAACAACTGTACCCCCCAAAACGACAAAAGGCCAAAGCACGATGACGAGGATGAGGATGAAGATCAGCCTCAATATGATGCAGTCATTACAGCCATCACCGGACTGCCCGAAGGTACGACGAGGTCATCATTGAAAGCCGAGGCCCGAAGTCAACAGCGGGAAGAACCCACCCAAAAAAGGTTCAAAAAGGAAGAGGTCGTCACCTTTTCTAGCAACGACCCAGTTCCCCATGCGGTACCTCATCAAGATGCCACCATAATCGAGGCCGTAGTGGCCAACAAATTGGTCCACCGCATATTCATTGATAGTGGGGCCTCTGTGAGTGTTCTCTTTAAAGACTGCTTCGATAAGCTCAATATTGAAGAAGCACGCCTAAGGCCAGCACCCATGCCGCTAAGGAGCTTCACGCAACAAGAGACGACGACGGAAGGCATCATTTCACTGCCCTTGACAGTTGGAAAGAGTCCGCTATCCACTACGAAGATAATCCACTTCTTCGTCGTAAAAGTCAGCTCCCCCTATAACATCATCTTAGGAAGGGATTGGCTAATAGCAACGAAGGCGATCTGCTCAGCCTACCACCTGATGATTAAAATTTCGTCTAGAAACGGAGTGATCACGCTTCGGGGAAACCAGCAACAGGCTAAGGAGTGCATGCAGGTCGCACTCCGAGGTGTTAAGAATCAACACCCCCAAGCATAGCAATTACAGAAACCCGAAGAGGTAGAGCCGACGTCGCATCCATCCGTCGAGCCGGTAGAAGACGTCGCATTATACGAAGATGACCCTACCAAGGTCGTCAAAGTAGGGTTCGTCGGCGAAAACGAGCTCCGAAGTCAACTTATCCGGCTACTTCGGGAGTATAGAGATGTCTTCGCTTGGACGCCGCTAGACATGACTGGGGTGGCTCCAAGCGTCATCACTCATCACCTCAACATCGATCCTGAGGTGAAACCAGTTCGGCAGAAGCAGCGAGCCTTCGCAGCTGAAAGGAATCAAGTGATCCATGACGAGGTTCGCCAACTGCAGAAGGCCGATATTTTATTCGAAGTAAAATATCCGACCTGGTTGGCCAACCCCGTGATGGTGAAGAAGCAAGGAGGCGGGTGGCGGATGTGCATTGATTACACTGACCTCAATAAACACTGCCCGAAAGACTGCTACCCCCTCCCCAACATTGATAAGAAGGTTGAAGCTCTTGTTGGCCACAAGGCGTTCAGCTTCTTAGACCTATACAAGGGGTACCACCAAGTCCTCATGAATGAAGAAGACGCTCCGAAGACCGCTTTCGTCATAGACTTCGGCGTCTACACATATAAAAAAATGCCCTTCGGGCTGAAAAATACTGGAGCTACATACCAAAGGATGGTCGACAAGATTTTTGAAGACCACATCGGTAGTATCGTCGAAGTGTATGTAGATGGCATAGTCGTAAAAAGCAAGGAAATCGTCACTTGTGTAAACGACCTTAAAGTTATTTCTAGCCTACTTCGTAAAGTGAACCTAAAATTAAACCCAGAAAAGTGTACTTTCATGGTCCGGTCTGGAAAATTTCTAGGGTGTTGGGTTTCACGCGAAGGGTTAAAAGCTAACCCATCAAAAGTCCGAGCCATCCAAGAAATGCGAGCGCCGAAGTCAATTCATGACGTGCACAGACTGTCGGGCTGCCTAGCCGCCCTAAGTCGTTTCCTATCCAAGGCCGCCGAAAAACAACTCCCATTCTTCAAAATACTAAAGAAGGCGCCGAACTTTGAATGGAACGACGAGCACAGGGGAGCTTTTGATGGCTTAAAGACGTACCTCGCGAATCTCCCCACATTATCTGTACCAAAAGAGGGCGAGGATCTCTCTCTGTACCTCGCCGCTTCAGACGAGGCAATCAGTGCAGTCCTGGTACGAGAAGAAAAATGTCATTAGCTACCCGTCTATTTCATAAGCCGAGCCCTAAAAGGACCGGAGACGAGGTATCAACCTCTGGAAAAGGTCGCACTTGCATTGGTGAATGCGGCAAGGAGACTCCGACCGTACTTCCACCCACATCCGATACAAGTGTTAACCGACCTCCCACTTCGGCAAGTGCTTACAAAACCAGAAGCGTCCGGGCGAATCGCTAAATGGGTTGTAGAACTCGGCGAGCACACGATTTCCTTTGTACCTCGCCAAGCCATTAAAGGGCAATCTTTGGCTGATTTCTTAGTGGAAGCCAAGTTCACGGACGCACAACAATCCGTTGAACCCACTAAGGATAAATTAAAGGCTGAGGCGCCGATGCCACCACCACAAGACTGTTGGAAGGTCTACGTCGATGGGGCATCAGATCACAAAGGAAGCGGAGCCGGAGTCTTACTCATCAGCCCTGAAGGAAAGGAGATCACCCACGCACTCCGGTTCAATTTCCCGACCACAAATAACGAAGTGGAGTACGAAGCCGTAATCGCTGGACTTCGTCTAGCCCAAGCTCTCCAAATAAGGGCCATTCAAATTCACAGCGACTCCCAAGTCATAGTGAACCATATACTAGGCAAATACGAAGCCAAAGGAGAACGAATAAAGAAATACCTCCATAAGGCCAAGATCCTACAACAAAGCTTCTCGTATTTTGAGTTGGTACGAATCCCAAGAGGAGATAATGAGCGAGCTGACGCACTAAGCAAATTCGCATCATCATCAACTATCTCTCCGGTGGAAGAAGTACAACTCCGAAGCATCGATGACGCCGAAGTCAACGTAGTAAACGAAGATGGACCGAACTGGATGACTCCACTTCGTAATTACTTGTTAAATGGCGAACTCCCAACCGATAAGGCCGAGGCTAGGAAGCTCCTGGCCAAGTCCACAAAGTACGTCCTGGAGCAGGGAATACTGTATAGAAAATCCTACCTTCAACCTCTCCTAAGATGTGTGGGGCCCAACCAAGCGAACTACGCACTGCGCGAAGTCCATGAAGGTTCCTGTGGCAGTCACATCGGAGCCCGCGCCCTGTCCAAAAAGGTCATGAGGTGGGGGTACTACTGGCCCACTATGTTCCAAGACGCTACCGACCTCGTCAAACAATGCCCGAAGTGCCAAATTCATGCGACGGTTCCGAGATTGCCACAGACCAAACTGGCCAGCATACAAAGCCCCTGGCCGTTCATGCTGTGGGGAATTGACATCGTTGGCCTATTCGAAAAAGCTCCCGGCCAACTACAGTTCCTCGTTGTAGCAATCGACTATTTTACGAAGTGGGTCGAAGCCGAACCATTGGCACGAATCACAAGTAAAAATGCCCTAAACTTCGTTTGGAAGAACATAGTTTGTCGCTTCGGCATATCTCACGTCCTCGTCTCAGATAACGGAACCCAATTCACAGACAGGACATTCAGAGGATGGTGTGACGAACTCCACATCCAACAAAAGTTCACCTCGGTAGCTCATCCTCAAGCAAATGGCCAAACCGAGGTTACGAACCGAACGATAGTCAAGGGGTTAAAAACCCGGCTGGATAAGGCCAAAGGAGACTGGGCAGCGAACTTACCCCAAGTCCTATGGTCATACCGAACCACCCCGCGGACATCACACGGTGAAACACCATACAGCTTGGTGTATGGAGCCGAAGCGGTGATCCCGGTAGAGATCGGTTTGCCGAGCCCCCGAACACTTAACTTCGCGGCCCAAGACAACGAAGACGAACTTCGAACTAACTTGGATTTGCTAGAAGAAAAACGAGAACAAGCCTACATACAAGAAGCTCGATACAAACAGCAAGTAGCTCGGTATTATAACAGCCGGGTGAAGCATCAACAGCTCCAAGTAGGCGACTTCGTACTTCGGAATAACGAGGTCAGCAGGGCGGAGAAGCTCGGCAAATTAAAAGCCACCTGGGAAGGACCGTACCGAGTTCAAGAAGTCCTCGGAAAAGGGTCGTACAAGCTCGCCCACCTATCTGGTGAGCTCATACCCCGTACATGGCACATTACCCACTTGAAGAGGTACTTTGTATAAACCGAGGGTGATGTCCAAGTTCATTTAGGTCGTAGGAATCGAGTTGTCTTGATAAATTTTGTCTTATTTTGACTTCGTAAAAATTTTGTCTTATTTTGACTTCGTAAAACTTTTTTTTCGTTTAAATAATTTGCATGCATTTTGCATCTCTCTCTCTCTCGTTTATACTAAGTATCTCGATTTTAAAATCCTGACGAGGATACGCAAATAAACTCCGCCTCGGAGTAACACCTAAACGCGCGTAAGGGGACCACCCCTATCGATAAATTCGATAAATAAGGAACCAAAAGGCCTAGACTTCGTCTTCGGACGAAGTGGCTAACTGAAAGCCTAAACTTCGTCGTTAGACGAAGTGGCTACCTAGAAAGCCTAAACTTCGTCGTTAGAAGAAGTGGCCACCCAAAAGCCTAAACTTCGCCTTCGGACGAAGTGGCCACCTAGAAAGCCTAAACTTCGCCTTCGGACGAAGTGGCCACCTAGAAAGCCTAAACTTCGTCGTTAGACGAAGTGGCTACCTAGAAAGCCTAAACTTCGTCGTTAGACGAAGTGGCCACCTAAAAAGCCTAAACTTCACCTTCGGACGAAGTGGCTAACTGAAAGCCTAAACTTCGTCATTAGACGAAGTGGCTACCTAAAAAGCCCAAACTTCATCTCTGGACGAAGTGGTCGACCAAAGCCCAAACTCCGTCACAAGATGAAGTGACTATGAGAAAGCTGCCTTTGTTGAAAACAAGGGAACCTGCCTCGGTTAAAGGCAAGGATAGAAAGCTTAAACACAAATGCAAAAAATTTCTGTTTTATTTGAATAGAAATAAATGTACAATTGTTACATTAAGAAGACGAGGAACCCGGAGGCTTTGGCTTACTAAAGCTAAGTCAATCTCTAGCAAAATCCCTGCCGGAATTAAAGTTCAAAACATCGTCTATACTAAACCTGCCCCGACCCCGTCCAGAAGCCGAACTTCGGCCTCTACCTCGGACATTCTGGCTCGCCCGACCCCGACCCCGACCCCGTCCCGACGCCGATCGCCGCTCTTGACTATAAATTTCTCGAGAATGACGTGTCACAATCTTCGGGTCCGGGTCAGCAGACCTCGAAGATTCACCTTCCAAAAATTCTCTAGAAGTATGGTCGAGCAACCTCGGATCCGGATCGGAAGAAATTGAAGTCGCAGAACCAGCCTCTAAAGACAGACGCCGCTTCAACTTCGGAAAGCGATCAAGGACTGTCTCATAAATGCTCGCCACACGAATGAGCTCTTCAAACTCACCTCTAACCTGCCAGGATTCATTCCCATATTGCTCCCTGTAACTTCGGCATCGGGCCTGGAGCTCCTTGACCTTATCGTAAGTCTCGAAAATCGTGGATCCCCCAGCTCGGTGAATTATGGTCTCGTACTCCATATGCTCCTCGACGATCTCTTTGCAAGTCTTGATGTCGTCCCGAGCTCGTTGGTACTGGTCTTCAAGCTCCATATATCTGGCATGCATCTCATCAAGTTTTTCCTGAGCGGCCCGAAGTTTCACCTCAGCCTCGATCTCGATGTTATCAGCTCGCTTCTTCCAGCCCGAAGCATCGAGCTCGGCTACTTCTACAGCTCGGCGAAGCTCGGATATTTCTTTAACAAGGTGGGAAGCATCATAAAACTCAGGGGCAGGCTACAGAATAAATACAAGCAAAGTTTAACAGAGAGCCTTTTTTATTTATAGCCGAACACGGCAAATGAAACGCCACCCTAATGGTGACGAAGTACAAGGCTACAAAAAAAAAAAGGGAGAGGGGTAAAGAAGCCAAAAATCATGAAAAGTGTCAATTGACTCCATCATGATTTTCTCCTTCTAGGCCGACCTCTGGTTCAACCTCGGGTTCCGTGGGGTCGTCGCGAGCTGGCTCCTCGGTGGTCCCCTCCCCAACCGGCGTCTTCAGCAAATCGGCAATGACCGTCTCCAGGAGCTTGTACCTGTCAACAGGACACCGCCGAATGACATCTTCATTTAGCAGACTCCTCTGTGCGGAGAGCCGCTCGACAACTGGAATGGAAGAGGTATGCTCCAGAAGCACCTCGGCGAAGTCTCGCAGTGTCTCCTCCTCCATCATGGTAGCATAACCGTACTTGGTTTTGTCCAAGTCCGGGATGTCCTTGGCGATATCATCGATCACCGCTGAGACAACCGGGGTGCTCATGGCAGTCACCAGCTGAACAGCCATCCGGGAAAAGTGGGTAGACCGGACGAATCGTTCCACCAACGCGCGGAACACGCCTCCCTGGCCAGCTACCACCCCGGCTACTTGGGTCCTCAGCCGACCCACTTCTGCCTCAAGATCGGCAACCTTCTTCTTCTCCTCTTCGGCGACAGCCAAAGCTGTCGCCTCCCTGTCCGTTGCTGCCTGTGCCGCGGCTTCGGCGACAGAGATCTTAGCCGTTAGCCGATCTTCCACCGCCGCAGCCTCGGCAGCCTTTGTCTGGAACTTGGCAACTCCACTTCTAATGAAGTTCGCCAAGCCTGCAGCCCATCTAAAGCCGCCTCGGCCTCCTAAAACACAAAACCAAGGGACAAGATTTTAGTAGAAGGTACAAATCACCATATACAAATACTTCTAGTTTCACGCTTACCTCGGGAAATGACATCTCCCGTGCATGCATTTGGCCCGAGGTCGGCCACTCTCGACGACCGTCACTTCGTCATCTAACGAGAGTAAAGTTCGTCGAGATCGTTGGCCCACCAGCTGCAGGGGAGAGGAGCTTCGGACGGGAGCGTCCAACTGCGAGCTCACGGATACCGACCTTCCAAGGTCGGTTGTCCTCTCCGACGACGTCGCCGAAGTCGTCTTCTCCACCACCGAAGCAGAAGGCTTCTACCTCTTCCTCTTGTTCTTGTTCTGAAGAGCAGTCTGGATAGCTTGAGCGTCCACTACAAAAAAAAAAAAAAAAGATTTATATCAGTAAAAATGAAAGAGACCACAGGACACAAATCAGTGAAGCAGAGCCTCACCCAAGTCCACATCGGACACGGAGTTATATGGGCTTAACCCGTGATTTGCGAGCTCGGCCTCAGCATAATCCCTCTCAATGAGGCCGAGGTTCACCAAGCTCGTTTCAAGCTCACCGGTTGGTTTCCCAGTGTCTCGAAGTACGAACTTGGCCGTGGTCCAAGGGTACAACGGCACGCCTTCACACCGGCAAAAGAAGAATTCCTTCTGCCAGTTCGTCACCTTAGTAGGAGTCCCTAACTTGAACCTACTAATAGGGGAAAGGTAAGCCCACCCCGTCGGACCAAGCTTAGGTCTAAAAAACCTAAGGAAAGAATCCACAGTAGGCGTACCACCACGGCGGCTGACCTCGAAACAAAAACCAACGACCTGCTTGATGGAAGGAGGTTGCAACTGACCTAACGACAGTTGGAGCTCTTCTAAGAGCTCGGCAAAAAAGCGATTTAAAGGAAAACGAAGACCAAAATGAAGATAGTCTTCATAAACGGTAAAAAAACCTACGGGAGGCGAACTACCCCTATCGACATCACGAGGCAGGAGCAGCTCCACTGACTCAGGAAACAAAAAATGCCGAGCCAAGTCCTGCATATGAGACACAGACATGGTCGAGGCACGTGCCAGTGAGGCACTAGACCCGACCACCGGCGGGAATTTGATTTCTCGAAACGACGGCGGAACTAGCGTGCGTGTATGTACATTTAACCAAACCCCCGCCGGAAAAACCCTAGACGGCGAGGGCGAAATGTGTGCGCTAGCCCTACCAGTATCTACTTGGGGAAAAGAAGAAGAATCCATTACAAGGAAAGTACTTACTTGTCAAAGTCTTTTTCCGACTACAAATCACCGGGAAATTGAACGGGACGGCGGCGGTTGCAGAATTTTGGGTCTAGGGTTTTCTCTCTCGCTGACAATTGGAAACGATTGAGGGGGAAAAATATTTTTTAGCGTATACTGGAAGCTTTTATAAGCAAAGACACGCCTTTTCAAATCCCGCCTCTCCGCCTGCTCCAACAAAAGAGCGACACGTATCCTACCTACCCTGACACCAACAGTCGTGCCTTTTCATATCACGACTATTCAAGCTCGACCTCATCAAAACGAGGCGGTATGCAGTTCGACTTCGTCAAAATCTTATTTTCGACGGGGTAATGCAATTCGAGCTCGACCTCGTCAAAATGAGGCGGTATGAAGTTCGGCTTCGTCAAAATCTTATTTTCGACGGGGCAATGCAATTCAAGCTCGACCTCGTCAAAATGAGGCGGTGTGCAGTTTCAACTTCGTCGAAATCCCACGGGGCAATTTACACCTCTCTACAATGACCTCGCTTCTCCGACCTTTTGGGGGGGGATGTGATAGGATGTGGCCCAGAGGCCCAAGATCAGCTCGGTCCACCCAGATTGAAGCCCAATAACGAGTCAACAAAGTCAGCCAACTGCCCCACGATTTCTCAACCACCCGCGATGATCAGAGTACGGACGGACATGCGAGAACAGCATCCATGAATCACCCGTGACCTCAATTCTCTATAAATAGAGCTATCTTGTAAGATAAGGGGGGGACTGTATTTTTTACTAGCAAGAGAGACTTAAATATAAACATCCTCTTTTCCTCCGTGGACGTAGATCTACCCACAGATCGAACCACGTAAATTCTTGTGTTCTTAACTTTTCTATAAATCTCACCGTTATAAAAACACTCCAAAATCCACGATCGATCAGTTTCCTTTCCTAGTTGATTTCATTAGCGAAACGTTCCGAGTCCAAGCACAAAAATATCTAAGAAGAAGGAAATCCCACCTTTTAGTTACTACGGAGTATTTCCATAAAAAGACTAAAAACAAGTAGGTATCTCATTCATTTTTGCATTTTTGTTCTTTTCTTTTTTGGGTTAAAATATTGACACCATGCAAAAAGAAAATATAAATTTGAGTTCTTGGGAGTACACATCTAAGTATCTAACTAACTAATCACATATTCACACTAGCAAAGAAAATATATAAATTTTTGGTTCATATATATCAAATTCTAGTGTGGGAAATATGAATATATTTAGATTATTGAAGATATAGATTAAGTTCAAGTGTGAGAAATGAAAATATATTTGGATTATTGGTTTTAGTATAATTTACGCTTATACATTGAAGTAAGTGCAACTACAATACACAATAATCATCATGTTTATTTATATACAATTGATACTTAAGTATTGTTATTGTCTACCGTGTATTGTAATAATATTTACTTTAATAACGGTCGTATTGTTATAACATATTAGGATTGTTGAGCAATAAAAGAAACGAAAACGTAAAGAAGACACAGATTTACGTGATTCACCAACGTTGTGTTGGTTAGTTCCCAAGCAGAAAATGAGAACAGATTGTATTAGACGGCTAGATTACATATTACAGAGTTTGTGCTCAACTTTTATACAAATAGAACACGTGAGGTGGACTAGGCCCAATACGACAGTTAAGGTCCAACTCAACAACACTGTAAACCATCGGGCCGGAGGTGTCTCCGCCCCTCGGGACCCCAAGCAAGGGAGCGTCGTCCCCCTTAACCCCCGACTAGCTGACCGAGCAACGAGACCCCCAACAAACTCTACGTAGCGGGAGATGGATTTAAAGCATCTCAACACATATATTATAATCAAATCAATGGTTCATATCTATTGTTATTTCTGATATTAAAAATTTATTTTCTATATAAACCTCTCATGTAGCGAATAAAAAATTGAAATCATCATGAATCTTGTGCACTCGTTCTTTTTATTTTTTTCCTGCTTTATTTTATCAGAAAATGCAAATTTTATTTCTAATGGGCGATGAGATACAATTTAGGAAACAGTTTCAATTATGATATTCTATTATGGAGCAGCAGTTTGTCTTTTTTTAAAAAAAAGTTAATTAAACAAAAAACTTCGTGCTCGAGCCAATTTCAATTCAGGAGTTGATAATGAACTGCGAGATATTGTTGTAATATTGCGGAGAAATTCAATTGTGAGATATTATTGTTATATTGAAAATTAACTAATTACATCATTTTGGCATAGTCTTAATATTTTTTTTTGCCCTTTTTTTAAAAACACATGTATTTTATACCCCCATTTTAAATGATATGTCATACATGCCCCCTTTTTTATTTTAATATATAAATAATACTACTTTATAGATATATATGTTTAACTTCCTTTCAACGGGCCCGCACTCCACTCAACGACTTTCAACGGGCCCCTCGACGCAGTACGGTGTCGGTGCATGCATGAAAAATTAGCATGCATGCATGCTATCTCTCTCTTTAAAGTAGATACAGTATTTGAATTATTTGAATGAATTATTTAAAGTAGTATCCTATGCGATAAAACAATCTTCCCTATATATACCATACATATTCTATTCTAAATTTCAATCCTTTATAAAAATTTTGGAAAAAAGGTTCGTCGGAAGGAAGCATAGCAACGGAGGAGTGCAAGAATTAGTGAGGAGTGAAAGAATTAGAGAGGTAAGAATTGTATTTTTCATATAAATTTATGTTTAATAGTAGTAGTTGATAAATTGACAATTTAAAATTAATTAGGTTAATTATTCTATTGGTTTAGCAAATCTTAATGTTCTAGTAAAAATATAACATGAAATAAGTGCTCCACCGCCGGCAAACCTTGCCGGAACTCTTCCACCGCCGTCAACATTGTGTCACCGGCGGTGGGAGAGTTCCGGCAAGCTTTGCTGGCGGTGGATAAGTTTATTTTGGTTATGTAATTATTTTATAATAACTAGATGTTCAATTTCCGTATTTTATGCATTAAAATGATTAATTTAGGATTTAGTACTTTATAAATTAATAATTTAAATTTAATTATGCTAATTATTCTCTTAATTGATGAATTATTGTTGTTCAATTTAAAATAATACACGTATTAAGTTTTAAAAAAATGAATTAGTTGAAAAAACATGTCCACCGCCGGTGAGAGTAGCCGGAACTCTCCCACCGCCGGCTACACAATGTTGCCGGCGGTGGGAGTTTTCAGGCCACTCCCACCGGCGGTGATCAACCTTTTTTTGCTTAACTAATTATTTTATCCATAATTGCATGTTTAATTTCCATATTTTCTGTATTTAAATGATTAATTTAGGATTTAGTACTTTATAAATTAATAATTTAAATTTAATTATGCTAATTATTCTCTTAATTGATGAATTATAATTGTTCAATTTAAAATAATACACGTATTAAGTTTTAAAAAATGACTGAGTTGGAAAAACGTGTCCACCGCCGGTGGGAGTGGCCGGAACCCTCCCACCGCCGGCTACACAAGGTTGCCGGCGGTGGGAGTTTTCCAGCCACTCCCACCGGCGGGGATCACCCTTTTTTTGCTTAACTAATTATTTTATACATAATTGCATGTTTAATTTCCATATTTTCTGTGTTTAAATGATTAATTTAGGATTTAGTACTTTATAAATTAATAATTTAAATTTAATTATGCTAATTATTCTCTTAATTGATGAATTATAATTGTTCAATTTAAAATAATACACGTATTAAGTTTTAAAAAACGACTGAGTTGAAAAAACGTGTCCACCGCCGGTGGGAGTGGCCGGAACCCTCCCACCGCCGGCTACACAAGGTTGCCGGCGGTGGGAGTTTTCCAGCCACTCCCACCGGCGGTGATCAACGTTTTTTTGCTTAACAAATTATTTTATACATAATTGCATGTTTAATTTCCATATTTTCTGTATTTAAATGATTAATTTTGGATTTAGTACTTTATAAATTAATAATTTAAATTTAATTACGCTAATTATTCTTAAAATTTTATGAAATCTTAACATATGCATAATTTTAAAATTTACTTGATTACAGATGTCTTTCGTGTACGTGAAAGTGATTTATGGAGGCTATTGGATTGATTGTACCTATAATGGCGGCACATATTTAAATACCCCCTTTTCCGAAGATGCAATCTCGATATACAACTTGAGATATCATATATCTCTTTACTGCAACCCCTCGGGTAGTGATTATGATATTTTCTATCTGATATTTTCTATCTGACGACATCGGAGAACAGACGGACTGTTAAATCATGTCTCAGAACCAATGACCAACTAATTTGGCTGTGTCATACACAGTCATTCCCAACAGTGTACGTGTCTTCGAGCGACGGAGCATCATCTTCACATGCAGGGGCATCTTCTTCATATGTCCCTACGTTGGATCAGGACCAGCCGTACAGAGTATCATTCGGCTTTGACACGGAGGGCACCGACAATTTGGAGGCCCAGCTTGAGCAGATCCGGAGAGTTGCAGCTTCCACAAACTGGACGGGGGATGTCTATCACGGAGAGAGCAACATCGGTTTTGATTCATTTCATGATACTATCCCGGACCTCAATCGTACGGACGAAGATAGTCAGGAGGCTCGAAATGAACCGTCTCTATTTGACGATGATGACGATAATGAGGATGAAGATTATGTCCTTGAAACGGAGGAGAGCTCTGAGAGTGAAGGCAAGTCGAATTTATATGCTGGTGATAGGACCGTCAACAGGGCCTTGTTCGCTGAGTGGACGGCATGGATACACGAGGAAGGCGGGATGCAAAAACTGTTAGATATGATGTATCCAGAGTCAAACACGGATCAACCGGAGATAGATACTGATACCAATCACATGAGCAATTGGTTGGTTCCGATGGTCCCTCTTGAGCCTGGATCATCAGCAGTTTTCCACGAAGAGAACCTTAATATCGAAGATTTGGCCGTAAATTCCGTTTACTATATGAAGGCAGAGCTCGGTATTGCAGTCGGTTTGTGGCATTTGGAGAGGAGGAAAGAATACAAGGTGAAGAAATCTGATACTACGCGAGTGGTGTTGAAATGCAAGTTATCAAAAGAGTGTCGCTTCCATTTACGCGCAACAAGCTTCGGCGGGCCTTGGACGGTTAAAAAAATTCGCCTGCAACACACGTGCGACGATGTCGGCTTAACAAACGTGGTTTGTAGAAAAGTCCATTCGAAGGTGATTGGGGCATTTTTTGCAAATAAAATTATGCGTGATTCAGAGGTAATGAAACCAAAAATAATTCAAAACGAGCTTCGTGCAATGTTCGGCGTTGATGCCAGCTACGATGTCTGCTTGAAGGGGCGGAATTGTGCAATCGAGATGATATACGGTAAATTTTCCGAATCCTTCGAGGACTTGCCCGGTTATCTCCACATGCTGAAGATGTCAAATCCGGGCACAAAAACCGAGATTGACATCGGGCCTGACCAGCGATTCAGACACGTATTCATTGCGTTAGCTGCATCTCGACATGCTTACAGATCAAAATGTATTAGGCCAGTCGTCTGCGTAGATGGCACGCATCTGAAGGGAAAGAACTGTGGCATAATGTTTGTAGCTGTGGCGAAGGACGCGAACGAGCAGTTGTTCCCTTTGGCCTACGGTATAGGACCGATTGAGAACAACGAGTCATGGACTTGGTTCATGACAGCTCTTAGGACGACATATGGGTCAATGCGGGATTGGTTGTTTGTGTCGGACCAGCACGCATCAATAATACATGCAGTTGCCGAAGTGTTTCCGGAAGCCCACCACGGGTTATGCTATTATCATCTTAGTAAAAAAATGATGGGCTTCGGGTCCGAAGTTGGCGCCTACTTCCAACGAGCTGCTTACACGTATGATAAGCACGTTTTTGACACCATCATGAAAGCACTTCAAAGGGATGCACGTGCAGCACATCGAGAGTTGATTGATATCGGAGCACATAAGTGGTCCCGGTCGATGTGCCCTGTTCGACGGTTTAGCAACATGACGTCTAACGCCGCTGAATCATTCAATAAGTCCATTTTGTGGGCGCGACGGCTTCCAATCTGTGCTTGTCTAGATGCTGTAAGGATCTTAATTGACCGCTGGTTCACTGAGCAACGAACAAAGGCCCGAAACGACAGTCATCCCATAACAGTGGAGGCCCGGCGGAAAGTCTGTGTGCAATTGGAACGATCCCACGAGTATACGGCCACACAGATTGATGCTCATCCTCATTACAGAGTGGTCACATCTGGGAGGACAGTGCATGTGAACCTAAAGGGGCTTCTTTGTGAATGCAGTGAATGGCAGACAGATTGTCTCCCTTGTGCGCATGCGATCAAGGCAATAAAGTGAGTTTTTTTTGATTACTTAACGATTAACTTACAGTTTTTCCTTTATGATTAACTTATTAATTTATGTAATCTCAGTGCACATGGACATGATGTCCTACAATACATTGCACACTATTACAGGAGGACAACATATGTCGAAACGTACAACATGCAAATTTCTCAAGTTCCAATGAAGTCGCAATGGAGGCTACCGTCTGATGTCCGAAGTATGAAAGTCCTGCCCAACTTAAGGATTCGTTTGCCGGGTAGACCGAGAGTGTCAAGAATCCCAGGAGGAGGTGAACGAGTACGTGGTGGCGGTCGTGGTCGTCGGCGCGCTCGTCGAAGTGGTCGTAGATGTCGTCATTGCGGTCTTACAGATCACAAACCAGCAGATTGCCCGAATCTAGCTGATTAGTGTTTAGAGTGAATCGATTGTATTAAGATTATGTCTTGTTAACTTGTCATTTTATATTTCTTTCCCGACTACAAACATCGATATATAAACATATAGAATAGAAATAAAAATAAAAACAACAATTTTAGATCAATTTTAGAATAGAAATAAAAATAAAAACAACAATTTTGGATCAATTTTAGAATAGAAATAAAAATAAAAACAACAATTTTGGATCAATTTTAGAATAGAAATAAAGCTAACGTTCGAAATCAGATGCTCTAGCATGCCCAAAAATCCTCTGAGCAGTAATCTTTCGGTAGTCGGTCACGGCTGCAGCCCTCGTTTCTAGCGCAGGGCACCCACTGATGGTTCGTTCCAAATTCATGCAAGCGACCGGACCGCTATATTTGAGTTGTGGATACTTAAACAGGCCCGAAACTGGGTAAAAAGTCACATGAAACGATTTGTCCTCGATCTTCAACCCGAGTTCGTTCATCCTCCAATACATTGTGTTATTAACCCAAATTGGTACCATAGTGATCAAGGGACGTATCTCATCCAGCGTTTCTGCGCCTCGATCTAATGGATCCTGCACGATTATTCGTTTTGTGCGCAGGTCGATGATGACGAAAATGTATCGCTCATCGGAAACAATCCAAGGGATGAAAACCTAATACAAGTATAAAAAAAAAAAAAACAAAAACATTATATAGGGAGTCTTAATAAATATAAAATTTAAATTAATAAAATTGAATGTGAAATGAGATTGTTACCTTATCTGCTTTCCACCAGTTAGGTGTCTTATAAGGGACCTCTTGACCCTCTGCGATTTGACACAATTCTAGCCCGGGTACCCACATCGAAGTGACGACCTGATCAATTTCTGCCAAGCTTCTGCTAGCAAACTCATGTATTGCTCTTGATTTTAGCTTTTCATATTCGGATTTTAATTCCACCTAAATCATAAGAAAGTAAAATTTATAATTAACTATATAAATGTCAAAAAGTTTACCTAATTCAATAAAAAAAAATACCATGACATCCAGATTGCATACGATGGTTCGTCCGTTTCCAAAATCTGGGTACAACTGAACACCGCTCCTAAGCCGGGTACGAAATGTCATCATGGCCAAGTTAAACATCTGCGCACGACATGTGGATAAGGGTGAGAAAATGCGAATAAATACGGTAGATCATCATAAATATAGGTAAAGCTAAATTCAATTAAAATGTCAAATTGCATACCAGCGGATCCCAATCAATTCCCTCCCTACACATCTGCTTGAAATCAAATACTGAAACCAATTCAGTAGCCTCCATCACCGCAATCGCCGTTGCGTCTTCGTTCCGCATGAATTGATTGTAATACTTGACAATTTGATCCGGTGGGGGAGCCGGGAATGAGGGCCTCAAAAGAGTGTTTTTTGCCTTCTTTGACTTGGCCTTCTTAGTTGAATTAGAAGACTAAATAAAATAAAATTCATACTCATCAAGTAACAGTTACCTCCGTATCTCATGATTATTTAATTGATAACTTAAAAACAATTACGAAGAGTACCTGGCCAAGATCCACCGATGATGCAGATCTACGACTTGGTTGCCGAGTTGTAACGAATGGTGCTGATGGAGTCGAGAACCCTGCCGTCGGTGTCAAGAAGTCCGGTGTGGAGGTAGAGAACTCCAACATCGAATGCCGCGGCGGCTCATAAGCATAGCTTAAAGGTGGTTCATAGGGGACTCCGTATGACGGAATGTATGATGATGTTGGCGCGGGTAGTGACGGGAGCCGTCTGTGCAGATCATAAATATTAAATTCAAAAAGACGAATCTATAGAAAAAGATTAATGTAAAAAATAAAACGTAGTTGCATGTAAGATTCTACCTCTCCGAAGATCGAAGTGAAGATAAGCTCGGCTGCAGATGTGGTGGCATCATGTGTATAAATAGGGAGAGATGTGTCCCTACGAAGGCCAACCGTCTCGACATGCCCAGTAGATCGAGGCTCAAGGAGGTCTACCCCCGAATCCCGAGCTGATGAAACGATTGGTGGGCTACGACGACGTGGCTCGTAAACCGGGGGTGAACGACGGGCGGACATGCAGCCGAATAGGTCTTTCATGAACGCCAATAGTCGATTCTCAGTGGCTCTGATATCGGCTTTAACCTCTTTCTTGTCGTTTTCCAGCTTTTCCATGATCTTATCGGTATGTTTCCCCACCACCTCCTCTATGATTTCCTTGAACTGCTCACGCCGAGAAGATGAATCCTGATGGTGCCCACCACTGCTGGTAGAAGATGACTCCCACACACGCTTCCCAGTGTCGCGTGCTTCCCGATGCGGTCGGGAGGTGGCCATGCCTGTATCGAGAACATGCTCAGGCACTCTACTGCGTGCGCTCCTTCTGGGTCGGGCTCTGGAGGTTGTCGGATCATCGGGCATAGGAAATTGCAATGGTGAACCATCACGAGCCTCATCAGTAATCTCTGGTGTGCCTTCCACTGCGTTCACCGGCTCGCGAAAGCTTACGGAGTAAGAACCCTCGACATCTACAGAGCGATACCCTTGAGTTTCAACCTCACGTGGCTCGACACTTACATTCTCAAGAAGATACTGAATCTCATCAAACAATGTGTACAACTCCTCATCAGTCGTACGTCTGAGCGATACCCTGTAATGCCATCTCAGAACTCGGGGGTACAAATGACCCGCCACTAACATCCCAGCTACATGCCCGAGCCCTCGGATTATCTCAAACCCCCATACAATGAGCGCCCACGCCGGACCACGAAAATGGTATTTCGTATCGGTCCCACCAAACGTTCTCACATAATACCGCAGAGTCTTGTGAGTGTATGCACCCCACGGAAATTCGATAAATGTGTGCATATCATCAACCAAGAACCACAGCCAACTGTACGGTGGTTTTCGCGCATCGTGGCCAAGAAGGAAATTATTTGCTATCAGCATGTGCGCCAGTCGCAAGTGGATATCACCGTCCGGGTCGACAAAGGGGCTAGGATTTTGACTTAGCATCTGAAGCAATGTGTTGGCGCTCTCGTTTGCCCCTCCACAAACAACTTGCCAAACACGTGAATGCCTAGGATTACGCCTACGGCAAGGATCAAATGGTGTAGGCCCAAATTTCAATCCTGTAATCAAGGCATGGTCGCGGTGGGAGTACTCTATATTTTGACCACCGATGTGGAACCAAAGTCCATGCTTTGAATGAATTGCCCGAGACAGTATACTGTTTAGTACGCCCCCGTAGCTCCTCTTTGGATTCCAACCGATAAAATGACCGAAAGGTCCCTCTCTGAATCTGTCCACTAAAGCATTACCCCCGACATTGTCCAATGCTTTCCTGATGCCCTCCAACTGGTCAATGTAATAGCATGTATTGGGCTTTGCTAGCGTGTTGATATAATGTGGACGACGATATCCCGGTGCGGGCTTAGCCTATTTTGTCATTAAAAATAAAAAAAAAATTAGATTATTCATAAATTGCATAAATACACAAATTACATGCACTAATAAACATAATTATGAAAATGATGAACTAATATTTAGCTAATTAAATATAATTAAGCCCATGCCAATAATTAATTAATTCATTAATCCTACTCTAATAAACTAATTCATTAGAAATGACTAACAAATTAATTCCCAAGAAATGTAATTAAAAAAATTTATATTAAACTAATTCGCCAATGTTACAAATTTCTAATCTAATAAACACAATTAACAAGTAATAATCTAATTAACAAATACTCATCTAATTTGTTTAGCACATAATGGAATGACATCATAGTTAGTACTAATCTAATTAACAAGAAATATTTGCATGAAACAAATTAAAACACTCGACAATTTCAAAAAAATTTATGGTCAATCAATTTAGATTAAGAGTTAATTAAGAAGTTCCTATCATTATGAGTTAAGATAAAATTATTATTTTTTGTTAAACAAAACTACTTCCGAGGGGACCTTTGCATTGACATGAATAATAGTCATAAAATTTGGCAACATTCAATTAGCAGCTAAAATTGAAATGTGACCTTATAATTTCATACATACGAAAAAAAAATTAAACCAAGCTACCCACAATTTATCAAATTAGTATAACTAATTGCTTAAGTATTATGAAATAATTAACTAAGCAATTATAAAATAATTAACTAAAAGTAACATAATTAATTAAAAATAATTAAGCATGCCAAAAATTAACATAGGGAATTTTTTGTTTAATTCACATACCCTAAACCTAATATTAACATGCTAAAATTAACATTAAGCACCTTAATCATCATCAATCATATATAAACTTGACTAATCAATATATATACACATATTTAAATAACATACGAAAAAAAATAAAAAAATTGGACGATCCACCGCCGGCTTCCCGTCGCCGAAAAATTCCCACCGCCGGCTGCCTTGCAAATGCACGGCTGCCGGCGGTGGGAAGTTTCCGGCGACGGGAAGCCGGCGGTGGATCGTCCAAATTTTTTTATTTTTCTTACTTACCAATATCTCATCGGTAAATTCTTCCTCGGAATCATATGCCATTTTCTGAAATTCGCGGCCTATTTGAATCTCTGGCAAGGCGGGGGCGGCATGGAGTCGTGGGGATGAGGGATAATGTCGTCGCCGCTCGTCTCCGGTGGCAAATGCACGCAGCAACGGCGAGGGTGAAAATTTTTTTGGACAGCAACGGCTACGGCGAGGCAACGACAGCAATTAAATTTTGAGGTCATGTAGTCGCCGGCGGTGGTAATTTTCAGACGACGAAGGTGGGCGGTGGAGAGCTCAAATAAGGTGCGGAGGTGCAAAGGCTGCGTCGTTGGGCATATTCCCTATTTTGATAAATAATTTGCGATGGCAGATGGGGCAAGGTGGGGGCGGCGGTGAGGAGGAAAGAGGGTTAAGGGAGAGGGTGCTGGCGGTGAGTTTGTTGGGGTGTGGTGGGCGGTGAGTTTGTTTAATTAATAGAGGGTGAAAATTTTAAAAGTTTTTGTCTTTTTGTTGTTGGGTTGAGTTGAGAGGGAATCGATTCTCCTCACCCAACAGCAACAGTCAAAACTTTGCACTGACACAATCTTCAATTTCCAATGCAGCTCTTTAAATTAAAATAAGAAAGAGAGCATTTTGTACATAAAAATTTAAAAGGGGGTAGATTTTACATGTTGATTTAAAAACAGGGTATTTAAAATTTTCACCCTTTGGCATATCCCATTGTCTGCTTCTCGTGCTCCATTGCATCTACTCAACTTAATTACATTTCATTTATATAATTAAAAAATAAAATAAAAAATATAAATTTGACTTCATGTTTATGGCAAATTAGTATTTTTATTCTTTTACACGCGGAATGTTCGTTGCTTGTCAAGTTTATAATATTGTTAGTTTTTGTCATGTTTGTGGTAGGTTGGAACGTTCCTGTCACTTGCAATTGAAACCGCTCCAAATAATTTATGTATATATAAAAATAAAAATAAAAATAAATAAAAGGTTCGTATGTAAAAAAATTATAGTGTGAGATTATGAGAACAATACTTAAAAGTATAGAAAGTCATAATTAAATATGAATAGAATTATACTTCTTATATAATTATACTTTTTTAATATATAAATTGAAGCTTATATATAATCATGCTTATTGTATATTGTAACCATATTTAAATCAATAACAATCATAGATCTAACTAAGATCAATAGTCTAAATATATTCTTATTTCTTACGTAAGAATTTATTTCTATACAAACCAAACTATGTTCAGTGCATTTCTTTTCGGTAACCCAAAATTCCTATTTTTAGAAGCATCTATTATATTGGATAAATATAGGTGGGCAAAAACCTTTTTTTCGTGTAAAAATATAAAGATAAAAATCTTATCCGTATTGTAGAGTTCAAATTGTATTTTACTGCCTCCGTAATTGTCCACGATGACTAAGATTTGTATCCTCAAATATGTAATTATGTATCCAGTCGCACCCAGCAGCGAATGCGAATTCGTTGCGACAGAAGGAGTATTAATTTATCAAATTTATTTTTGCCACGCTGGCCGGGGAAGTCGAATCGTGACAGTTGATGTGAAATGTCGGTTGTTAAATCATAATCTCTCTCTTCAATAATTAATCATGATTTAATTTTCTTTAATTTAATCTGTTTATATTCGATTGGTGAATAAGACCGTTGACCCTGAATAATAAATAATGGAGTTAAAAGATGAATGAGATTGTCAAGTAAAGATTAATGCAAGTGCGATTCCTGGCATAATTGATAGTACCTTCATCTCATTATATTAGAGCTCTTTGTTTTTTGATTTTTTGACACGTTTTTCCACCGAATTCTAATACGGGTTTTAAAATATAATTTTGACGTATTCATTTTTTCACGGGATACTATGACACTCATAGTATCCCGTGAAAAAATGAATACGTCAAAATTATATTTTAAAACTCGTATTAGGTTTCGGTGGAAAAGCGTGTCGAAAAATCAAAAAACAAATAGCTCTAATATAATGGGATGGAGGTAGTACATACTAACTTCATCCTACCTAATTGTATCATTTCACTTTTTAACTTTTTTCGGCACGCATTTCTACCGAAACTTAGTACAGGTTTCAAAATATCATTTTGAAATATTGTTTTTTTACGGGATATTATGAGTGTCATAATATCCCGTAAAAGAAACAATATTTCAAAATTATATTTTGAAACCTGTACTAAGTTTCGGTAGAAATGCATGCCGAAAAAAGTTAAAAAGTGAAATGAGACAATTAGGTGAGATGGAGGTAGTACATTATACATAGTACATACGTAGTATTTAGAAGTTTTGCACACATAATTGTTAATAGTTGAAATACTAGGTCCGTTTACATTAATATAAACAATAATTTAAAATTGAAATCAATTTTAATTCAATTTCAATGGCAATTTTGATATGTTATAGTATTTGACAAAGGGTATTTCTTTAACATAGACATTTGCATGTTGTTTCCACTAAACAGTGAGAAAAAAAAAATCCACTTGGAATCATCTGTTTCAAATTCGGCATTTTAGCCGTGTCACGAATTGTAATTTCTATTAGTTTTATAAATTTTTTTCTATCTTATAATAATGTAAGTTTAATTTTATGATTATTTCTAAGGATTCACCTATCCAATTAGGGTTTATAATATTTTTAGCATTTAATTTCACTTTTATTGATCATATTAGGGTTGCTAAATTCAAAATTATGCTATATGGCTTTTTTTTCAAAAAATATTTTTTACTTATAAATGTCTATTATGATTTATTATATTATAGTATTTTTATACTTATAAAACAACAATATAAAACTAATAAAAATTAAATTTTGAAACACTGTTGTGGACACCGAATCACTGACAAAACATCTCATCCGATAAAAACCTGTATTCTCCCAAGAAAATTGTCCAAAGTGTGAAACTATTCAAATCTCATTTTCATCCCTCCAATCTCGAATTCCAAGACTAATATTGTTCAAATCTTGGCATCTCGATCTATCTCCGCATGCACACATATTTTTGAAAGGCGCATGCACACATATTGGTCTGTATATATTTTAACCTTTTGTTGTTTGCTATCATAATGAGCACTTCTCTTGGTCATAAATGCATTATAAATTATTTATGTGTGGTAAGGTCTAGATATTTTATACATATTATATTATTAATTTAATATATTTATTTAACAATGCAAAAAAATATAAAGAATAGTGGAGATTCCCGATTTTTTTTTTCAGGATCCGTCCTTGCCCTCCCTCTCTTTATAGTTATTTTGCTAATTCTTTCGGACTTTTACTTCATCAATGACGTTCAGATATAAGCATTGGTTGTCCTCCGGAAAAAGAAGACGAAGGGAGAAAAAATAAAAATAAAAAAAAATAATAATAAAAAAAAAAAAAAGAAGAAGAAGAAGAAGAAGAAGAAATAAAGAAAGAAAGGAAGAAAGAATCTCAATGTGAAATGGAGTTCTTTGGGCTTGATTCGAGTGTGAAATACGTTACAGTTTATATTATTTGAATGAAATTAAAATGACTACTAGTTTATTTTAAGGTTGCTACGCAAGAATAAAATTGCCCAAAAAAAATAAAATGTTTTTCTTTTGGCCCAAGTATTGAGCCCATGAATATGAGCGTGCAAAATTAAAGCCAAAGGAAATGGCAGATTTTCTGCAAATCTGTAATGCCATTTATTACAGTACCATCAATTTATTTAATTCTAGGAGATTTTTTTTTTATTTATTATTATTTTTTTTTTAGTTAAAGAAAATTCACTATACACGCGAGTACAAGGGGTACTCAAAACCCTTACATAAGTCCAACCAAAACATTACATAAGATTACAAAACGAAGAAAGAATCCGTCTCAAGTCAAAACCCTCGGGGCACACAATAAAGGACTCGAACACCAATCATGAAAAGAGACCCCACCAAACGAAGAGAAGAAAGCTCGAATCCACTTCCAAAATCTAAACTTGATCATATCTAAAACAAGATACACCTCTACCTTAGTCCCTTTAAAAATAGCATCATTCATGACTTTTCAAATGCTCCAGCAAACACATTGCCATATAATATTCATGAGTTTCCTCTTAGTCTTTTCTCTGTGAAAACTAACAAATTGAGCAAAATGGCTTCTGAGAATATTGGATCCCACCATCGAAGACTCTAGCCAAGCAATACATAATCGCCAAATATCATATGAAACATTGCAAGAACACAAGAGATGATTAATATCCTCCACTTGGTAAGAACAAAAGATGCAACCTCTATCTTGTTCACCAAGATCGATTCCTCTTTTTATCAAGTTATCTCTAGTTGGGACTCTATTTCGAAAAGCTTTCCACAGAAAAGAGGAGATCTTACTTGGAACTCCCTTGCACCATAGTTTTGTTGATAGCAAATCCACCTCGTTCTTCTTTGACATTTCCTTGAAGAGTGAGTTGTACATTGATTTCGTTGAGAAACTTCCTTCATTTGAGTTATTCCAAATAAGTGAGTCTGACATCAGCTTGTCCATTTTGTACCTGCAAATACAACTCCAAAGCTCCAAAAATTCTTTCATTTCAATACAGTTAGGAAATCTCTTCCATTTGAACTCTCAAACCCAAGAAACACCCCTTCTAGTGCCCATATCTTTCACTTTGTAATTTTCTTGCAACGACAAAGCATAAAGATTCTGAAACTTTTCCTTTAAAACCACCCCACCTTCAACCCACATATCCTCCCAAAAACAAGCAATATTACCCTTCCCAATCGAAAAGACCAAATTCTCACGAAAGACTATACCCACAGCCCCTTCCCAAATGCTAGTGAGATCCCTCCACCAAAAAGATTTCTTGTTATCATTACATCTCAAAATCTCCCCACTTCCTAAGTTTCCATACCTAGACCGAAGGATTCTAACCCATAACGAGTTTTCCCCTTGCAACCATCTCCAAACCCAAATACACAAAAAGCAATAAATTAAACACTCTCATATCTCTCACCCCTAGTCCCCTTCAAACTTAAGCCTACAGATATCATCCCAACTAACCCAAGCAATTTTATTCTTATTCGCTTTACCCCCACACAAAATTTCTTTGAATATAAGTAATGGTTTGAATCACACTTACAGGTGCTTTGAAGAACGAGAGATAGTACAGCGGCAAGGCACATATGATGGAGTTGAGGATAACAATTCGGCCACCAAGTGAGAAATTTCTCTTTTCCCAACTTGCTAGTTTCTTATGAAAACGATCGATCAGAGGTTGCCAACATTCTTTTCTTCTGTGATTAGCACCAATGGGAAGCCCAAGATAAGTGAAAGGAAAATTGCCAAGTCGACACCCAACAAAGTTGGCCAGCCAAGAGCTCTTGCAACTGTCCGTATTAAGCCCGATTAAGGAGCTCTTTGAGTAGTTAATCTTTAATCCAGAAGAAAGCTCAAATAAACACAAGATTCCTTTTAATGTCTTTGCATTGCTTTTGGATGCTTTTCCCATCAAAATCGTATCATCAGCAAATTGAAGGTGAGTCACCGTCACCTTCTTCCTTCCCACTGCTACTCCTTCAAAGCACTGCACAGTTTCAGCCCTACATATGAGAGCACTCAGCCCTTTCAGCGGCAATTAGGAAAAGAAAAGGAAATAAGGGATCTCCTTGCCTCAAACCCCTTTGAAGAGCAAACTCTCCCGATGGACTTCCATTGACTAAAACTGAAGCAGTAGCAGAACTAAGGCATCCTCGAATCCATTTTCTCCAAGTCTTACTGAAATTCATACATGCCAAAACCTCATCCATTTAATTCTAGAAGATTGGGCTTTGCCATATGGAGTATATAAATATTACTAGTATTTGTGTTTTATGGTGTTGAGCTCACAAATTAGAGGCTGAGATTGGGCTTTGGCAAGAATTTGGAGATGGGCTTTGCCTTTCATATTTTTATGTATCAATTTATTTCAAAAGGCCCAAAATATATATTTTTATTCTTGCATTTTCTTATGTAATTATTTTATAATTATACTCCCTCCGTCCCGTATTAATTGATGTGTATTCCTTTTTGAGTCGTCCTATATTAGTTGACGCGTTTCATTTGTTGAAAATAATTACGTTTAAATGGTACAATTAGTAAATCCCTTATTACACTTAATATTCTCTAATTTAAATTCCATCATCCACTCACCTCTCAACACGTATCCCAATATAATTTAAATTCTAAAGTTTAAATTATCATAACTTGCTCGTTTGTTCACCGATTTTTATGATTTTTATACCAAATTAAAGGTTTTAATATGATATTTCATTTAAGATCAAACATCAATACGTTTTTATGCATCTATGATGCTCTAGTTTTAAAATATACCTAAAACATAAACCACATTATATCCCTAAACACAATACATTTTACACACTAAACACTCTCGTCTTAATTCTCGCACTGAAAAAAAACGCGCCGACTAATATGGGACGGAGGGAGTATTTATTATCGTAACTAAACGCTAAATTTGCTTTCAAAGTCGAGTACATTTTATTATGTAATTATATTTATTATCAATTTTACAAATGAAGACGTGCATCTATGTACTATGCGAATTAAAAATTGATATTCTATTTCATATATATAAACTCCATGTTGAGCACTAGATGTATTTTATTACTAGCATAGATTACGTGCATTGCACGTGTATATATTTGTTTGTTTGTTTTTTCTATTAGCTTTTAATGTAGGATATAATGAAGTATATTAGGATAGAAAAAATAACAAAAAATTATTTTCATTTATTTTTTATTAACTTTTAACTTAGGATCAAGGATGTAATGAATTATATTAGGACAAAAAAATAACTATAAATAATTTTTATACATGATAAGTAAAATGATAATTGTATTTGAAAGTAATGTAGTATAACCATTATCCTATTGTTCGTTGAGAAAAAGAGAAAAAAAAAACATATAACATATATTCTTAATGTCTAAATGATTAAAATGTAAACATAGATTCGTATCAATTTTTTTCATGTTTAATTTTGATAGATGGAGAACACCATTGCTTCTAGACACAAGTTTTTCCAATGTCTCATCATCATCATCGTTTAGAATATCAATACAATCTTCAAAACTTCTTTTTTGTTGTTTTTCTCTTCCCCATTCCTTACACTTCATTAAAAGCTCCAACTCCATATTTGATTTTTTTTTTCTTTTCTTTCACTTGAGTTGGCTTGATATGTTTCTTTGCTCTTTTATTTCCTTTTACTTATGTTGGTTTGACTCTCTTGACTGCTTCTTTGCCAGTATTATTTCGGTTGAACTTTTAGATTGCGCTGGCTATGAAAGTTCTCAAGTTATCGATCTAAGCAAATTTGATTGTAATCATGAAACACAGTTTTGTTGAATTTTGTAAGCTCAAACCTTTACAGTATACAAATTCATAAAAAAATAGTAAGATTTCTGTAATATAAAAATAAAAATTATTATAAATAATTAGAATTAAATGTTTAAAAAAATTATGAAACTTAATTGGATTAGTGATTCCTAAAAAATTAATTATAAAATCAAACAACATCATAATATATAAAAAAAAAAGTGTTACAAAATACCTAATTTGAAAAGAGGATCTTATGTGATTAATCGTGTGACTAAGTATGTAATCCAAGTATATATAACAATTTGTATTTATAAAGGCAAAATAATTTATCAACTCACATAAAGAAACATATATAGTTTGCCATCATAGACCCGATATACATTGAAGATTAAATCAACAAAATTAGAGAATTTCGAGTATTATCGCTTTTTGTACCAAAATCAAAAGTTACATACTCATGTTATGCTTAGAGCTTTGAAGTTATAACTCATTGACACAAATTTATAAAACTGAAGTTTCTAAAAGTAATTATACAATAACTAATTCTGATCAATCATATCTTAAATATTTTAATATTTCATTATTATGATGGCTTCTAAAGTCCTTTTTGCTTTCACATGATTATATAAAAATACTCCTCCCATTTTTATTTTTATTTTATGTTTTGGGTTTTTCAAGATTTACAAAATAAGTGACATTTTGGAATTTTATCCAAAATTATCCTTATCAATCTCCTATTTCATTAATTACATCAAAATTAGGGATGACAATGAGTCAGGTACCCACCCATTAAGCATTTTCTAAATCGAACCTGTTAAAAATTTTAAAACTCACACCCCTCTCAAAGTTGATTAAAAAGGTGGTCTTACTACCCGTACCCGTCTCAAACCCCTCAGGTAATACCCGATAAAAACCCGAATCAAGCATACATTAATAATATATAATAATAACAAAAATAGTGTAATATTGTCATAAATAAAAATAGAAAATATTATTGCATCAAAATAAAAATAAAAAAAAGTTGAAATAAATATTAACTGACTAAATGAAAACTTTTTATTTTCACCTTGCTTCATTTTTCTCATATTCTTAGCGAAGGCTATTACTTCATAGTATAGTTTTTGGAAACACACTTATTGAACGAAATTAAAAAAAAAAAGAAAAAAAAAAAGAACAACAGATAAAATTTCATATACATAGAGAAAATAAGAAATTGATCCAATCTATGTTATTAATTAGATATGGAGTATTAGATAAATAAAACAAAACTCTAATATTTAAAAAATCTATACCCTATTATAAAAGTGTGTTGTTTTACAAAATTTGATTTGCCATATATATCCCCACTATATAATTTAATTCAAGGTTAATAATGTAATTTGGAGATATTATAAATAACATTGGATTCTTCTCTCCAATTACGGTAACTATAATTATAAATTATTAATCATCTCCAAATTACACTCTTACCTTAATTACGTCTACAATAGGGGTAGATAGGTATACCATATTATCCTCTGTCATAATTTTTCACTACTTTTGTATTATTTATTATCATAAAAATAAAATTTGAATATATTACATATAATTATATTTAATATATATAAATAAAAATTGGATATCATAAAATTATATACCCTAATTTTAAATTTATCGACCATATTTTAACTAATAAGATTTAAATAAAATTAAAAAAATATATAATTGTAAAATTATACTAAATTATAAGATATTGAAATTGAAAAAACAAATACATAAATTCGAAAAAATTAAATTTGTGATACGATTAGAATACAACAATTGGGATAGAGGGTCTTAAGTGCTTTATAATAGGTATATATATAGTTATATATCATTATTTTATAAAAACCATCTCTATAATTATAGTTCTTATAGATGGATCACTAAATGTGTTTCTTATAAAAAAACTAAAATTTAATCGGTTGTGTATAGCCAAATAGCGTGTTTTTCTTTTTTTTTTTCTTTTTTTTTTAGCATTGCCTATTTTAAAATTCTAATAAAATCTTTACAAGATTTATAATTTTGACAAGTATGGAAAAATTATTTAAGAGCAAAGAGGTGAACAATTGTTCTGAAACTAATAGAGTCAAACAAGAAAGAATTAATACACATGGTATCCTTTGTCTCAACTTAAGTACTGTATTACAGAGTATAATGTTGCAAAATAAAAGGCAATACTATTACACATCTCATAAGTTCTGTTCGATATAAAGTGTAGAATAAGTCCCAATATAATATTTGATGAAGTTTCAATGTTATGTGTAGGAAATTTTGAGCATATATCATCAACGCAACCAGTTGTACAGTCAAATACAGTAGATTTTTTTTTTTTTAGTTAACCATATAAGATATAACAAAATCTTAAAAGACTTATGATTTAAACAAGCATTAATTCACAAGGCCAAATGATTTTACATGAGTTTATAAAATTCAATTTAAATACGCTCTTTATAAATAGAAAGGAAAAGAGGGTTGTTAATGATGAGACAATGGATAAACTTATATCTCAGATGTGCTTGGTGTAATGAAATGAAATGAGGTAGAAATGGAAAATGAGAGTAATTTAAGAATGAATACTTGATTCCTATGCTTGTTATGAAGAAGAATAAAATAGGAATTTAATCTTATTTATTTATTTCAAACTGTAATTGCATGTTCTGAAATTAAAACTATATTATTTAATCTATAAAGCCTTTATATTCCTTGATCAGAGAATAAATGCATGAAGAGAAGAAGTGATGACAAAAAAATTAGAGAGACAAAGTGATGAGAGGGGGAAAAAAATTAAGCAAAGAAGTGATGATAAGAAAAAAATTAGATAAAAAAGGTGACAAGTGAAACAGTATGTTGAAAAAAAAAGTGATGAGACAAAAATATTTTAGAAAGTGAAAACTTTTAGAGATTAAACATTTAAAGGAAAAAGAGAAGTTTTAGAAAGAGAGAGAGAGATCGAGAGTTATGAGACGGAGAATTTTCGAAGAAAGAAATTGGTAATATTGGACTTCCTGTAAATATTAAGATGGAATGCAATATTCATGTCAATTACTATTGTCATTTTGCATTTATCTTTCATGCTTTACCAATTGTTTTTTGTTTCTATTATCTATAATTCATTATACATTCAAAAGTTATATATCAAAATCCAAAAATATCTCCTATCAGTAGCATCCGATTTAATTTTTCTTAAATAAAATTTATGTGATATAAATAGTATAATTTATGAAAGTTATCATTTTTGCTCTATTTTTATTTTATTTTTTTGTTAAAAAATGATTTACGTGCAACGCACGTGATCCCTGCTAGTATTATATAAGTATATATGTTATTTTATTTTATTTTATATATATAAGGGTTTAAGTTTGAGTATCAGGTACCAATCATTAATACCTCATACCCATCACAAACCCGTGACGGGTACTAAATTCGATATTCAAATCAATTTTTTTTTTCTCAAACCTGTCTAATTGGGTACTCGCATAAACCACGATTCATTGTCATCTCTAATTAAAATGTTGTACTCCCATCACCAAATAATGGATGTAAAAATTAATGATAAATTTAGCATTAAATAAAGGATGATTTAGGCAAAGAAAATTATTATTAATATGTGTGCAAAGTCCAAAACAACAAATAAAAAATGAGACATAGTACAGGGGCGGATCCAGGCGTCGAAGGTGGGGTGGGCTGAAAAATAACTATTTCGACATATTAAATTTTATGCGTGTATATTGATTTTTTTGGATATTGCCGTAGGTGGTGCCTACAAGACTTTGATACATAAAATTCATTAATGGTTGATTCTAAGTCTATATTTGTAAGAAAATATCTTTTATTGGATCTATTGGTGGAAAAAAAAAACGTCAAACACAAATCCAACGATATATATAAATTGTACTTCTACAAAACAATAAAAATCCTTCTCATAACAATTAACAAATAAAAACATCATTCTTAAAAGTTACTGGTATAATAATCAAAGAATAGAGAAAGTGAAAATAAAAGAAAATATTAGGTGTTGGAGCGTTTATGTTCAAGTCTATTTCATCATTAAATAATTTAGGCTGGGCTTAGTAGACTATTTTTTCTGAAAATCGTTAAACATCTACATATATATGCATGAAAATTTTAGGGTTGCAGTGGGCTGGAGCCCGGTGCAACCTACACATAAATACGCCCCTGACGGAGTATGTATTATGTTTATGATATGTATGCTGATTACAATTTTAAATTAAATGCACGCATATTACCAAGATTTTTTTTAGTGCTTTATATAGTTATGATAGACCATAACATTTTTTTTTTACGTTGTAGAGTTAAGCTCAAACTCAATAAAATTTTAATAGTTTATACATGTATAGTTCTGATCATAGGATAATAGTATTAATTATATTGATGTTATATTTATAAATTGAATATAGGGGTATAATGGGCAATCCAAATTTTATAAAATAAGACACTTTTATAATAAGGTATAGACTTATGTATTTTGTGCTGATCAAAATAGTCACTCACATTATTTATATGTAGCCATGAAAGTGAAAGAAATGAAATAAGCTACACATAATTTTCATGTATGAGTTGTTGAGATATCACTATAATTATCATGACACATCTTATATTCCTCTTGCCATCAAATGCAGCTGCATCCTCCAACCAATAATTTTATAGGAAAAAAGTTGATTATCGAATAAAGATACCAATTATTAAAGGGGAGGCGACTTAATTATGTTTCAAGAATTTGGGCGCACGTGGAGTTGAATAAAGATAGCAATTTGAGTATTTTTTTTATAGAGGAAAATAGCTAGAGACAATTTTAGTAATTTCTCATATATATATATACTACCTGCATCTCATCCACTTAGTCCAATTTTCAAATGGCACAAGAACCAAGGAAAATGAGGATATGTAGATATAATTAATTATGAGGAGAGAGAGTTAATTGTAGTTAAGTATTCTTTGTCATTTTAGAAAATGAGACTAATAAATGAGACGAACCGAAACGACAAATGGGACTAAGTCAATGAGATAAAGGTAATATATAATACTCCCTCCGTCCCGCGCCAAATGATACGTTTTCCTCTTTCGTAGGAGGTCCGGACGAAAGATGATATGTTTTCCTTTCGTAAGACGTCTGATTAAAGAAAACGTATCATTTGACGTAGGACGGAAATAGTATATATATATATATATATACACACACATAAGGGAAAAGGAATAAGGGCCCAATGCTCCTCACCAGCAAGGCAGTGATATCCACCGTCCCAGTACTTCTCCAAAGTATAGAGACAAACTACAATAATACAGATACTCCTACATAGGCTTTCTCATTTTCAACGTTTGAAAATATGCATCGGAATTCAAAGGACTGAAGATGAAAGAGATGTGACTCAATATTATATCACAGCTGCTTCCAATTCCAAATCTTGGCTTTTCACTTACCCTACCAATACCATGCACACGCGTATTTCACAATATATTAACAGCTAGCTTTTATTTATTTATATATACAAACAACTTATATATGCCATGTGTCGGCAGCTTCACTCGGTGTACGGAACTAATACGCATTACGTACATTTTCATACACCCATAATTAATTTAAATGTGTTTAAGGTGATTGTGGGCGTAAATTAACACAAGTTTTATCGTATTTAATTCAATAAATACACAAACGTATACAAATGAAATATTTGGGGATTTAAGATGATTTGATGCGGGTTGAGATCTTTAATTACGCTTTCTCTGATTCTATCTTCTATTTACTTTTTGAAATATCTTTGGGCAACTTACGAGATTTTTGAAAAATTTGTTTCTACTTGATCCTCCTTTGATTTGATGCTGAATTTTGTAATGTTAATTTGATGTTTTTTTGCCTTGTTTGTTATGCAAAATATGGGGTTCAAATTATAAAAATAAAAAATAAAAATAAAAATAAAAGTTCATCATTGAAATTTAAAACAATACTCCTTAGCTTTTCTTTTGTACAAATTTGCATGGAAACACTATACAGTAGAGAGATTTCAAGAAAATAATTTTGTTATAATAATTTTAGTTTTAGGATTTGAGGGGAAATTAATAACCTAATCTCATAACTATAGCACGCTATTTAAGGGAGAAAAATTCTCTATTTGGATTAAACAAATAGTAGTAGTAGTGTAAAATAATTATCAGTATAAATTATAGCACATCAAGAATGACAACTCGGTGGAATTTTTTTCCACTTGTGTCTGATATTTGTAGCTGTTTAAACTTGATTTTTTTGATAATGTTGAGACTATAATTATTGAACATTCATAAGTGAGATGATATGTGTCATCATCTTATTCCATTATTGATATCCTATAATGAAGTAGGGTCACTAATAAATGAATATCGTTATCGCTTCTGAAAATAGTACTAATATTTTATATATCGGTATCCCTAATTATTGATTTGTGAATAATTTTATAGTAAACCTTTTTTGAAGATAGGAAACCTAAGTAAATTGAGATTTTTTTTTTCAATCAAAAAGTCCATTTACTCAACAAGTACAGAACAAATTTATACCAACAAATGGCTAAAAATTAAATCAAGTGAATATTGAGTAGAGTTGGTAAAATGGCAGCCCGGCCTAGCCCGAGCCCGGGGGCTTTTGGCTAAATAGAATTTGGACTGTTTCGAAAAATTTTAAGCTGAATCCAATTCAAATATTTTCTTTAGAGAGTGTTCTCTTTGAAAGAAAATGAGGGAAAAGAAAAATATTCTACAATTTCTTTTCATTGATCTCTATCATTTAGAATTTTTTATCGGGCATGAGGGAAATTTTTCTTTGGGCAGCTATTTTTACACTTTTTCACTCTAAATCATGATAATATTTTGCCACTTATTTGGAGTGATATTATTTTCTCACTCATTCCCCCCTTAAAGAGCATAAGATAAGATAAATGGGGACTACATTATGGGGTGCCAAAGGTGAAATAAGGGGCTGCTGAAAAAAAAATCTCTTTTGTCCGAAAAAAATTATCCATAAAGAAGATACTCCATTTTTATTAGCCGGGCTGGGCTCATTGGGCATTTCACCATTTTTAGGCAGCCCGACCTGTTCCAAAAATTTGGGCCTAAAAATTATTGGCCCGATCCGGTCTGCAACCGGTCGGACCAACTTTGCCGTCTCTAATATTGAGCTAGACAACTAGTGCCTTTTTTTTTTTTGGCGGAGAACTAGCTAGGAATGTTAACTTCGGCTCAATATCTATCTTCGCATCAGATATTGGAGGCTCATGAAAATACAATATTGATCGATCACAAATGGAATATGATAGGATACGGCCTAGCTCCTAGGCCCAAGCATCAGGCCCAATATAATTGGGCCCCGACAGTTAAGCTCGGCCCACGCAGCTCGGCCCAACTAAAGAAACTTCTTCACCAAGGCAACTCCTACATCGACTACAATTCAAGCTCCAAGAGAGATATAGAAGCTCGGTGTTTATCCACAAAGGAGAAGATCAAGCCAAAGGAGTCCTAATAGGAGAAGACTTTGTATCATAGTCAAACTCCATGTAATTACCTATAAATAGGGGTTTAGAATAGATTGAGAGGGGGAGAACAATCTTGTAATCACTACTCATACAAGCAATAAAGATCCATACTCTTTCCGCCCGTGGACGTAGATCTATTCCAATAGATCGAACCACGTAAATCCCTTAGTGTCCTTTTCTTTTCGTGATCATTAATTCCTTGTCTATGTGCGTTAATTACCTTACGAATACAAGTTCGATCACTGCCGCCGTTTGTGGGAAACGAAAATTTGTGATTTTTGATCAAAAATTTTCTAGGTAATCTACAGCCATGACAGGAAGACTAACGCGATCCCCCCCAAACGCGAAATCACGATTTGTTCGGAGCAACTTCTATTATTCGCCAATTCCGGACTGAAATCACCGCCAAATTGAACGAAACCACCCGGAAACATGTTCTACTCGTCGAGAGGATTCCAACGGTAGGTTGCCCGTCAAAAACCGATCACCGGTGCGGCGGGAATCACGTCTGGAAGTTCGTACTGTTGCACGACTCGCGAAATCACGATTCGTTCGGAGCAGCTTCTGTTATTCACCAATTCCGGGCTGAAATCACCACCAAATTGGACGAAACCACCCGGAAACATGTTCTACTCGTCAAGAGGATTCCAACGGTAGGTTGCCCGTCAAAAACCGGTCACCGGTGCGGCGGGAATCAAGTCTGGAAGTTCATACTGTTGCACGACTTGCGAAATCACGATTCGTTCGGAGCAGCTTCTGTTATTTGCCAATTCCGGGCTGAAATCACCACCAAATTGGACGAAACCACCCGGAAACATGTTCTACTCGTCAAGAGGATTCCAACGGTAGGTTGCTCGTCGAAAACCGATCACCGGTGTGGTAGGAATCGCGTCTGGAAGTTCATGCTGCTGCACGACTCGCGAAATCACGATTCGTTCGGAGCAGCTTCTGTTATTTGCCAATTCCGGACTGAAATCACCACCAAATCGGACGAAACCACCTGCAAACATGCTCTACTCGTCGAGAGGATTCCAACACGATCAATCGCCGCCGCTGCCGCCGCCAACACGGAAAAGGATATTCAGCAAACCGGACAAGGTCCGACAACAAATCCACCTGTTCAGGAAGCCGAAATCCACAAAGGCGAGGCAAGCCAGGCGCAAGATCTACACCCGGCAACATACCGGCTATCTAGGAAGGAACACGCCAAAGGCCAGACTCCGGACGGACATGTTGAGCATGTTGGATAAGCATAGCAAGATTTTCTCCAGCTCGCCAAAAATAACACAACGCTCAGCCGTGAAAAAGGGCAACCCTCACGCAAAGATGGTAGAGAGCATGAAGCTTACCTCCGGATCGCGGCATCGGCAAAAGTCCCCTAGCGTCAGGATCATAGACGCACGGGACGTCGGGATCCGCCAACGGGGCCACCATCGCATCTCACCTCGCCGCAACACCATCTCACCTCGGCGCGACACCGTCTCACATCGGCCCGATGAGGACAATTACCTCGCACTACGAAGCCATTATGGCATAGCAGGTCGGTTAGCAAGAGCCGACAAAGCTGATAGGCACAAGCGCGAAGCCGACAAGGCCGAACCTTCAGATCGGAAGAAGGATCGGAATGACCGAGGCCAAAGTCGGTGAAGTGCCTTCGACAGGCTCCAGCATACACCCCTGGAATCCAGGCTCGGACCTCGGCAAAACCAGGAACGAAGCCAACTCACTCCATTGACGAGGCCGAAGCCAACTCACACCGATATGTTCGAGAAGCCTCGGCCCATGTCAAGTGGAAGGGAGAAGCGCCGATCCAAGGAGTACTGTCGCTTCCATGAGAATTACGGGTGCGATATCGAGGAATGCAGAAAGCTTGCTGCGGTCATAGAGCAATTGGTGCGCGACAGCACCCTCAAGAGGTACCAAAGTCGCAGCCGACGTTCTGACCAGCACGAAGCCCACACTCGAGGCAAAGCGCAATAAAGACGATGAATTCCTCTCAAGGCCAAGGCCGACCGAAGTCCCTCGAAGTCAAACTCCTAAGTATTGACGAAGCCGTAGAGACAGGTCCACTCTCAAGGCCGAGGCCGACCGAAGTCCCTCGAAGTCAAACTCCTAAGTACTGATGAAGCCGAGGAGACAGGTCCACTCTCAAGGCCGAGGCCGACCGAAGTCTCTCGAAGTCAAACTCCTAAGTACTGACGAAGCCGAGGAAACAGGTCCACTCTCAAGGCCGAGGCCGACCGAAGTCCCTCAAAGTCAAACTCCTAAGTACTGACGAAGCCGAGGAGACAGGTCCACTCTCAAAGCTGAGGCCCGAAGTCCTCAAACGGACAAGCCCTCATATACACGAAGTCCACTCTCAAAGCTGAGGCCCGAAGTCCTAAAACGGACGAGCCCTCACATAAGAGCCCCAAAAAGGACGTGGCCATCACCTTTTACGATAAGGTGAGCATGCTATCAAAGGCCAAGACCTAGCATGCTTCCTAGTAGAATCCAAATTCACGGAAACACCGAAGCCATTTGAGCCCCCCTCGAAAAGCACCGAAGCCGAACCCGCAAAAGAACCACCTAAAGATGGTTGAAGAGTATACGTGGACGCGGCTTCGAGGAAATCAGGAAGCGGGGCAGGCATCATACTCCTCAGCCCAGACGGACAAGAGACAACCTATACACTTCGGTTCGACTTCCCTACAACAAACAATGAAGTGGAGTACGAAGCTTTAATCGTCAAACTTTGCCTAGCTCAAGGCGACAGGATACCTCCACAAAGCCAAGAACCTACAACAATACTTCTCGCATTTTTAGTTGGTTCACATCCCAAGGGGGCAGAACAGCGGAGCAGATGCACTAAGCAAATTAGCCTCGTCATCCACAATCCCTCCCGTGGAAGAAGTCAAACACCGAAGTATTGACGAAGCCGAAGCAAGCCTAGTAACTCCATTAGGCAAATCTCTTAGCCAACTCCAGTTCCCATCATAGCCATCGACTACATCAAATGGGTGGAAGCCGAACCCTTGGCAGAAATCACGAGCAAGAACGCCATCAACTTCGTCTGGAAGAACATAGTATGCCGCTTCGGCATACCCCATATCCTCGTCTCGGAAAATGGGACACAATTCACGGACAGAACATTCAGAGAATGGAATGAAGGGCTTCATATCCAGCAGAAGTTCACTTCGGTAGCTCATCCTTAAGCGAATGGCCAAATCGAAGTTACAAATTGAACTATTGTCAGGGGACTCAAAACCCGCCTCGACAAAGCCAAATGAGATTGGGTAGCGAACTTACCCCAAGTTATAGTCACACCACACAACTCCCCAGACCTCGAACGGTGAAACACCCTACAATTTGGTGTATAAATCCGAAGCAGTGATCCCGGTGGAGATCGGCCTGCCGAGCCCGCACACTCTCAACTTCACAGCCGAAGTTAACGAGGAAGACCTCCGAACCGAACTGGATCTGCTGGAAGAGAAACGAGAGCTCGCCTAGATAAGAGAAGCCAAGTACAAACAACAAGTAGCTCGGTACTACAACCAAAGAGTGAAGTACCAACAATTCCAAGCAGGCGACCTCGTACTTCGGAACAACGAGGTCAGTAAAGCGGAAAGGCTCGGCAAGTTTGAAGCCACATGGAAAGGACCGTACCGAGTTGAAGAAGTCCTCGGCACAGGGTCGTACAAGCTCGCCCACTTATCCGGTAAGCCAATACCCCGTGCACGGCACATTACTCATTTAAAGAGATACCTTGCACAAGTGGTTGAGAGTAATGTCCAAGTTCATATAGTTCATTTAGGTCATTTAGGTCGTCTTTTTAGGGTCTTGCATACATCTTGCATTTGCATACATCTTGCACATCTCTCTCTACTCCACTTATGCATATTATCTCGACAAATAAGGAATGTAAAGCCATATTTAAAGCCAAACTTCGTAGAAATCCAATTTCCGAAGTGAGCTATTTAAAGCCAAACTTCGTCGAAATCTAATTTCCGAAGTGAGCTATTTAAAGCCAAACTTCGTAGAAATCCAATTTCCGAAGTGAGCTATTTAAAGCCAAACTTCCTAGAAATCCAATTTCCGAAGTGAGCTATTTAAAGTCACACTTTGTCAAAAGACAAAGTGAGCTAGTAAAACCTGACGAGGGTACTTAATAAACTCCAGAATAGGAGTAAAATTAAAATGCGCGTATTGACCTAACCTTGTTAAAAATAAAAGTACGAACTGCCTCTGCTTAAAACGAAGGCACCACCTTTGTTAAAAGTGAGGAAGAACTACTTTTGTTTAAAACGAGGAGGCACCACCTCGGTTAAAAACAAAGATACGGCCTTTGTTTAAAACGGAGAAGAGCCTAAACCTTGTCTGAAGACGAGGTCGTGCTAATTAAAGCCTAAACTTCGTCTTTGACGAAGTCGTGCTGTTCAACGCATTCCGACTTCGTCGAAATCTAATTTCCGAAGGGGCAATGCGAAATTCATATCCACCTCGTCTTAACGAGGTGGCAAGCATTCCGACTTCGTCGAAATCCGATTTCCGAAGGGGCAATGCAAATATTATACCCACCTTGTCTTAACGAGGTGGTAAGCATTCCGACTTCGTCGAAATCCGATTTCCGAAGGGGCAATGCAAATATTATACCCACCTCGTCTTAACGAGGTGGCAAGCATTCCGACTTCGTCGAAATCCGATTTTCGAAGGGGCAATGCAAATATTATACCCACCTCGTCTTAACGAGGTGGCAAGCATTCCGACTTCGTCGAAATCCAATTTTCGAAGGGGCAATGCAAATTTTATACCCACCTCGTCTTAACGAGGTGGCAAGCATTCCGACTTCGTCGAAATCCGATTTCCGAAGGGGCAATGCAAATATTATACCCACCTCGTCTTAACGAGGTGGCAAGCATTCCGACTTCGTCGAAATCTAATTTCCGAAGGGGCAATGCAAATTTTATACCCACCTCGTCTTAACGAGGTGGCAAGCATTCCGACTTCGTCGAAATCCGATTTCCGAAGGGGCAATGCAAATATTATACCCACCTCGTCTTAACGAGGTGGCAAGCATTCCGACTTCGTCAAAATCTAATTTCCGAAGGGGCAATGCAAATTTTATACCCACCTCGTCTTAACGAGTTGGCAAGCATTCCGACTTCGTCGAAATCCAATTTCCGAAGGGGCAATGTAAATTTCTTACCGACTTTATCTTAACGAGGCGGTATTATTTCTCCCTCGTCTTAACGAGGCGGTATTACTTCTCCCTAGTCTTAACGAGGTGGTATTACATCTCCCTCGTCTTAACGAGGCGGTATTATTTCTCCCTCGTCTTAACGAGGCGGTATTACTTCTCCCTAGTCTTAACGAGGCGGTATTACTTATCCTTCGTCTTAACGAGGCGGTATTATTTCTCCTCGTCTTAACGAGGCGGTATTACTTCTTCCTCGTCTTAACGAGGTGGTACACGATTGACTTCGTCAATTTATTTTTCGACGGGGCAATGTACTTTTCTTCGACCTCGTCTTAACGAGGCGGCACGCGATTGACTTCATCAATTCTACTTTTGACGGGGCAACGTACTTTAGACCACTCCTACCTCAACTATTTTCCCTACGTCACACCCTCGCTTCTACATCTTTTTTTGGGGGGGGGTGTGATAGGATACAACCTAGCTCCTAGGCCCAAGCATCAGACCCAATATAATTGGGCCCCGACAGTTAAGCTCGGCCCACGCAGCTCGGCCCAACTAAAGAAACTTCTTCACCAAGGCAACTCCTACATCGACTACAATTCAAGCTCCAAGAGAGATATAGAAGCTCGGTGTTTATCCACAAAGGAGAAGATCAAGCCAAAGGAGTCCTAATAGGAGAAGACTTTGTATCATAGTCAAACTCCATGTAATTACCTATAAATAGGGGTTTAGAATAGATTGAGAGGGGGAGAACAATCTTGTAATCATTACTCATACAAGCAATAAAGATCCATACTCTTTCCGCCCGTGGACGTAGATCTATTCCAATAGATCGAACCACGTAAATCCCTTAGTGTCCTTTTCTTTTTCGTGATCATTAATTCCTTGTCTATGTGCGTTAATTACCTTACGAAAACAAGTTCGATTAGAATATTCGCTAATTAATTGATTATTAATGAGGTTTGGAATGTAATTCATGAATGGACCCACATAATTAACTTGTGTAAACAACTTTGACTGTTCATAAAACTTTGATGATTGCTAATCTGCGCATTATTATGTCCGCTAATCTATTTTAGTTTCGCATGATGATTGCAAGTTGACTTCATGCAAATCATTTATTTTTATTTTTATTTTTCCCATAAAAATACTCTATCAGTCCCATTACAAATACAAGTTTCTTGAATATACGACAATACATTTGTAATAGGATGGATTATTATTATTATTGAATTATACATTTCAAATAACTCAACTTTTCTTCAAACTATAGACCTATAGTTGACAAAAAAAAATAATTAGATGATAGTATATTGGTGGTGATTTGAGTCACGTGGTTAAGCAATCCGTACATCGACAACAAAATTCAGTGTCTCATATTACGTCCAAGAATTTCATTAATGGCTTGTACTCACCGTCAACTTTCGCCTCACCTCATGATCATGATTTTCCTTTTCTTTTTTTTTTAGGAAGGTTTTCTTATCGGCGTATAGTTTCTACTTTCTACTATGGCTTTTTAAGTTTTTATTTTTACTAACAATAGATTATACATTAATTTTCAACTTAATTGATGGAAGACAACAATTTACTCATTTTTCTACTAGAGATGTTAAGTTGTCACGAAATTGGCTGATGAACCCGATATCCCAAAAGTAAAGGAGAGTTAGGAATGCGAATATTTAACTCGAAAAAATAGCTCGTTGGTTCCAAACTGAAAATAGCTCGAGCTTGATAGGACGAGACATTTAGCATGATGAATTCACCTAATTAATTGATCTCTCTTTTTTTTTTTTTTCATTCCTTTGTTTATAAATTTCATTGGAATGTGTTTTAGTTTTTCATGTAAAACTTGCAAATCATCCTTTTTGCTTCTTTGTCTTTTTGCTCCAATAATTTAAGTAAAACATGTTGACAAGAAAATAAAAGAAAAATAAGTATTCAGGAAAAAATGCTTGTTGAATGATTGAATACTTAACTTTTAAAGAGTCATTTATAAGCCTTTATACAAATTGTGGTCGAAAGAATGTTTATTTTGTGTCTAATGCGATTTAAAGCGTCTTTAGTATGAAAAAGTACCTTATTTTTTAGTGACAAATATTTGAGAATCACAGTGTGTTTTTTTCCCAAAACATCCTGACACGAAAGTCTAACTTGAAAACTGAGATAATAGGGTTAAGCCCGATATCTAACCTGGAAAATATTTAGCCTAAAATCGAAAATAACCCAAATTCAATAACATTGATCCAAAAACCAAATATGAGTCAAATGATTGGCGTCCTAATTGCGCTTAATCAATTATTTGTTTCCCAAAATGCAAAATATCAAATTGAGTTATCCGTTACCAAGATTGTAATGTAGGAATCTATTTAGACAATAATTATATATGCACAACACATTATTCTTTCATATAAATGTTAAAAATTAGATCGTAGACACACATATATATGTACGCGTATGCACATGCCGACACATTTACATCACTCAAGTAAGTGGAGTGTCGATAAACAAATAAATAAATAAAAAATAAATAAAAAAATAGTGCATATATGAGAATAAAATAAGACTTTTGAAGTGGGCTTCGATGGTCCCTTCTTATAGCAATATAGCATAGATTCTATAAATTTCAACAAACTTTTTAATAAACCTTTTCAAAGCCGCAAAGTCTGAAAACAGCTCATGTTTTCTAGGACAATAATTCTCCATATTAAAGAGGGTGTTATTGAATTAATTAGTGGCCTATGCTTTTTTTTGCCTCCCCTGAGAAAGTTACAGCATTGAAAAATAGTATACACGGATTTTGTGCGGCAGAATCTATCTATAAAGTGGTAGTTGATTGGTCAATTCGTTTCTTAAAGGTTTGCATACAAACTTATATATTAATTTTTAGAATAATGCGTATAAAAATATTTTTTAAATATTTCATAAAGTGAAATATATAAATTAGATAGTACTGTACTTCTTACTTCAAAATGTGATAAATTCAGATCCCATAAAATGCATTGAAGTAGTTATGAGCTACCACATACATATCATGCATTATTGAACTCAAAAGAAAAAAAAAAAAAAAAAACCCCCTACAAATTGTAGTTTTTAATTATATACTACATCCATCCCATTACATTACACATTTACTTTTGCACGTATTTCTACCGAAACCTAGTACGGGTTTTAAATATAATTTTGTAGTATCGTTTTTTTACGGGATACTATGACACTCATAGTATCCCGTAAAAAAATGATACTACAAAATTATATTTTAAAACTCGTATTAGGTTTCGGTGAAAAACGTGTCAAATAGTGAATGTGACTAATATAATGGGATGGAGGTAGTATTATCAAAAAAAATCCTATTTTGTGACTTGTATTATCAGAAATAAGTAGTTTTTTAAAACTCGTACTAGATTTCGGTGGAAAAACGTGCCGAACAATCAAAAAGCAAAGAGGACTAATGTAATGGGATGGAGGTAGTAGTCATTTTCTCTATCATGTCGTTATGCAGGCCCACTACTTTATTTATTATACATACCAGTCACATCCGCCAAAAAAAAGAAAAAAAAGAATAAAGTTCGTACACCAACTTGGATTAATTTCCATGATTTTTTCATGGCATATTTATTAATTTGTGAGATACTTCTTTTATTTGCGAACTAAGTAAGATGACGATTTTTAAGTATAAAATCATTAATTATTTGGCTAAAATACACTGACCAACTAGCTAGAGATAATGGTTGAATTATTGTGGCTTTATAAAACAGCACTCATTTCTTTCTTTCTTTCTTTTTTTTTTTTTATTTTCTTAAATTGCCAATGATCGCAAAAGAACCACCAATTTACAGTTAGTCGAGTGCCCCAATCTTTCAATATATTTCATAAAATGCAAAAAAAAAAAAAAAAATCAAATGATGTATAACGTGTCTATAATATGACGTCCCTAGCTAGATAAATATTTTGGGTGTCATAATAATTTTCTAGTGATTAACATAAATAAACAAAACCATTTCTCATTCAAGACTGTTAATATTATTATTGGTGACTTGGGTCTTTTAGAATAAATGATGATTATAAATGATGGCAACCTAAGTAATAAATGTAAGGAATGAGGGAAAAAAAAATATCAAGGCAAAAAACTGGACGAAAAATAGATCATCAGAATTGACAGTATTGTCTTATTTTCTCTGCAACTTCAATTCTCCACCTTTTGTCTCCCTCCTCTACTGTATGCTATTTGGCTTTTATTTTTATTTTCTTTTAAATGTCTTATTTTTAAAATTTGTTTATAAAATAGTTAAATTATTTCTATTTTATCTTTATAATTAACGTTTATATAGAAATAGTGTTTAGAAAAAGAAAATAATAAATGAGGTTAAAATGTAATTTTATACATATTTTTGATGTGTAATGGAAGACACTTATAAAAAAACGGAGGGAGTATGCATTAGCACAAAAAGATTTACAGAAAATAACATCAATATTAAGAACAATAATAGTCTGAGTTTTTATTACAACTTTGAGGTCATGTAAAGAATGAAAATCAGGAAAAACAAGATTGAATTTAATAAAAGAAATCAAGACATGATCAAGATTTTTCTAAGAAAATGATTAAATTAATGTGAAAAAGTTTTTGCACCTTATAAGTTCTACTTTTTGATTGCCTTAAATTTCATGATTATTGAAACAAACCTGAGGAAGTTAATGATGTTCTTCAGGTTCTGTTCAAGCCCAACTACAGTCCACTTTTTCTTCAAGAACATGTTTTCTTCTATCTTGGACCCACAATTTCAAAGCCCAATTATTTTTTGCCATTCTCTCTCCAGCAATCTGCACCTAAGCTTGAATATTTCTTGCATTGATGTTATCTTTCCTTAATAAAAAGATTTAAAAAAAAGAAGAAGAAGAACAAAAACAAAAGTAAAAAAAAGAATTGCAATTTTCCGTCCTCCAACCTAATATACATAATGAAATAAATCAATCATATGCCCATTCGATAATCACAAGGAGAAAGACAAAAAATGAGCGAGACTTGAATTAAAGGATAAGCTCAAATCCATGACCTTAATTTCATATTTCCTAGTTGAAATGATTTTTTTATATAGTAAAAAAAATCCATGACCTTAATTTCATATTTCCTAGTTGAAATGATTTTTTTATATAGTAAAAATTTTGTTATTTTGTAAAAAAAAAATAATAATAATTGTGGATAGCCCTTCACTGTGGTTGTCGTCCGAACAGAAAATATAATTATCTGAGTATAAATTTAGCATATAATGAACGGAACAACATCATAACAACATTGTTTTACTAGCGAATATATATATAAAAAAAAACTAAACGGAAAAAAAATATTCAGCGAGTAAATACTTCCTCCGTCCACAATATTTGCGCACTGAATCTTAGCATAAAAATGTGTACTGAAAGATCTAGTGCATAAATATTATGGACTGATGGAGTGAAAAATAAGAAACAAATCCATTTATGTTGACCGAAATCGATTTTCTTTTCTTTTTCTTTTTTTTCTTTTTTTTTTCTTTTTTTTTTCTTTTTTTTTTTACTCAAGCTATTGACATAATCATTTTGGATCTATTTTTGCCACCATCATTTGCCTATCATAGTTAGGACCATTAACATATATAAGTAGAAGTATTACCAAATTTTCACAAAACAAAGACTAATGAATTGCGACAGCGCGCGCTCTAATATGTAATGGAGCATGTGTATCGCTGCATATATATATAACGTAGTTAATAAATAAATAAATTCAGTCACTTATATTAAGTAGCATGCATGGCCACAATTAATTGAATCCGCTAAAAAATTAATTATCACATGTGTTATTCAGTCTTTGCATTGAACTTATGTAAGTTCATTTGTAGTCGTAACAAATAAACTGTATCAAGTATAACTATATTATAATTTACCCATGCATAATTGGGTACATGAATTATTAATGACATTATATATATATACAAATGCGCCCCATAATTATTTTTATATTATTTCTTAACGAACTTTGATCTTTGATTATTATGTCTTTTTTTTCATAATCACATGTTAATGTTTTTTTTTTGTTTTTTTTTAATTTTTTTTTACATAAGGTACGTAACTATATTAATATTCTTTTATTCTTTCCCTGTATATGATTAAGATTTGCTTGGGAATTAATGCTGGTAGAGAGGTCAAATATAATGCGCTTATATTTAGGATTTTAAACAATGAAAGGACATAGTAATTATTTAATTAATGTGTGATAATGAAAGGCCAACTCATAGATTAAAGAGCCTCATCTATCAATTACACAAATAAGAACTTGACTTGTCTGCTAGGTATTATGGGCAGTCATATAATTTTTTTCTAACAATAAAATTTCTTGACGTTATTTAAGCGGTAATTACAATATTTTTGTGTGTGCGCGTGTGTGTGGTTGTGGTTAATAGATGAGCAAAATGGTGTTAGATAATACTCCACTTGTCCACGAAGTATGTGCATAGAATTTTTTAGCACACATTTTAATGTGCCGAAAAGAGAATGTTATGATAAATTTTAGGTCTCGCTTGATATAATGTATTATACCTTAAATCAAGTAAAAATAATAAACAGTATGAAGTGAGGCTTAAATTTTATCTTTAACATCCACTTTTCGACACATTGAAATGTGTGCCGAAAGATTCTATGCACATATTTTGCGCACGGAGGGAGCATCAATTGGCATATTCATATGTAATAGATGATGCATGTCTTGTCCGATCAAGACTAAATTGATCACTCCAAATATTGAGAAAACATGGTTTAAAAAAAAATGAAAGGGAAAAACATGTTTAAGTTGAACATTTAAATTCTAACAACCCTCTTAAAAGACAGTCAAATTTATAACAAGATTTTGATGCTTTTATTAGACGACTCATACATAGATAATTAAGTTGATCTTAAAACGACCCATAGACAAAATGATTGTTAGATTATTAATTAGGTATTGGTGTGTTTATTATGATAAGACATATTCCGAATGCAAGCTCATAAAGTGTATAGATTCGTATATTTATAAGTTAAGTTTTTCCAAGATGCATATATATGCAAGCTCATGACGTATATATTTTGCTTATAAATTGCTTAAATTCTTAATGCAAATGGTGGTGGTAATTCTTTATTAATTATATTCATTAAAGGGACTAGCTAGAAGCGTGATATGACTTCACCAAAAAAAAAAAAAAAAGAGATATCAGGTACGAAATTTTAATCTTAAGTCGAAGCGCTTGCATTATTTAAGGTTGTTTATAATAAGATCAGTATTATTTATATTTTACTCTCTGCTGACGGCCGATAAATGTGGATTAGGTAAAGGAATGTGAGAATTAATCAATATCTTTTTTTTTGTTTTGAAAAAAGAATCTATTTCCTTAACAAAATAAAAACATTTAGGAATTTATATTTTAAATTAGATCCCAACAGTGAACAGAACAGGATCAAGATTCAAGACTAACAAATTGTGTTGTGATCAATTAATGTAAAACTATAAGATAAATTATGTTAATCAATTAAGTGTAAATGTCTTATTTATATATGTTCAATCATGCAATAAATTGGAAAGACTGTGTACTTTATTCACAACGTTTAAAAGTCATACCGTGATTTCAATGTTGATCAAAGGATGTGATTTGAGTAGCAAATGATCTCTTGAAATTAATTATATGCCTTTTTTTTTTTTGCAATAGTAATTAATTGCTACTAGTTTTATTTATTTATTTAATTATTTATTTTTATTTTATTTTAATCTTTATGAAATGCCGACGAGTACTAGGAGCCGTTGAAAGTATTTGGAAATAATAGTCAGCGAGTTAAGTCGTCGTTATGATTTTCCATGAAATTCAGTCGTTTTCTTGTAATGATAATTGGGTCGAATCCATCATTAAAAAAAATAAGCTAAAATAAATTTAAGACAAAAATGTTGGCATCAAATCAATAAAAATAAGACAAACAGGACATGTGATAACCCCCAGAATTAGCACACATGCCGTATTTTATGTGACTTAACACATAGTTGATGAAGTAGCATTACTTGTTTGAATCTCATTGTCTACCTTTTTTTTTTCTTTAATCCACAATTCACTTTCTTTTAGCAAGTGCCATCTTGGCAATTTTTCTAAGTATGATTTATTTTTTTTAGGTAGGCTTTAGTGTTTTTTAGTAAATAATTTAATTATTTTTGGTATAATTTTTATTAACTTCTTCATTTATATTATTGTTACGTTATCCGTGAGCACATTAAGCGTGTCCCGCGATGGACATTTTAGCATTACTCTTTCTTCTAATATAATAAAGGAATTACTTACTCGCCGAATAATCTATCATCCATCAAAGTAAATACCTTGAAATTCAAGGACCTGAGTGTTACTCGCAGCCAATCATACTCGTAGTCACATCAAGTCCGGGGTGAATAGTCTCTAATCGATGGAACAATATAGGCAAGGGAAGTCGGCAAAATGAATTCGTAACTTCCGAAAAATGATTCGTTCTTAGGATGGGCACATATGTCCTGATTCCGAATTAATTGGTTGTCATCAAACTGCTCGAACCGCTCACGCAGCGAGGACGGATCATTGCGTGCCGGCTAGGGGATGGATGGGGAATGGATTCTTTGGAGCCTTCCCGGAGCATCGAACACAAATTAAGAAGGGGATTCTTAAGATATTTGTCTCAAATCCAATACTCCATGCACTGATGCACATAAATCCCTAGGCGTAAAGACACTCCATGCACATGCATGATGCATCCCTTCATTTCTTGAAACTTTTTATATCTAATTTATATACCAACAAAAGAAAATTGATTTCTTTTATTCAATTCATTTCCTATAGATTATTTTATGCTGTGTACTTAATATCTTAACTTGCATTAATTTGGTTTACTTAGAAATAAAAGGACAAGAAATTACATAAATATATACGGAGTATGAGCTAAGAGGTGAAAAGATGTGAGAGTTTGGATGACCACTTCCATATCCTAGATGGTCACAACATATCATACAAAAAACATTCATTAATCTTGAGATTACACATGAAAGAGGAACGGAAAAACAAAAATATGAAACGAACAGAAAAGAAAGGCACGATTTGGATTTATATAAAATTCTAACTTGAAAATACATTTGAATGACCACATCAAATTCATCACTGAACAGTTGGTTAATTAGTTTGGCCATAAAAGTAATTTTTGTAGAATTTAATTTATATAATTCTAACTAGAAGTCATGTAAGCATACTATATACTCCGTACGTGCGTAAATTGGACGGCGAAGTTTTAATTATTAATTTTAAGCATGTAATGACTGAGTGACAAGAATGTTCAATATATATAACTGTGAAATCAATGACTATGAATTAGTATTGAGCCTGAACATCATACATACATGTCTCTGTGTATTAGTCTATTTATAACATTTATATCTATATATATTATAGCAGCAATTAATCAAGGATTATCCATAATGTGATCCCTACTTATTTTATACTATATATGTTCTCTAATTAAGGTACTAAAGAATGAGAAAATATTATCAATGGAATTATCATGATTCGATAAAATATAAAAGAAAAGAGAGAGATAGAGAAAATAGTGGAAATTATTTATTTCCCTTCATTTTCCATCAAAGGGAATAAGAATAAATTTCTATTTGACTTCACTATAAATTTTTACATATACAGGCTTGAGATTCTGTTAAAAGTAGATTTAGCGTGAGTAAGAAATGATTTGGGACCGTTGCTAATTTTCTGATTTAGCGTAGTACATTATAATTGTACAAAAAATATATATAACATGTGAAAATTACATCAACAATTATTCAAAATAGTAGCAGTTTCCAACTTCTATTTAACCTTTTAATAATGGAATAATCTACTCTCATTCGCCTAACTTAATTTAATAATCACGTGTTCACCTAAAAACAAAAAAAAAAAGGTTCAAGAGACAATCACAGAGATCCGACAAGAACCATCGTATCCAATTATTTATGAATTATTGACTAATAATTAAAAATTAACGTTTATTTATCCATAAGCATTTAAAAAAAAAAAAAAAAAAACTTTGATGGCCGGTAAGAGCAGAATTAGATTATAAATTGATGGTGTGGCTGGCCCACTTAAAATGATTTGCTAGAGTTTTGATATACCAAAATTATAATGATTGTTTCTCAATAATTTTAATTAAAATTGGTCACGGAAAAATTTCTCACACAATACAAGTTATTTCATCCGTCCACAAAAAGTGTGATACTCAGCATGACTATTGATAAAATGAAAGATAAATGCTTCGTATTTTTTTTAATTAAGTAATGATATAGCCAAATTAAGTTATAAAGTAATAGTGTTCTTTTAAAATAATAAGAAAATTAAAGTTTGAAATAAAAAGGCGTGTGAGAGCCCATATAGTCATGCACTAAAAAATAAATGAAAAAACATCTCATTTTTCGTGGATACTACTAGAAAGTATATACAGTAGTGGTTAATGACTTAAAATTACATTGAAAATGGAAAATATCGCACGGCCCATTAGATCATAAACTATGGAAAATTAATTATAAATAATTATTTCGTAACACACTAACTAATTTAGCTTAATATAACTATATTCATTATAAAAAAATTAATTAAATTCGTTGCATAATTATATATGCAATCATAACAATTGATGATGACTTTAGGATGTAACGTTTTGTGATACGACCTGAAGTTTATAATTATTAGTTATGTTATTTATTATTAATGTTTACTTAATTGTCTAGTTTAGTTTATTTATTTGGGCTATTTGTTAAGTCTATAGTCATTGGTAATTGTTTGGTAGTTTTATTAGGCCAAATCTCAAGTACTTTAGAGTTCCTTTAGTTAAAAGAGATAAAATAATGTATTATCACTTTTATCATGAATGAGAATTATTGAATTGGAAACCTTTGAGGTTTAGTTTATTCCTTCTTCTCTTTTTTTTGGAGTCGGAACTCGCTCGAAATAGTTCAAATCGTATTAATTGGTGTTTTCATTGGGAGAATCTCTCTTTGAAGATCCAATTTTAACAACAAAAAAAAAAAAAACAAATCAGAGGAAAAGAACCGGCGGCGCTGCGGCTATTTGGAGGTGAAGATTTGTGATTGAGAGCTCAACAAAGAGATCTATTTGAAGGTATCAAATCTATCCTTCATAGTTTTATGTATTTTGAAACAAAAAAAGAAAAAAAAAAAAGAAAAAAAAAAAAAAAAAAGAAAAAAAGAGAGAAGGAACGAGAGAGAGAGAGAATCGAATCTTCTTTGGCGATTTCCTTCTAGTTGGTGTTTACTGGTTTGAAGTTTGAACTGTGAATTGAGAATTATTGGTGAGGTACGAAAATTGTTTGTTTCGTGCGAGCTATAGTTTAAAAAGAAAAAAGAAAATTTGATGTTGAGTGCTGGGTAATTTCAATTGGTGGCGATTGATTGCAAGTTGGTGGTTGTCGGAGTAAAAAAAAAAAGAAAAAAAAGAAGAAGAAGAAACAGAGAGAGTTAGAAGGGATTACTGGGAGTAGTTTGAGATTCTCTTTAATTATTTTGCTTTTCGCCAAAAGGAAGATCAGTTTTAGATGAAAGAAAGGAGAGAGAAAATTGGTGGCGTAGTGGTTCAATTAACTTAAGTTAATTGAACTTGCAGCAGGCTACTTTTTTTTTATTTGGCACGATTTTCTTTAAAAAATGTTTAGAATTTTAGAGGGGAGAGCTAGATATTTCATAACATTAGACTCTCTTACATTTGGTGGAGATGATGGGAACCCTTATGAGTGGACGTCTCGAATAGACGAATATTTCACTCTTCGCAATCTCTCGGACGAACAACGACTTTCATTAGTGTTTTATCATTTGGAGGGCAAAGCATTGGCGTGGTTTATGTGGCTTGAGAAGAACTGCTTATTAATGAGTAGAAACATCTTCTTGCAAATGGTAAAGTTTCGTTTTGGATCAAAATTTGAATCTGGATTAGAAGGTTTGAAGCTTGTGATGAATAAGGAAGGTAATGAATTGAAGTGTTCTGAATTGGAAACAAGAGCTAAGAAGGTTGATGATTTAGTTGATTCTAATGCAGCAATAGATATTGTTGAGAATGATTCACTGCTTGATTATGTTGAAACAAAAGTTGTTGAGAATGCGGTTGTTGAGAATATGGAAGCAGTGACTGATTCTAAATTGGAAACAGAATTTGTTGAAGTTAGTGCAGGTAAACTTGGCTACAAGATGGACATGAACGACACTCATTTTGTGCTGCAATTTGAGACTATTAAGAAAGGAAGAATTATGTCTCTTGGTGCTAAGTTTATCGAGAATTTTTCACGATGTTTCGCTCTTGTACTCGAGGAGAAGAGTATAATTGTGGGTGGTATCTCTTACATTGTGATTCGAAGAAGGGGAGCCGTTTTAACACTCTATGCACTCGAAGAAGTTTATAAAGAGTTTTTGAGTCTCCAGGCCACCTTGAGGACAAGGTGGTTTTGAAGGGGTGAAGAGTTGATACGACCTGAAGTTTATAATTATTAGTTATGTTATTTATTATTAATGTTACTTAATTGTCTAGTTTAGTTTATTTATTTGGGCTATTTGTTAAGTCTATACTCTATAGTCATTGGTAATTGTTTGGTAGTTTTATTAGGCCAAAACCCAAGTACTTTAGGGTTCCTTTAGTTAAAAGAGATAAAATTATGTATTATCACTTTATCATGAATGAGAATTATTGAATTGGAAATCCTTGTGGTTTAGTTTCTTCATTTTTCTCTTTTCTTTGGAGTCGGAACTCGCTCGAAGTAGTTCAAATCGTGTATCATTTTGTGTTGATTCGATCATGTTTTGTGTGTAATATCTTTTAATCTAAGTAATTGCATTCATGAAAAAATTAACCAGAATGGTGAAAATAATCTAGAATTCCAAAAATAGAATTAAGCAGATGCGCAGAGTCAAACTGTGGAGATGGCTATTTTACTATTTCCACGCCAAATTATTGCTGCCACACAGTCGAATCCTATTCAGCTCAGCAATTTGTCCATGGCGGTAAATAGTTGTTTGAACAATTTTTTTAATCTATATATTTATATGGGAATTGAATACTCCACGTCTCGAATACATCAATTTTATATTTTCTAGCACTACTATTATTATTATTTTTTTAAAAAAATTGCGGATGAAACTGCACCATCAATTCAAGCCAATTTACAATTTAATCCTTTTCATAACACTTAAATGTTCAAACTAATAATATTTTCATAATTGTGTTATAAACCTCAATTAAATAATATTCTTTTCACTTACGATATTCATTTGTAATATTTAATTATATGGGTGTGTATATTTATTATTTTCTAATTCCGTACACTGGAAGAACTCAAACCACCAAACGATGTCTAAAATAAAGACAATGGACCACCTTACTAATTAAGTATATGTACGTAGTCATTGTGTATATGTACAAGTATACTGCGGGTAAAACTAACAGGTAATTAATGTAGCAATTTGATAATCTGAATCATCTGATTGATCAAAAAAAAAATATAGTCATATATTATATATTGTGCTTAATTAATAATTGATTATAGTAATTAAACAAGATATATAACAACAAAAAGATTCCAGTCCAATTCAACATGACTATACCAAAACAAAAATTAAATGACGAGAGAGAGAGGAGAAAAACAGTAAGCTGTCCTATGTAGATAGAGAGTATTTAATTATGACTAGTAATGACCATTTAATAGTCACTGAAAAGTAAATTACAACCTATACATATATATTCTCCTTAGCTTTATGGTAAAATGTAAATACCATTCCATTTAATAGGATGCGACAAATACACTACACATATTACTATTAAAGTATTAAGTAATGAAATTTTGGATCTTATGGTGTACGAGTAAATATTTACTCTATTATATTAAAAACAAAGGAAGAAAAGGAATTCTAGTTGACTAATTGCTTCTTGGTAGCAAACATTTTTTTACATTAAAATACTAAATATATATGATTACAACCTTAAGATGAAAATAGAAAATCAAGACTAATTAACTAGATAGAGAGAGAGAATAACGAGATCTTCTTCTGAAAAAGAAAAGAAAAAGATTGGCAAAATAAAATGGTCAAAACTCCCAAAAGAGAAATTTAGAAAGGAGGAAAAACAAAAGAAAAGAAAAATGAAAAACACAAATTAAGCATAAAAATAGAATCAAAAATGATGATTCCATAAGAGGCCATGGAAATTAGAAGGCATGAAATCATTGAACTCCAAATTCTCTCCCAACAAAAGGCCACAGTCCTCTAAACTATCGAGCAAAGGGCGATTGATGTAGTAATCCCATTCCACGTCAGCAGCCGCGGCCGCGAACATGAACTCCTCCTGCGCCGCGTCGCAGCTGATCCCGCCCAGGCTCGGCAGCTCCACGATCTCCCCCAGCTCCACCGCCGACGTAGACGCCTCCTCCTCCTCCGAGGTCGTCGTCGACGACGACGACGGCGACTCGCTGCTTCGGCGGCCGACGTCGAGGTGCTCCATCTGGGCGGCCTTGGTGGCGGCCGCCTGCACGTCGCGCGGCGAGCACGTCTCGGGGCGGGGGAGGAGGCCGGAAATCTCCGGGAAGTTGAGGATGGCGGCGCTGCCCTTGATGGCCAGTGCGGCCACGTCGTGGGCACGCGCCGCCATCTCCGCGGTGGCGAAGGTCCCGAGCCAGATCCTCGACTTCTTCTTCGGCTCCCGGATTTCCGATACCCATTTCCCCCACGCCCGCTTTCTCACCCCTCTGTACACCGAATGCGCACTCCCGCCACCGCTGCTTTTACTTCTCTTCTCTTTGGAGGAGGGCTCGTCGCCGTCGCGGGCCCTCTTGAGGTCCGAAGAGGAGTTACTGCACTCGGGCTCCGAGTTATTATGCAGCTCAGCCATGGATGTAAGATCAAGAGAAGAGAATATTTCTCTCTTTCTTAATTCTCTATCAATGGCGATGGAAGAAGAAGAATTTAATGATGATCGCAATGAAAGAGTTGAGCTATGAGCTACAATATATATATATATATGTGTGTGTAAATAATACTATTAGGGACTAGAGAGTGTGTGTGTGTGTGTGTTTGTGGTGGAGAGAGTGTTGAATTTATATGTGTGTTATTTCTCTTTTTCGAGAGTTCGTGTGTGTGCGTGTGCGTATAGCGTATGTATCGTTTGGTGGGATGAAAAATGCGGCAAGCGGCAAGCTGTTTTTCTTTTCTTTTTCCTTTTTTTTTTTAAAAAAAACTTTTTTAACTTTTTTTTCTTCTTGAGATTATTATTATTATTATTATTAATTATTTTTAAGAAAGTATTTTAGGGGGGTGTTGATTTTGTTTTTTTTAAGGGGAATTAGGGGGTGTTGAATAGAAAGCGGAGGAGAAGGACAAAACATGGGAGGCCCGTCTCCACCGACCGAGGGTTTGAACAACCACCACTTATTAATTACATGCAGAAATCAAAAAATATGCAGAATTATTATTGTATATACGAGCTACCCCTATTTATTTAGAACTTATTTATTTATGCTGCACAGATCTCTACTTCATTTTCCATTTTATGTTTTTACCGCTCAAAATATCATTCAAATAATTTGCAAATACTTAAATACAAACTTAGAAAGAGATAAAGGTTCGAGGGGGTTGAATTAAAATACTAGTAGTTTAATTGGAGGCCTAAAGTATAGATTACTTAGTCTAAATCAACCTACGAAGTGACGAATAAATTACGCATTTAATTAATTCGTTTTACGTATAGATACATAGAACATACGTGGGGTAATTCTGCATTATTTACCTTTTTTTAATCTCAATTATTTAAGCAGAAATTAATAGGGTCGGGGGTATGTGTATTTATCTCTTGGTGTACAATACAATTAATTAAAGTAGTGGAGAATTTCCGGTGCTCAAACTTTGTGGGCCATGTAGACCTATATATCGTATGCATAATAGCTTTTCTAACTAATGTATGTATATAACCTTAAAATATATGATAGAAAAATCCAATATTTGTTTAGAAAATAGGACAAGAAAAGTACTCATACTATTTCTTAGCAATTGACTACTTATTCATTTGGGGAGTACATGTAGTAGTCTCTATTATTAAAAGTACTTTGTATACAATATAATACTCCGCAGTATACAATATAATAGTACTACTACCTATATTGCATGGGTGCAGGAGTGCGGGGGCGATACGATTCGGATACGGGATACGGTCTTAAAAATTTTAAGGTGCGATTCGTCGATGATACGTCTATATATTTACATTCCATTATACATATTACCAATTTATAAAAATAAAATTCATAAATTAAATACTACTCAATTAAAATGAAGATTTCAATTAGACCCCGTAAATTAAATACTATTTTGATTTTGTAGTGAATTTAAAATTTAGGACAATACATATAAAAAAAATTATAAAAAAACCCAAAATATAAAATTATTTTAAAAAACCCCCAAAAATATCCTAAACGCACCAGATTTTTACCGGACACATATCCTAATTTATTATTATTATAATTTTTTTTTTAGTTTTTGCCAGGTGGCGTATTCGGTGTGTATCCCACGCGAATCGCACCCGCACCCGTATCCCCACGCATCCGATACTGTAATGTTGTATTTTTAGAAGAATCCGTGCATTATAGACTACTACTAATCTTGTTAATCAACCAAATTTTCATAACGTATTTAATTGAACTTGATTGCGTGGAAATATATATTCATGTCTTCACTTCTTCAGTCCAATGGGAAATATGAAATTTTTATATATAGTTAGTAAGATGCATGATGGTTATTTTCTATGCTTGTTATGATTTCCAAAGTCCCTTAAAATTCATAGTGAGAATTTCTCTAAAAAAAAAAAGTGATGTTATTTGGCCATAATTAATATTAATATGTAATAGTTTATGTATTTATACTAAATTTTTTTAGCTTTTATGAGAAAATTCAAAAAGTAATATAATTTATGTAATTTTAACATATTAACCTTTAATTTATTTTATGATCATGACTACTTTAAAGATTTTGTTGCTTTTTTTATTTAAGAGAAAAAAAAATAATTATTAGGGAGAAAAAAATATTTGTATATTCAAATTTAAAAGTAATTAAGAATAATTTCTTATAAATATTTAAATATTAATTATAACTTTTAATTTATATTTTGTGTCAATGGTTAAATATACCCATTTTGGATAACTATATAATTTTATACCCAAGCAAATAAAACTATAAGTTTTATACCCAAAAGTCATTGAAAAGACAAAAATAACCTCAATTTTATCCCACACTCAAAACAAAAACAAAAATGAATGTGGGCCCCACTTTTCAATTTATTCAAAGAAATAAAAAACAAACCCTACCCCACCCCATTCTCTCTATCTCGGCCGTCACTCTCCCTCACGATTTCTCTCCCTCACAATTTCTCTCCCAAAGAACCGTGAGCCCTAAACCCCCAAACCGTAAATTTTTTTATTTGTTTGCCGACGCCGGAGTGAAAAAATCATGGCCAACGATTCAAACGACGACCACGATTCGGGTGCCGAATCCGAAGGAGTTCCACAACGTCGCCCAATTCCGACGAGGGCCGAACGGGAGAATATTCCGGAGCTGCCGGCGCCGGTGAGTTTTCTAACCTTCGTTAGTTTTTAAATAAAATTATTCAATTTACGGTTTAAATTGTAAGCATGTTTTTCAGTTTTTTGGATGAAATAGTTTGGATTTGTATGCGATTTATATGAAAATGACACAAATATGTGTGTGCTTGAACTGCGATTTATGTGTGTGTGCTGGGTTTGAACTTGAAGTTGAATCTGTACAGTATAGGTTTGGGCATAATTCACGGTTTAAAAGTAAAGAAACCGTGAGCTCACGGTTAAACTAAGCTTAAACCGTGAGAAAAGGAATCCTCACGGTTTGACTTAAGCAAACCGTGAACTTAAGTTCAAACCGTGAGGAAGCCCTTTTCTCACGGTTTAAGCTTAGTTAAACCGTGAGATCACGGTTTTTTTTGTTTTTAAACCGTGAATTATGCAACATACAGATTAGATATACACTATATTCGATATATTTAATTTTAATTTAATTAATTAATTCACTTCATTTGCATTTTTTGGGTGATTACAGCCTAGGTACCAATGGTACAAGCCTCTCATGCAAGGATTTCCAGGTGAAATCAATGCCTATTATAGAGACTCCGCAGCTGTGTCAATCGTAAACCATTTACTGCGCATTAGCGGACGTGATCTGTTGGCCCGATTTAGCGACGAATCTCCATTCGCAGTCATCTGCACAATTAAGAAGATTGGGAACGCGAAGCGTGCCTTGCACGAGCTTTTATCCCGGGAGCTATGGAGGGGCAACGACCATGATTTTGAGAGGTTGTTTCACGTGAATGGCCAGGATATTCGGTTTGGGCCGCAAGAATTTTGTCTCAGTGACCGGATTGAGATTCGGTTCCTTGACCTTTAATCCTCACGGCAAGAACCACGTCATCCCAAGGACGAGCCTCTTCTATACTTACTATGAGGGGCGTAAGGTGCTAGTGAAACAGTTGTTTAACGATTTCACGAATGCCGACGTAGTTCTAGGGACGGAGGATCAATACATGGCTGCCGCTAACCTCCTCGCCTACTACTACTTGCTATTGTGTCGGGACTACAATAGAAGCATTGATGATTGGGCATGGACTTTAGTAGAGGATCCGGAACGATGGGCTACATTTCCGTGGGGCTCATGGTCGTTCCAAATACTGTGCCACCAGCTAGGAGTGGCAAAGAAGGACCCGAGAGAAATTGGAGGCTCTGACACTAATGCTGCCTACCATCTGTATGGCCCCGTCTGGGCATTGTATTTTTGGGCCTTCGAGGCCCTTCCGGATTTAGGAGAGCAGTGTGCCAACAAGTTGAACCCGCACGCGTTCCCTCGACTAAGGATATGGGAAATGGGACACAACTATAGAGATTTCCATAATTTTTTTAACGATCCAACGGTATGTCATCATTCTCTTAATCTGCAATTATATATCATTTGAATTATTAATTAAATTCAATTAATATTGGCTTAGTTTATAGTTTATAGTATATGGTGATTGAAATTGAATTAATTCGAGCGTTTAGACCGGACTTTATTTTGTGTTGTTATTATTTTTGATACTTTGTCGAGTATTATGTTTTCATAATAATCTGTGTTTATTTTAGGTAATGGAGCTGTATGTGCTTTACTGGTGGAGTCGACTCCAAGATGGACTTTCTTTGTGTCCGTCTCTGCAGGAGAGAGGCACCGTTCTGCTTGGATTGGGCGTATACGTGAGTTTTTATTGACATATTTAATGAATAATTATTTCATTTATTTTATTTTGGGTGTAATCTCTAAACGAATATATTATTTGACAGTACGACTTGAGAACAACTCTGATGACTTTTCACGATGGAGATCAAACGGCAATGGCAAAGTCGAAGCTAAAGTATCGTGATTACAAGCTGTCAAAGGATCTCGAGAATTGGTTTCACGGCGTGGGCTCGTATGATGTTTGGATGAACGCAACTTGTGTAAGTTCCTTCAATTTAACTTTTTCGTTTGAGAACGTTTATTATTAGTGCTTGAAGAATAAGTTGAGTCCTCGACCCTTCTATGCAGTTTGTGTTTGTTTGTCATGTCTCCTCCGACCACTGGGTTATCTGCCGGGTATTGACTGACGAGTGGACGATGGAGGTATATGACTCACTTCTACATACGCTCCCTAATGCAGCCGACAGAATGCATCGGAAGGTCCAGCTCTACCCGATCCTAAAACTGTGGCCCAGAGTCTTGCAGCAAGTTGGGTATTGGGATCAACATCCACGGCTGGCGAAGAAAAATGATTTCTTGCAGATTGTCTGGGCCCCCTTGACGCAACAATACATACAGAAAGATGATTATTCATGCGGCTCATTCGCTTGTATGTATATCGATCGTATCTTCACCTCGAAGAAGCCGCACATTGAGAGGGTTGGTTTGAGATATCTCTCCGGGTTTCGGTTAGAGGTGGCAAAACGGATATTTTCACTTTCACAACGTTATGTCGAGTTGTGAACATTATATTTCATTATCTTTGACGTTGTGTATATAATATTATCACTTATATATTTAAACAACAATTCATAGACAACAATTAGTTAAAATCATAGTTTCGGCATTAATTTTGGCCTAATCATGAAATTAACGGTTAGGGTTCACGGTTAATTTAAAATTCTTACGGTTTAAACGTCTATTAAACCGTGTGGTTACACTATTAACGGTTATAGGGTTAACGGTTGTTATATAATTTTACGGTTTTATTTGCATTTAAACTGTGTTTGCTCTCTTTAAAATAAATAAATATTAAAAAAAATTAATAAATAAATAAATTTATTTAATTCAAAAAAATATATATTATCACACTTCTCTCACGGTTAGATTAGCAGTTAAACCGTGATCTCACGGTTAGCTTGCTAATATAACCATGAGAGTCCCATTTTTTATGGTTTAAGTGGGGTTCAAACCGTGAGCTCGCGGTTTGTACTCCAGATTAAACCGTTAGGTCGTGTTTTTGTGAATTAAATTTATATATATATATTTTAATTTAATTGTTAAAAAGAGCTCATGGTTTGTTTGGCATATAAACCGTGATCTCACGGTCAACAAACCACCTAAACCGTGAATCTATATTTTTAATCTAACAGAATACTACTATAACTATAACTATAACAGAAGATACAGAAGCTAAACCTCCAAAAACAAGAGAATTGTGATTCGGGCATCTAATCATAACCGATTCGAATCTAATCAACAACTCTCATCGGGCATCTACGCCTAGTATGCCCCTGTACGTGACAAATGCTACAAGTTTTTGGCCTTCGTCGTTGCCTACCATCCTCGTTCGGGACTCTATTGAGATCGGCGTCGCCGATCTGTGAAGGAGCCGTGCATGTGCGTCTCTTGTGACCGTATCCACCGCACCGCCCGCATCTCTGTGGATTTCCCGGAAGATCTTCCACCGTTGATCTCGCTCGGCTGTTTCGCGGTCTACCCGCTTGTCTTTCGACAACAGGCGGCAAAACCACTTGAGCAGCAATGTGCTCGGGCACAGTCCAAGACCGTGGATCGGGAACCGGATGAATGTTGGGCGAGTAGGTTGCTACGAGGGTCGATTGTTTGAAATAATGGCTCACGTAGTCCGTAGCACGGCCTCCGGCAAAACTGCGAACATAGTAATGAAATATGAAAGAATTAAACCAAATATTTTCAGACTGATCGTAGCATAAAAAATGAGTATAAGGCATGCATACCTAATGGCAGCACAAGCGTGTCGACACGGCACCATGTCCCCCTCCCACTCACGGCAATCGCACGTTGCGTTCTGCATGTCCACTAGGTAAGTCCCATTGTCACCCTCGACCCTGTACACGTGGGGAATTGTTGTCCCACGAGTTCTGTAGTGACGGGCCCATTCAGAAGATACGGCCATCTTCTGGTATGTTGTCTCAGTCACCTCGTGGGTCCCACGTTGAGCGGCATTCCGATGCTCCTCGAACCATCTGTCGACAATAATCCTGTACGCCTCAATCATGGCGCAGGGCAATCGACGTGCCCATAGGAGTCTGGCGTTCATCGTCTCAGCGGCATTCGAAGTCATGAAACTCGTGCGCGGAACAAGGCACTTGTTACGCGACCACCGATGCATGCCGATCTCACACAGCCTCTGATATATTCCAGAACCCATCAAGTTTTCCATGTATTCTTCGAATTTAGAATCTGAATATGAGTATGCCGCAGCTTCGAATATGCCGACTGCGTGCTTCCCAAATGTGACCATATTCTTGGCCAGATGATGCCAGCAAAGACCGTGATGCGCACCGGGGAAGACATCCCTCACTGCATTTCCAATGCTGATATGGCCATCGGAGACTATCAACAGGTCCTGAGGATGTCCTAAGCAGTTACGCAAATTCATCAGAAACCAAGTCCAGGAATCATCGTCCTCGATCGGGCCAAATCCAATGGCAAGTGGAAACACTTGCTCGTTCCCATCCTTCGTGCAAGCGACGAATAACGTCCCCTTGTTCTTGCCCTTGAGGTGTGCCCCATCGACTACGAGAACGGAACGTAGTAAATTGTTCTGAAATGCATGCAAGGACTGTCCTAGAGCGAGGAACATATAACACAGTCGATCGTCGAGGGGGGATGTCGAAATTCTATACACGGTACCCAGATTGTTCTGCTGCAGTAAGTACAGTCTGTACAGATAAGATGGGAGCCTCTTGTACGACTCCACAAATCCTCCATACATCATCTCGATAGCGATGTTCCTCGCTCGCAGGGCGAAGCTGTAATCGATCTTAATGCCGTACTCAGCTCGCATTTCGTCAACCATCTCTTTTGGCTTGAGCACGACACCATCAGTGATCAACCTCTTTGCGTAGAATGCTCCAAGAACATTCGCGGGGTACTGCCGCGGTGTAGTCCCGTCTAAATCGACGGAGCACGTATGGCTGCCATTGTATGTTCTGATGCGCCACATAGTCCCCACGTTCTTTGCCTACACAAGGTACTCGCACCCCTCCGTCCTGCATTTGAACCCGACACGGCCCTTGTCCGAATTCTCAACTTTATACTGCTGCCGGTTCTCCATTTGATGCAATCCAACTGCTACCGACACATCTAACTTCCTCTTGAACAGGCCGCCCTCTCGCAATGCATCAGCTACAGGCGTGTAATAATCTGGATCCAGAACCCCCAAAGGCAACGCAGTGTCTAGGTGAACGTGAGGAATCAACCAATCTCGGATAACCTCAATCGGCCCTGGCATCGTCGTCTTGGGTAGGTTGGGGCACTGAATGAATGTTGCGATGCCCAACGATCCTATCAAGCCGTCTCGGCTCTCGGATCCATGCACCGAATTCCTTCGTAAGTGACTCAAATAAGTCGGTGCGATCCGCTGCGTCCATTGCTTCCTCAGCCATATCTTCCGCGACCTCTTCATCCTCATCCCTCTCCTCGTCGTATTCCTCGCTCCTTTCTTCTTCAGAATATGGAGCCTCCGAGCTCGGCTCCTCAATATTCACACTCGTAAAAATCCTAGAACCTTGTGTCGTCGGAGTGCTGCGGGCGATTCCCTTATCTTTGCTGACAACGTAAACAGTTGCCTTCTTCATCTGCTCCACAATCAATCGCAACAAATCGATGTCGCTCCTCAAAGCGACCTTATCTTGGCCACCATCGGCATTACTCACGTAGTAGAGCAAAAAATTGGATTCTTCGCCCACTTGATCACGAATCTCTTGTAGTAAATTTGCATATGTAACTTGGGTCATAGCCAAATGCACCAAAACACGATCGCCCCCTACGTAACGAGTTTCCTCCTCAAAATACCCACCGTGACGAATATATACTTTGACCGTAGACATATCTGCATAAAAACGATCAAGAAATTCAAAATCTGAAGAAAATACACTAAAAATGTAATAAATCGTGTTTACACGATTTAAAATATATAGCTCACGGTTCTTTAATTGAAGTTAACGGTTTAAACTGTGATTAAACCGTGAAATGTCCACATTTCACGGTTTAATCACAGTTTAAACCGTGAAAATATTATAGATCGTGAGCTTAATATTTTAATTGAAAAAGGATATCTCACGGTTTTCCCTATAAATAACCGTGACATGTCAAATATAAACCGTGAATTTTAATTAAACCGTTAAAAATAAAAATTCATTTTTTTCAAGCTTAATATCGAATCTAACAGTTTATAAACCTATTACATGGAAGTAATTACTTTAATTCTCGATAAATAGGTTACCAAACATGTAATCTAATCACTCTTCGTATCAAAAAAGTAAATAAACCATGATTTTCTAGAAGAAAAAAAATCAATAATTACTAAATTACAAATTCATATGATTTTCCCCAAATTTACACAATAATAACAACTAAATATGAAAAAATAAACGGTGCGTACCTTCAATATGATCAAAATATCTTCGACAGCGGACCAAATGCAGTGAATATCTTCGAGAATCAACCAAATTCGAGGGGAAATTTCAACAAAATTGAGAGAGCTTAACTCAATTTGCGTTCACGATTTCAATTTGTTGTTGCAGTTGAAGAGTTTTTGTTCAATTTCACTGTTAATTCAATTAATGAAATGTACCTTCATCTGATTTGGTTGTTGGTGAATAAATGCATTTTCGAATTTTACATTTTTTTCCTCTCAAAATCAAATTGAAAAGTGACTTGATAGAGGCAAAACCGTGAGCTCACGGTTTTATACTTTACTCATGGTTTTTGGACCTTATAAACCGTGAGGATACATGCAAAACCGTGAGCTCACGGTTTAACAATGATATCACGGTTTGGTATGTTGTAACCGTAGAAAGCAGTAACTTTTTAAGGGTATGTTTGTCTTTTCATTTGATTTTGGGTATAAAACTTATACTTCTATATGCTTGGGTATAAAACTTACATACTTATCAGTTTTGGGTATATATAAAGTTCACCCTTATATTTTTTAAATTATGTATATTAAGAAAAATACTCTTGTGTGGCCGACCACATTACGGTCGAATATCATTATTGAAAAAAAAAGTAGTAACCAATCCTTTCGAGAAAAATACTCCAGTAACTAATGATATCAATTTATATGCATGCATGTCTCTTTTTGTTACACCTAACTCTTTTGTCTACACGTATTAGTGGGAAATTAAATGACCAGGTTCAAGTCTTTTTTCTTTTTCTTTTTTTAACTCATGAAAAACGAATTTAAGTTGGTGTACCTAGAAAAATAGCTATATATGGATGAGTTAATTTAATCGACGTCGCATTGTAAACGATTTTATTTCATTAATTTTTTTTTTCTTTTAGAAAAGAACTGACGAGTTTTTTAATCTTGGATTTGCAGTTATAGAACTGACAATTAAATTAATGCATGTTCTACGCAGAATATGTACAAATTCACTCTTAATTTATCATAACTCATTTATCATGTATATATACTTCGATTTTCTTTCCACTTTTTCAGTAAGTACGTTTTTCTTTATTTTGGGAGAAGTTTTTAAATTAAGAAAAAAAAAAGACTGGCACAATAGTAACATTAAATACGAGCAGTGACGAGTAATCCTCAAATAAATTATGTAAATCGCAGCATTAATTAATAAGGTGAGAAAAGATAGAATAAAATGTGAAAGAATCTTAAATTAATGCACAAGGCATTGTAAGTAGGGCTCATACCATGTTACGCTGAACTATATACATGACCTCATTAGCATGGAAACATTTAAATGTCATTCATTACTGACCTCCATTTCATATAGTTTAATATTATTACTCTGATTTCAAATTATTATTTTTATGCCAATGTGTACGTGTTATATTATGTTTCCCAATATATATTAATACCTCCAAACAAGCTGCAAATTCTATCTGAGGGACTTAATTATGATTCCTATTTTTGTTTGTGTTAATGAGCTCAATTTAGTTAATAAAATAAAATTACTGACATTGTTCATGGTGGATATTAATGAGCCAATTAATTAATTTTAAATAAAAAAAAAAAACAGATCTATCACCAGAAATGGATGGGTTTACATTTAAGGATTTATGAATTGATGAGCGTACATTACTTCAACATACCACTCCATCCAAATATCTTTATTTCTCTACCTGCTCACTGCATCACTCAACTCACAATTATGGGCATAGGTTATATATATGATGAATAAAAATTTAAAGTATTCGGATTTTTATATCTATGCTGAAATTATTTTTTTTTCTTTTTTTAATTACAGGAGTAATTTGTTTTCGCAGTTAAATGATCCGATCCTGCTTCAAGGTTGAATCGATAATTCACGATAAGCTCATGAAATCCAATCTTTATCATCATGTGAAGCTTAATTAAACCATATGGTTATAGCACTGAATAATTTTATTGAGTTGAATGATAAAATAAAGAAGTTGTGGGATAATTTAATTAGTTGGGTTGGGGTCTGCTGGGTTCAGCCAAGGGGTATTGATAATCATTTTCTGAGTTTCTCAAATTTGCTTGGATATGGTAAATGCGAGATGAGAATGAGTGGCTTTTGGATCCGCATAATTTGGGTAATCTGGAAGTGGAGGAATTTGGTGATGTCGAAGCAAATGAATGGGATTTTAGACGAATGGAGGAAGAGATTAAGTGTCAATTTTAGAATTGGTGTTTAGCAAAAGGAGATGCTAATGCATCGTCTAGCTACGTTGAATGGGCAAATAATTATCTTTGTAATGCTTGGGATGTAACGTGATTTACTCTCCGGGTGGTACGCCTTGTACAATCCCGGCGTTTTGAATAAAATTCTCCTTTTCTGATTAAAAAAAAAGAAGAAGTTTTACAAATATTTTTACAATATGCAACTCATCCGTATAATAGGTTTAATCTACGGGTTTAACAATTATATTAGCTCAAACTAATAATATTAAATAAACAAACGATTAAATAACTAAAGAAATAAATAATTAAAACAGCTAGTTTAAAACAGCTAGTTAAATATCCATGTCGTATAGGATGATTTTGAAAGATAAGTTACTCACGTGATGCATGATTAATCGAATAGGATCATATGTTCCAAATTCGCCGTACTAGTTGTGTCTCCAATCTTATTTTTTATTGGTTTCATATTATTTTTTATAAAAATAAAATTCATAATATAATAAATCATACTAATAAATATTTATAAATAAAATTGAAATTTTTAATAATTATATTTCATAGTGTTGAATTTTTCAATCCTTATGCAACTAATAAAAGTAAAATTAAATGTTAAAAAATAATTATAAACTCTAATTGGATGGACGAACACTATAACGTAATTATATTGAAAAAAATCTATAAAACTAGTAGAAATTAAGAGTTGGTTATGTTGATCAATATTTTTTTTACGTTAATTAACAAATTATGGCTGCAGATATTTCAAGAAACAAGTGTGCATTAAATCGTATAAATTGCAAGAGCATGATAAATTATTTGAATTTTATATTCCCTCCTAGCTAGAATTAATCCAGCTCGAAGAATCCAGAGAGAGAGAGAGGCGTTAATATATGAATCCCCACTCCAACCCCAATCCGAGCCCATAATTAAGTTCACCAGACAACTCCATGTATTATTGTTTCAATGAATTTATTTAAACTATCATCATTTTAAAAAATATCTTCATACTAAAAATCATTTTTTTAGAAGGAGATTTTATTAGGTGCCCTGAAATATTCAGTTCAAGTAATGAAATTGCCTCGAGAGAAAAATCCTATTCAAAAGTATGTGTTTGTCTACTTCCATATATACTGCTTGCTTAACTAACCGATTATTGCAGCTTAATAATTATTAATAATTGATGTGCTAAAATAGCAATATATAACTGAATTGCTTGTTCCACTCGAGCAACTATATGACAGCTAGCACAAAATTTTATTTATCTAGCTGCATTTTATTTTTTTAAATTTTTTATAGTGACCTATAAATAAATAAGTTGCTAGAATACATATATGGTGCAATATAAGTTATCCAATGCCCTAAGAATTTAGTAACTAATTTGTGTGATCAGTCTCTTGTTATGGAAAAAGAAGAAATATGAACAACTACTTAAGTTTCATTAATGAGAGGATATATATATTTTATTTGTTAAAAAAAAAAAGAAGATATTTTTTTTTAAGAAAAGAAAAACTTTTGCCATTTGTACCATATAAACCTCATGTGCTATTCAAAAATAGATTGTATATCCAAATCCCTCAAAATCAGTAAATTTGTAATTATTGTGTACTCTTAACTAAAAAAGGACTGAAAGCTAAGTTCTCATTTAAAAATGCACAATAGGGATCTAATTATCTAAGTCAAAATTTTGGTTTAAAATAGTATGTATTAAAGCACCAATGATTTCCTTTGTCCTTTGGCATATGTTACCTCAGTGTGGTAAATTAAAACACACACACACACACACATATATATATATATCTTATTAAAAAAAATACACATCTTTTAGGCAACTTTTATAGAGAAATAGAGTGCAATAGAGTTAGAACGTTACAAGAAATGATCCCCTCGCTAATTCGAATATGCTGAATGAGTCATTACTGACGTAACAATATTATGTTTCAACAAATTTATGATAAAAATTTATCAAAAAAACAGCTTAACCCTATTAAAAAAATCTAAACACTATAAATAAAATTTCCTACGATAAAGTATAAGATTATTCCATCAAATTTCTACTATTATTTTAGGGTGAACTTTATATATACCCAAAACTGATAAGTATGTAAGTTTTATACCCAAGCATATAAAAGTATAAGTTTTATACCCAAAATCAAATGAAAAGACAAACTTACCCTTAAAAAGTTACTGCTTTCCACGGTTACAACATACCAAACCGTGATATCATTGTTAAACCGTGAGCTCACGGTTTTGCATGTATCCTCACGGTTTATAAGGTCCAAAAACCATGAGTAAAGTATAAAACCGTGAGCTCACGGTTTTGCCTCTATCAAGTCACTTTTCAATTTGATTTTGAGAGGAAAAAAATGTAAAATTCGAAAATGCATTTATTCACCAACAACCAAATCAGATGAAGGTACATTTCATTAATTGAATTAACAGTGAAATTGAACAAAAACTCTTCAACTGCAACAAAAAATTGAAATCGTGAACGCAAATTGAGTTAAGCTCTCTCAATTTTGTTGAAATTTCCCCTCGAATTTGGTTGATTCTCGAAGATATTCACCGCATTTGGTCCGCTGTCGAAGATATTTTGATCATATTGAAGGTACGCACCGTTTATTTTTTCATATTTAGTTGTTATTATTGTGTAAATTTGGGGAAAATCATATGAATTTGGAATTTAGTAATTATTGATTTTTTTTTTTCTAGAAAATCATGGTTTATTTACTTTTTTGATACGAAGAGTGATTAGATTACATGTTTGGTAACCTATTTATCGAGAATTAAAGTAATTACTTCCATGTAATAGGTTTATAAACTGTTAGATTCGATATTAAGCTTGAAAAAAATGAATTTTTATTTTTAACGGTTTAATTAAAATTCACGGTTTATATTTGACATGTCACGGTTATTTATAGGGAAAACCGTGAGATATCCTTTTTCAATTAAAATATTAAGCTCACGATCTATAATATTTTCACGGTTTAAACTGTGATTAAACCGTGAAATGTGGACATTTCACGGTTTAATCACAGTTTAAACCGTTAACTTCAATTAAAGAACCGTGAGCTATATATTTTAAATCGTGTAAACACGATTTATTACATTTTTAGTGTATTTTCTTCAGATTTTGAATTTCTTGATCGTTTTTATGCAGATATGTCTACGGTCAAAGTATATATTCGTCACGGTGGGTATTTTGAGGAGGAAACTCGTTACGTAGGGGGCGATCGTGTTTTGGTGCATTTGGCTATGACCCAAGTTACATATGCAAATTTACTACAAGAGATTCGTGATCAAGTGGGCGAAGAATCCAATTTTTCGCTCTACTACGTGAGTAATGCCGATGGTGGCCAAGATAAGGTCGCTTTGAGGAGCGACATCGATTTGTTGCGATTGATTGTGGAGCAGATGAAGAAGGCAACTGTTTACGTTGTCAGCAAAGATAAGGGAATCGCCCGCAGCACTCCGACGACACAAGGTTCTAGGATTTTTACGAGTGTGAATATTGAGGAGCCGAGCTCGGAGGCTCCATATTCTGAAGAAGAAAGGAGCGAGGAATACGACGAGGAGAGGGATGAGGATGAAGAGGTCGCGGAAGATATGGCTGAGGAAGCTATGGACGCAGCGGATCGCACCGACTTATTTGAGTCACTTACGAAGGAGTTCGGTGCATGGATCCGAGAGCCGAGACGGCTTGATAGGATCGTTGGGCATTGCAACATTCATTCAGTGTCCCAGCCTACCCAAGACGACGATGCCAGGGCCGATCTTGAGGTTATCCGAGATTGGTTGATTCCTCACGTTCACCTAGACACTGCGTTGCCTTTGGGGGTTCTGGATCCAGATTATTACACGCCTGTAGCTGGTGCATTGCGAGAGGGCGGCTTGTTCAAGAGGAAGTTAGATGTGTCGGTAGCAGTTGGATTGCATCAAATGGAGAACCGGCAGCAGTATAAAGTTGAGAATTCGGACAAGGGCCGTGTCGGGTTCAAATGCAGGACGGAGGGGTGCGAGTACCTTGTGCGGGCAAAGAACGTGGGGACTATGTGGCGCATCAGAACATACAATGGCAGCCATACGTGCTCCGTCGATTTAGACGGGACTACACCGCGGCAGTACCCCGCGAATGTTCTTGGAGCATTCTACGCAAAGAGGTTGATCACTGATGGTGTCGTGCTCAAGCCAAAAGAGATGGTTGACGAAATGCGAGCTGAGTACGGCATTAAGATCGATTACAGCTTCGCCCTGCGAGCGAGGAACATCGCTATCGAGATGATGTATGGAGGATTTGTGGAGTCGTACAAGAGGCTCCCATCTTATCTGTACAGACTGTACTTACTGCAGCAGAACAATCTGGGTACCGTGTATAGAATTTCGACATCCCCCCTCGACGATCGACTGTGTTATATGTTCCTCGCTCTAGGACAGTCCTTGCATGCATTTCAGAACAATTTACTACGTTCCGTTCTCGTAGTCGACGGGGCACACCTCAAGGGCAAGAACAAGGGGACGTTATTCGTCGCTTGCACGAAGGATGGGAACGAGCAAGTGTTTCCACTTGCCATTGGATTTGGCCCGATCGAGGACGATGATTCCTGGACTTGGTTTCTGACGAATTTGCGTAACTGCTTAGGACATCCTCAGGACCTGTTGATAGTCTCCGATGGCCATATCAGCATTGGAAATGCAGTGAGGGATGTCTTCCCCGGTGCGCATCACGGTCTTTGCTGGCATCATCTGGCCAAGAATATGGTCACATTTGGGAAGCACGCAGTTGGCATATTCGAAGCTGCGGCATACTCATATTCAGATTCTAATTCGAAGAATACATGGAAACTTGATGGGTTCTGGAATATATCATAGGCTGTGTGAGATCGGCATGCATCGGTGGTCGCGTAACAAGTGCCTTGTTCCGCGCACGAGTTTTATGACTTCGAATGCCGCTGAGACGATGAACGCCAGACTCCTATGGGCACGTCGATTGCCCATCTGCGCCATGATTGAGGCGTACAAGATTATTGTCGACAGATGGTTCGAGGAGCATCGGAATGCCGCTCAACGTGGGACCCACGAGGTGACTGAGATAACATACCAGAAGATGGCCGTATCTTCTGAATGGGCCCGTCACTACAGAATTATTGTCGACACGCTTGTGCTGCCATTAGGTATGCATGCCTTATACTCATTTTTTATGCTACGATCAGTCTGAAAATATTTGGTTTAATTCTTTCATATTTCATTACTATGTTCGCAGTTTTGCCGGAGGCCGTGCTACGGACTACGTGAGCCATTATTTCAAACAATCGACCCTCGTGGCAACCTACTCGCCCAACATTCATCCGGTTCCCGATCCACGGTCTTGGACTGTGCCCGAGCACGTTGCTGCTCAAGTGGTTTTGCCGCCTGTTGTCGAAAGATAAGCGGGTAGACCACGAAACAGCCGAGCGAGATCAACGGTGGAAGATCTTCCGGGAAATCCACAGAGATGCGGGCGGTGCGGTGGATACGGTCACAAGAGACGCACATGCACGGCTCCTTCACAGATCGGCGACGCCGAAGGTCAAAAACTTGTAGCATTTGTCACGTACAGGGGCATACTAGGCGTAGATGCCCGATGAGAGTTGTTGATTAGATTCGAATCGGTTATGATTAGATGCCCGAATCACAATTCTCTTGTTTTTGGAGGTTTAGCTTCTGTATCTTCTGTTATAGTTATAGTTATAGTAGTATTTTGTTAGATTAAAAATATAGATTCACGGTTTAGGTGGTTTGTTGACCGTGAGATCACGGTTCATATGCCAAACAAACCATGAGCTCTTATTTAACAATTAAATTAAAAATATATATATTTAAATTTAATTCACAAAAACACGACCTAACGGTTTAACTGGAGTACAAACCGCGAGCTCACGGTTTGAACCCCAATTAAACCATAAAAAATGGGACTCTCACGGTTATATTAGCAAGCTAACCGTGAGATCACGGTTTAACTGCTAATCTAACCGTGAGAGAAGTGTGATAATATATATTTTTTTAAATTAAATAAATTTATTTATTTATTAATTTTTTTTTATATTTATTTATTTTAAAGAGAGCAAACACGGTTTAAATGCAAATAAAACCGTAAAATTATATAACAACCGTTAACCCCTATAACCGTTAATAGTGTAACCACACGGTTTAATAGACGTTTAAACTGTAAGAATTTTAAATTAACCGTGAACCCTAACCGTTAATTTCATGATTAGGCCAAAATTAATGCCGAAACTATGATTTTAACTAATTGTTGCCTATGAATTGTTATTTAAATATATAAGTGATAATATTATATACACAACATCAAAGATAATGAAATATAATGTTCACAACTCGACATAACGTTGTGAAAGTGAAAATATCCGTTTCGCCACCTCTAACCGAATCCCGGAGAGATACCTCAAACCAACCCTCTCAATGCGCGGCTTCTTCGAGGCGAAGATACGATCGATATACATACAAGCGAATGAGCCGCATGAATAATCATCTTTCTGTATGTATTGTTGCGTCAAGGGGACCCAGACAATCTGCAAGAAATCATTTTTCTTCGCCAGCCGTGGATGTTGATCCCAATACCCAACTTGCTGCAAGACTCTGGGCCACAGTTTTAGGATCGGGTAGAGCTGGACCTTCCGATGCATTCTGTCGGCAGCATTAGGGAGCGTATGTAGAAGTGAGTCATATACCTCCATCGTCCACTCGTCAGTCAATACCCGGCAGATAACCCAGTGGTGGAAGAAACATGACAAACAAACACAAACTGCATAGAAGGGTCGAGGACTCAACTTATTCTTCAAGCACTAATAATAAACGTTCTCAAACGAAAAAGTTAAATTGAAGGAACTTACACAAGTTGTGTTCATCCAAACATCATACGAGCCCACGCCGTGAAACCAATTCTCGAGATCCTTTGATAGCTTGTAATCACGATACTTTAGCTTCGACTTTGCCATTGCCGTTTGATCTCCATCGTGAAAAGTCATCAGAGTTGTTCTCAAGTCGTACTGTCAAATAATATATTCGTTTAGAGATTACACACAAAATAAAATAAATGAAATAATTATTCATTAAATATGTCAATAAAAACTCACGTATACGCCCAATCCAAGCAGAACGGTGTCTCTCTCCTGCAGAGACGGACACAAAGAAAGTCCATCTTGGAGTCGACTCCATCAGTAAAGCACATACAGCTCCATTACCTAAAATAAACACAGATTATTATGAAAACATAATACTCGACAAAGTATCAAAAATAATAACAACACAAAATAAAGTCCGGTCTAAACGCTCGAATTAATTCAATTTCAATCACCATATACTATAAACTATAAACTAAGCCAATATTAATTGAATTTAATTAATAATTCAAATGATATATAATTGCAGATTAAGAGAATGATGACATACCGTTGGATCGTTAAAAAAATCATGGAAATCTCTATAGTTGTGTCCCATTTCCCATCTCCTTAGTCGAGGGAACGCGTGCGGGTTCAACTTGTTGGCACAATGCTCTCCTAAATCCGGAAGGGCCTCGAAGGCCCAAAAATACAATGCCCAGACGGGGCCATACAGATGGTAGGCATCATTAGTGTCAGAGCCTCCAATTTCTCTCGGGTCCTTCTTTGCCACTCCTAGCTGGTGGCACAGTATTTGGAACGACCATGAGCCCCACGGAAATATAGCCCATCGTTCCGGATCCTCTACTAAAGTCCATGCCCAATCATCAATGCTTTTATTGTAGTCCCGACACAATAGCAAGTAGTAGTAGGCGAGGAGGTTAGCGGCAGCCATGTATTGATCCTCCGTCCCTAGAACTACGTCGGCATTCGTGAAATCGTTAAACAACTGTTTCACTAGCACCTTACGCCCCTCATAGTAAGTATAGAAGAGGCTCGTCCTTGGGATGACGTGGTTCTTGCCGTGAGGATTAAAGGTCGAGGAACCGAATCTCAATCCGGTCACGAGGCAAAATTCTTGCGGCCCAAACCGAATATCCTGGCCATTCACGTGAAACAACCTCTCAAAATCATGGTCGTTGCCCCTCCATAGCTCCCGGGACAAAAGCTCGTGCAAGGCACGCTTCGCGTTCCCAATCTTCTTAATTGTGCAGATGACTGCGAATAGAGATTCGTCGCTAAATCGGGCCAATAGATCACGTCCGCCAATGCGCAGTAAATGGTTTACGATTGACACAACTGCGGAGTCTCTATAATAGGCATTGATTTCACCCGGAAATCCTTGCATGAGAGGCCTGTACCATTGGTACCTAGGCTGTAATCACCAAAAAATGCAAATGAAGTGAATTAATTAATTAAATTAAAATTAAATATATCGAATATAGTGTATATCTAATTTGTATGTTGCATAATTCACGGTTTAAAAACAAAAAAACCGTGATCTCACGGTTTAACTAAGCTTAAACCGTGAGAAAAGGAATCCTCACGGTTTGACTTAAGCAAACCGTGAGCTCACGGTTTGAATTAAGTTGAAACCGTGAGAAAAGGGCTTCCTCGCGGTTTGAACTTAATTCAAACCGTGAGCTCACGGTTTGCTTAAGTCAAACCGTGAGGATTCCTTTTCTCACGGTTTAAGCTTAGTTTAACCGTGAGCTCATGGTTTCTTTACTTTTAAACCGTGAATTATGCCCAAACCTATACTGTATAGATTCAACTTCAAGTTCAAACCCAGCACACACACATAAATCGCAATTCAAGCACACACATATTTGTGTCATTTTCATATAAATCGCATACAAATCCAAACTATTTCATCCAAAAAACTGAAAAACATGCTTACAATTTATACCGTAAATTGAATAATTTTATTTTAAAAAATAATGAAGGTTAGAAAACTCACCGGCGCCGGCGGCTCCGGAATATTCTCCCGTTCGGCCCTCGTCGGAATTGGGCGACGTTGTGGAACTCCTTCGGATTCAGCACCAGAATCGTGGTCGTCGGCCATGGTTTCTCCTCTCCGGCGCCGGCAATTAAAAAAAATTCACGGTTCAAAATTGGGGGTTAGGGCTCACGGTTTCTTTGGGAGAGAGAGGGAGAGAAATGGTGAGGTTGGAGAGTGACGGCCGAGAGAGAGAGAATGGGGTGGGGTAGGGTAGGGTTTGTTTTTTATTTCTTTGAATAAATTGAAATGTGGGGCCCATATTCTTTGTTGTTTTGTTTTGAGTGAGATAAAGTTGAGGTTATTTTTGTCTTTTAAATGACTTTTGGGTATAAAACTTATAGTTTTATTTGTTTAGATATAAAACTTATATAGTTATCCTTTTTGGGTATATTTAACCATTGACACATTATTTTACTTAAGTAAGTGAGAATAAGAAAAATTAGATACAAGTACATCAAAGTAGCCGTATCATGCAAGTAATTAATGTAAATATCTCAATTCATCGATTTGATGGTTGGTAAAATGTTGGCACAATATATAAATAGTGATGATAATTGAAGAAGGAATTGGCCTCACAATTTTCAACTATTTCTGAGGTTGAGATTTATGAATTTAAAATTGCAGCTCATTAATTAAATGTACCCTCCAACATCCGTATATTTTAAGGGGCCCAACCCTTCTGAATTACAACTCTTATTTTCTTTTTCAAGCACTCGGCATTTTTATTTTTTATGCCCCTTTTTCGGTTTAATATTATATTGGATTTTTTTATTGTACGGTCAGATGTGTTAAATAAATATTTTTAAAATTAGTAATAATTAAAGAATTTTTTAGACAAAAATGTTGATTTTGAAAAAAAAAAAATTAACACGTGTCGAGCATCCGACGTTGTAATAGAATATGCAATACGAAAATACAACATAAAATCTGAATCGCTAATATTAACTCGAGAATTAACTCCAACAATCTCTGATTTCTAATTGGGAAAGGTCCATAACATTGTAAATCCATGTTCCGTTCAATTTATTTTGGGTACTCGATATCGCTTTTTTTTATGAAAATTCGTATGATTATTGGTGGGGATAAAATTCCTGATATTTTTGGTTAGTGAATTTTTTATCCATAGGTATATCATTTAATAATCAAGTGCCCGAAGAAAATATTTGCTGGTCAAGTCTATTTCAGTATGCTGATTTATGTACTAGTATATATTTAATGAAGCCCTTTTAAAATGACTAAATTACCCTTTCTTGGAATTATATATATGGGAAACATTTTACGTGTGTAGTAACTCCATGCAAATTGTACAGGAGTAGGTGGCAAATCGGATTATTATTTTTATTTTTGTTTTCATTATGATTTTGGTCAGATACTCCCTCCATTTCGTTCAATAGACTACATTTCATTTTGTCAATTCTGACACGCTTATCCACGCTTCTTGATGATGGGTTTTAAAATGAATTTTTAATTTTTTTTTTCTTTTACGGGATACTCTGATAGTCGTAGTATCCCGTAAAAGAAAAAAATCTTCAAAAATCCATTTTCAAACCCATACTCAAGAAGCGTGGAAAAACGTGTCAAAATTGTCAAAATGAAATGTAGTCTATTGAACGAAATGAAGGTAGTATTAAAATCATTTCAACTTTATGTACATCCATCCTAAGACAAAATAGCTTCTATTCCTCTTTTTATTTCGTTTTGTCGGAGACGAAGAAAATGATCTGCACGTTGTAACGTTAAATCTGAAGTCAATAGATAACAACATTTTGCTGTTTTTTTTTTTTTTTTCACTTATTCATTTACATGAAAAAGGTATTTCAGTTACTTCACTAAAAGAATAGTTAAACTAATTATGACTATGATTTTTCTATCTCCATAAGTTACACAATTATGAGGATCCCAACAAGTTGTGAACGAGACTGAATTATTATAAATTTCGAGTTTAATTGAAATTTTGAAAATATATATTTTTATACGATTTGATTTATTAATTGGAACTCTTATACTATGATTCACATGCCAATAGTTTAATAATTTTTCAAGACAAAAAAGTAAAATAAAATAAATATAATTCGGACGAGCTTAAGCATATACTTACTACTATAATTAGACGATGAATACTTCTTCTCTTAAAGATTAATGCATTTAATAGATAAATCAAGAACAAAAGGAAATGTTCCATGATGTACCTCAAGAGTAAATTGAAAAGGGAAGTACTAAGACGAACAGCCACAGTTTCTCATAAATGTAGGGTTTTGACACATATATAATCTAAAGTACTATTTACGTGATGGATGAAATTAATTAATTTTCCACAAAAAGTTTGTGATATGTTTTATACTACCTTTTTAGGGTAAGAAAAAACAATACTTGTACGGTTGTACCTATCTGCGTGTTAAAAATTTCATTGGTTAGCCAATTAAAACAACTCACAACTCATAACATAACTCCCAATTTGTAAATGCATCCCTCTTTGAAAAATAATGGATGGCTTTAAATTTCATGGAGCCCAAAACGAACTAACTAGACAAAAACAACACATGTGAAAATTCTATTGTACAATATTTTATTTACGTTACTTATAAATTCTCTCATCTGGTAACTAGATATACTAAACGAATCTTTGAAGCTTGTTAATTCGCTAGGTAAATGTAAACTAATTTAATATGGCATTTGCTTTTAAGGCATCAAATAATTGTAAACACAACGTGACACTGCTACATCAACGGTAAACACATTGAATATGATCACAATGGACATTTGAACATTTATATAAATTAGCCTATACTTATTTTTAAGGTATTGTTGATCCTACATCGTATCTCCAAGTTATGTAATCAAGAATAATTATAGATGTAATACAATTTGTGCCACCTCTCTTGTGTATCTTATTTTATAGTACTCTATCTGTCCCACTCGATTTGGCCTATACTTTTTGGGTACAAAATTTAAGAAAATTTGTATTGGGAGTAAAAGGTGGTGGCCCACCTCTTTTAATTGCAAAATTAATGATTTAAACAAGTTACTTTTGAAAAAAGTAGTGACTCATACACATTTTTTTTTATCGGTCAAATACAACACACACACACGCACCCACACATGCACCCGAGATGACTTGAACCCCCGACCTTTTTATTGGAGGAGAAGTGTCTTACCAATAGAGTTGCGCTTCATTGTCATACACTTTTAGTTACACATAATTGGGTTGTGTCTCATTAAATATAGAAATGAGCCGTATCAAGTGAGACATCCCCAAAGTAGAAATCATGCGAAGCCGAGTGTGACGGAGGGAGTAATTCTTTAGTAGTATTAGATAAATTTGTATTTTGGAACTTGAAAGCCATAAATTATAATGAATTTCCACCGATTAATTTTATGACATGTCTTGTAAAAATTATAAGAGAATCCCAAAGAAAATATCAAAGCAGAACTAAATCATACAAGTGACGCAATCATTTAGAATTAGATTATTGCTAGGCCTATAAATCTTGTGGTTTTGACAAGAGATTCTGAAATCCCATTAAATGAAATGGGGGCCAATAGGCCTACTCAGTATAGTAGATTTTGGACCGAAGCAATTCACTGGGCTTTAAGGATTGTACTATCTACGGGCCCATAAGGTCTCATATTATTGGCCCAAATGTCAATTTAAACTCTGAACAAATGATTAATTCTCACTTCCACTTGGATGCTGACTTTTGCTAGAGCTTATCATGCGTCTTAGAATAATTCACATGCATATATCAATATATTATGCTCTCCCATGCATTAATTAAGTTTTTCTAATTGCATGACCATCAATTTAATAAATTACCTCATTCCAAACTTATTTTTACATTTTATAACAGCTTATAAGATTTTCAAAATAAATTTAGCCAAACACCATCTTAATTTTTGTGACATATGTATTAAGTTCGAATCAAGAAAACAACCACCTACCCGTCGCGGGATAGTCCACTACTGATGTAGCAGTATGAAGGAAGTATTGAAACTACCACATTAGTGATGGTGACGTAACTCAAGGTGGGTGGGAGATCAGTCATTTGATATATCAATTCTTATTCTACAACACAAAATTCACATGCTTCGACGACGACGACGTCGTTCCATTACGTTCTCGTCGACGTGGGTAAAAGGAAGGACCCATACTTCAATAAGCCCAGATTCATCCTCTCTAAAATCTTGGCCCATTTTTGAATTATTTTTGTGAAAGCCCAATCAAACTTGGCCCACTTCTCTCGCCTTATTTTTCTATTTTCTCCCTCATCATCAACGCCGCCTCCTGCCGAACAACAGCCGCGACCCGCCAGGAACGGCTTCTTGGTGGCGCCAGCTGCCTCATTCTGCCTCGATACGCAACCCTTTTTCCCGATCTAAATGTACGAGAATATGAAAATGGTTTGTTTGATTTCGTGGAATGCTTTGAAACATGTTGTGATGGATTGTGGTTAATTTATATTTATACTCCCCTTTATGTTACTGTACTAGTTTCTTCACCATTCAGCAGTAATGAATTATGATTATGATATTGGTTCTTGAAGGAACTGAACAGAAAGTTGTAAATTTCTGAAATTGACCGTTGAGTGTAGGGTTTGCAGGATAGGACATGACAAATGCTTGCCATTTCACCATTTTTAAGGCTTTGTAAGTTCCAGCATTTCCAAGTTGCTACTTTTTTTTTTCCCCCTTACTGAACAGACTAATTTTTACTTCATTTGACTATTTTGATCTGCTACAAGTTCTGCTAAAAAGACTAAGTATTACTTCATTTGACTATTTTGATATGAGAAAAAAAATAATATAAGCCGTAGTAGGTGTTCGCGCACAAGTTGTCTGTTGAAATGCAGACGTGTAATGATATGAGTATTTATTGTTTGTTTTTGCAAGATTTCTCTTGCAATTCAAGAAGACTTGGCTTCTGATTTTGAAGATGAAGTATTTCCAATCTTTCAACTACACGGGTCCTAAACCTCTGTGCTATGTTATTTACCCTTATACTTTTGAAGTTTGATTCTTTTGGATAATCTTTGGGTTGTGAACGTGCTAACATCTGAAATTTCATTTAAATCAAATTATATGTTGTATATTCCAGAAATTTTGCAAGAGCATCAGTACGAGAATCACGACATTCATACTTGTCCAAGTGCTCATTAAGACAAATTCACATGGAAGGTAGTAAGAGAACTGATTCAAGGGGTGCTTTGATTGTTCTAGAAGGTTTGGATCGTTGTGGGAAGACCTCACAATGCAGCAGATTGCTTTCTTACCTGGAAAAGTCGGGTCACGAGGTCGAATCATGGAGATTTCCTGATAGAAACACGGCTGTTGGGAAGATGATTTCATCGTATCTAGCTAATGATTCTCAATTGGACGATCATGCAATTCATCTACTCTTCAGTGCAAATCGCTGGGAGAAGAGGTCATATTTTTGCATCTTTCTTGATACGTGTTTCTATGATATACGATGCATTGAATTATAGAAATTTGTTGAGAATGCAAATCTTTTTTCTTTTTTTTTTCTTCAAAAATATTGAAAGTAAAATATCTTCCACTAAATAAGATATATCTTTTGAAATTTGCTGGGATCTGATCAGAGCACTATAGAAGAATTCATTATTAAGGTTTCATAGAGGCTAAAAGCTCACTCTATTATGTGAACTTAGATCACTGATGGAATCTAAGCTGAGGAGTGGAACCTCACTTATCGTAGATCGCTATTCTTTTTCCGGGGTTGCTTTCTCATCTGCCAAAGGACTTGATGTGGAGTGGTGCAAGGTGGTGTTATGTACATACTCATTTGCTTTTTTATCAGATTATCATATGGGTTTTGGAACTCATTGAAGTTGAATGTTTTAATTTATTTTTGCAGGATCCAGAGGTAGGATTGCTTGCTCCTGACCTAGTTGTATACCTTGAGATATCACCAGAGGTAGTGTTTTCACACTTTGGAAATTAATACTTCGGCATCAAATTAATTTACATCAGATGTTCAGAGGTGTTGAGCAACTTCAATGAGCGTAGTTGGCACACAATCTCTTTAGTGCCCGTGAAATTGTTTCAATCCTATTGTTCTCTTAGATGATGGCTCTAGGTTCTTTCTTGATTTTGTTGCATTCGTGTTTGAAGCTCAGATATTTCTTTTCTAAGTAATAAGTATTGTTTTCAAGATATTTGATCGGAGCCTATTTGAAAATTCTTAGAAAGCTGCTGAAAGAGGGGGCTATGGAGGTGAGAGGTACGAGAAGCTCGAGTTTCAGAAAAGAGTGGCTCATTCATACAAGACAATATGTGATGCCACATGGAAGGTACTAACACTCTGGTTATTTCCTTCGTTTTAAGAAGAAAAAAAAAATGAATCTGTAACTCGAGTAATGAAATGCGAAATAACTCTTGGTTTTCACTGGGAAGAATGCTCCATATTTAGTTTTATCTGTTTCTTTGCATTTTCTTGCAAACAATGAACGCGCAGAAATGTGTTGCGACTTCGTTCACAATAAAAAGATGTTCGATTGGTGATTGATTTTGGTCGAACATTGTCTCTTTCGTTGTAGATAATCGATGCTACCCTCCCAATGGAAGATATCGAGCAACAACTGAGGCAGGTTGTGATGGAATGCATTGTGACATGCGAAAAAGGAAAGCCTTTTTTGAAGTTGTGGCCGGATTAGTTGTCGTATAGTATGTTGGAGTTGAAATTATAGATGAAATTGCTTTGGTTAATGGCTTGAATGGACGATTACATGACATTATGTTGTTTTCCCACACATTATCTGATTAAATGTATGCGGAAGCTAATTTTGAGTGTTTGTGTGGTTCTTATGTGCGAATTTTTAGAGGTTTATAATTATTAATAGTTCATGATTATCATTTATTGGTGAATAGCACATGTTAGATACTTTGCGGAACATTTTACTAATACTTCAACAATGCTTTAGTTTTGATAAATCGGATAGAACCGGCTGGTCGAATCCGGTCGGTTTGGCAAAATCGGACTGAAATGGGCAATCTCGGCCGGCTCGATGGTGTTTAGATTGGAAAAAATCGAAAGTCTCACCAGTTTGATCTTCTGTTTAAGTTTTAAAACACTGATTCAACACAGGTTGTGTTTGGTAGACATCAATAACCAGGATAGGATAAGTTATCCGGGACAATATGTGAGTACGGGAACTTGGACAAACAAAGTAGTAAGCTCCGTGTAAGAGCGGAGCCCGACGCTCTTTCACTGTAGATTTGTAGATTCAGCATAATTCGACCGGCCAAAATCGACAGATAAAGTTGGCAAGGATGAACAGTGTTAAAGATTGTTGATGCATCTTACCTATTTGCCCTTTCCCATTTTTTATTGCAGAAGTTCTTCCCGAGTAGATTCACGCAGAAAGGTATGAACCTTACTTCTTGTTTCTCTTGTTTCCTTTTTGTCAGCTTCGAAATCACAAAAAAAATCCCAAATTTTTGGTGTAGCCGGTCTCCATGAACATTTACGAATTACAGCGGTGCATCTTCATTTATTGGCTTTAGCTTGTCGATTTGCTATATCAAATTATTTACAAGAACCAAACTGCAGTGCGTCAATTTCACCTCGAAAGGTACGACGTGAGGTGTGTTCGTTTCTCTTGACTTTTCCCCAATTCTGCACATAGTTGATAGCCTATCAATTTTGATGTTTGGGTTTGACATATTACTCGTATATAGCTTCGATATGTTATGAATTTTCGAATAGTTGATATACTAGCAATTCCTCCAAAGTTGCTCTTGCTTTACCTGAGAAAAAAAAAAAAACAGCAATTACATATTGGAGCATGACTGAGTAGAAAGCAGTATTGCGTAGGATCATTTCTCGTGTATGATGGTCATTTCAGCTCCGCTGATCTAGAATGAAGTTGCTATTTGTTGCATTTTTAGTTTCAATTTGAGATGAGTTATATTATTAGAAGCTGAATTTGCTTATATGAGTTATACTTGCTTTGAGTTTTGATTTAATACACCTGTTGCTAACCAATTGAGAGGTCTAAGACTTTTATTAAAATACTAAAATTCAGATACGTGATATGAATAATAATCCTTTTTATGTATCTTCTCTCAGTAAGGAACTTTATTATTCATTTGATTCCATTTATTTGTTTCCATTCTTCATTGTTATGCATGAATCATGATAATAATTAATTCACAAGAAGTTTTGCTTGAGTGAGTTTCATTTCATTCATTCATTTCATTCATCAGGTAGTAATGCTTTGAATCATTTTTGATGGAATCCGTTTAATTTATATTCCCCTTTTTGTACTAGTATCTTCCGCATTCAACAGTAATGAACCTGATATTGATGGAATCCTGTTAATTTATACTCCCCTTTCTGTACTAATTTGCGAGGTACTCTTCCGATGCTGACTTCTCTGTATTCTTGTTGTTTTTTGGGTTACTCTCTTACTCTCTCCCTCCCTCTCAGTCCTGAGAATAGGAAAATTAACTGCTGCAACCTTTGTTTTTCTTCGAGAATTGATTCATGCTGAACAACATGGTTCTCTTTCGAGATTTTGTTGTTTAAAGTTTGGCGGATGAATTATGTTCAGTATAAGTTGGAAGGGTTTTTAAGTTTTGGTTAAGATAGGTTGCTAAACTTCTTGATATGATTATAGTAGAAATAAAGAGCTGTGGTTGCCCTTATGTTTATGTTCTGATTGTTTAGAATTGTTTTACAGATTAATGAATAAATTTAGCACACCAGGAGACCTTGCACCTGATTGCAAGTGTGGTATAGGGAGCATGGTGCTCAAGTGTGCTGGGGAGTACAGCTGAAGAAGTGACTTCACCAAGTCTGTTTAAGCTTCGACACATGCCCGCTGCCTCACTTGACAATGAGAGTACGCCGAAAGACCTTGAGTTGACAAAACTACGAGGTCCCGCTTTACATCGACAAAAGGACCAACTGAAACCCGTCGGTCAACGCATTTCCGCCACAGCTCAAGGCGGGTAGATCAAAGCGTAAAACGGAGAATACCGCGAGCTCATGTGCGTCATCAAGTCCGGAGAAATGGTGCACCAAACACATACTATATTATTAATCTAATGTTTAATTTAATGCACCAAACACATACTATATTATTAATCTTGTTTCTACTAATGTCTACCAAATATCTAATTAGAAAACTATTCATATAGCTTATCTGGCCGCTATTCATGCAACATATCTATGTTTTATTAATCTAAACTACTGTATCTAACTTCCCTACCAGATAATGGATAGAATGAAGCAACAATGCTTGGGTTTTTATTTAATGTGTGTGTGTGTTTTTTTTTTTTTTTTAATTTAGAAATATACAAATATTTTGAGGGTTTTAAATTTTAATGTAGGGTGAAATTCTTTTTTTATTTTTTGAACGATAATTACAAGATTCTTTTTTTTTTTTTTGAAGGAATAATTACAAGATTCTTTTTTTTGAAAACAATAATTACAAGATTCTTAATTAGCGAAAAGAGGGACTTTAAATATAACAAAGTGGCAACTGACTGAGCTGAAGCTTTCATCTTCTCTTCGCCGACACTTTGTAAGCTTCAGCTTCCCTTCTCTCTTTCATCTCTCTACTTTTTGCTGTCTAAGCTTTTTCTGCTCATCCGTTCTCCGCGATTTCACTGTACTTTTTCATAGTATATTCGTGTTGCTGCACCTCGGCATGCACACTTATGGTAAATGCTTTATGCTTTCCACTTCACCTCTGAAATTGCGGATTTTGGATTATAATTGACTGTGCTTGATTACATTGAGTTACTTAACTTGCTTGTGATTTCTACTGTACGATTTGATGCTATTTCAACTTGATCGCTCTTAGAATTGGAGTGATAGTCGGAATTCATGAGTTTTAGAGTTTAATTTGTCAGCTATTCCTCTCAATTTAGAGTTTTGTTTGTGATTCTGGGTTCATTACGCACAGATCGCGTAAACGGGTTAAGCGCTACAGCGATGAACAAGTAATTATTTATTTAGGGTGTTATGTGTTTTATGGATTATTCTGCTAAAATTCAGTGGCTTACTCAAATTGAGAAAAGGAAATGGGTGTTCATTGTGGGTTTGGTTGCTTTGACTCATTTGTTTTGTCAATCGTTGATGCTTCCTTATGGGAACGCGCTTCGGTCCCTGTTATCCGATGAAAAGAGTAACAAGCTTCTTATGGCTAGCCCATCGTACAACCATTCTTCTATCGAGACTTTGATTGATGACAACCATCACATTGCTAGTGAATCGAATCTAGATAATGAATCTCTATTGGTTAGAAGGGTGAAGAGTGCAGGAACTTATGATATGCGATTAAATGCTGAAGACGACAGAGATTCTGTGGAGAAGAACGGCAAAGAAAAGATGAATCCTGATTTAGATGGTAATGGCATGGATGATGATTTTGATTTTATCGAGGTGGACGACTCTTTAGATAATGTGAATGTAGACTTAGAAGTAGGATTTACAGTGGAGAACAGTACAAGTCAAGAGCAGAGCCTTTCTCTCTCTCAGCTGGAAAAGGAAAATTCTGAAGTAGTATTAGAGTCTAAGATTACTGGAATTCAGAAGAAAAATGTAATCGAATCCGTTGTAGGGAAAAAACCAGATTCAGAAGCAAGTGTTTCTGATGGTCTGAGAAGCAAGGGTATAAATGTTTTTCCCAACAACGGTTCCTCGGTGACTGCTAAAAAGAAGATGAGGTCTGAGATGCCACCTAAAACTGTGACATCTATAAATGAGATGGAACATCTGTTAGTCAGGCATCGTGCTCGTTCACGTGCAATGGTATGTGTTTTTCTTGATGTAAGTAAAGTTAATGTCTTCAAATTTAAGTTTATTAGTTAAAGCGTATGAGCTTCTTATGTTTTGGAATGTAGAGACCAAGATGGTCCTCAGAGCGTGACCGAGAAATTTTAGCAGCAAAGATGAGCATTGAAAGTGCTCCGGTTTTGAAGAATGATCGAGAATTGCATGCTCCTCTATTTCGAAATATCTCTATGTTCAAAAGGTTAGTCATTGCGAGTCTCCGATGCTGCTAAGATACTGTGGATTATAGATATACGCATGCTTGAACCACAAGCTTTGAAAATTTGAAGTGTTAGATTTTTTTTAGTTCTCAGGCTACAGTTTTTCATCCCTAGACAATGTTCTTCTGCACTTGGTATGTTTGTAAGGTTGGTCTTCTAAATCTCAGGAGCTATGAACTCATGGAGCGTGTGTTGAAGATATATGTATACAAGGAAGGTGCTAAGCCCATCTTTCATCAACCGATACTGAAAGGACTGTATGCATCTGAGGGATGGTTTATGAAACTAATGGAACGGAATAATCGTTTTCTTGTGAAAGATCCTCGCAAGGCTCATCTATTCTACATGCCCTTCAGTTCACGAATGCTCGAACACACTCTTTATGTACGTAATTCCCACAACCGCACCAATTTGAGACAGTATTTGAAGGATTATTCAGAAAAGATTGCATCAAAGTATCGTTTCTGGAACAGAACAGGCGGAGCAGACCACTTTCTTGTTGCCTGCCATGACTGGGTAATGCTTCATCTCTGTCTCTGTCTTTGTCTCTGTCTCTCTCTCTCATGTTTTAAACATATTATGTATATATCATAAACAGGCTCCATATGAGACGAGACACCATATGGAACATTGCATCAAAGCCCTTTGCAATGCTGATGTAACCGCGGGTTTCAAGATAGGAAGAGACGTCTCCCTTCCAGAAACTTATGTCCGATCTGCTAGAAACCCACTAAGAGATCTTGGAGGAAAGCCACCTTCGAAAAGGCACATTCTCACCTTCTATGCTGGAAGCATGCATGGCTATCTTCGCCCCATCTTGCTCGACCACTGGAAAGAAAAGGACCCTGATATGAAAATACTCGGTCGAATGCCACCTGGCGTCCCGAGCAAAATGAACTACATAGATCACATGAAAAGCAGTAGGTACTGCATTTGCCCAAAGGGATATGAAGTCAACAGCCCTAGGATAGTTGAGGCCATCTTCTACGAGTGTGTGCCTGTGATAATATCCGATAACTTTGTGCCTCCCTTCTTCGAGGTGTTGAATTGGGACGCATTCTCTGTGATTATTGCTGAAAAGGACATTCCAAACTTGAAAAATATACTTGTCTCGATATCTGAGAAGAAGTATTTGGAAATGCAACTCAACGTTCGAAAAGTTCAGAAGCATTTCTTGTGGCATCCTAATCCTATCAAGTACGATCTCTTCCACATGACTCTTCATTCGATTTGGTACAATCGGGTTTTTCAGATCAAGTCGAGGTAGCAACTTACGAATGTAGAAAGATGCCGGAGAGTGTAGACGAAGAAGAAACGGGCAAGGTGCGCTTGCTGTATCATTCAGATACTCGAATGCTCTATTCTGCAATCTAATTAAGTGGAGGGATGAAATTGTTTGTGAGTGTTGTAAGTTAAATTTGTAGTGGTAGTTAACCTTATCCAACAAGTAGCTTTCTTGTATATACCATTACCATATCGTGCTTGTGACATTGTTGCACCTTCTGCTTGTTGTGTTGTACTATACTCGGTACCAAGTTTGTAGTTCAAGAAACAACCTCAAAGAAGTCGAAAGTAGTAGTAGTTTATATTTTCTTACACAAATATTTCTTAAATTTCACTTTAAAAGAAAAATAATAATTTTTGAATAGCGCAGAAGCATGAGATAAATTGAAATTTGTGGCGTGGCTTTTGGGAACTTATTGAATGATTTAAATTCTAGCTGCTATTCTTATTCCAAAACTCTGATTCCGACGTTATAATAAATAAATTACAAAAAAAGAAAATCACTAAATCACGAAGAAAGACCCTTCCTTGACTTGAAAGTAATTCGAATTGTATTGGGATTATTATTTTTTATTTTATTTTATTTTCCAGCAACCGCTTGCCGCCTATAAATAGTAGGCTCTTTTCTTTCTCCTCTCTCCACTTTCTCTCTCTACGATCAAACGAATCATGGCGCCATGCCCGCAGCAGCAGCAGCCCATCTACCATACAACCAAGAGGCCGCGTCTCGACTACGGCGTCAATCCGCCGTCAACCAAGAGGCCGCGCTCCGACTACGATCACCACACAAACGCGGCGGCGATTAGGCGCCTCGACGAATTAGAGATGCTGAACAAAATCGGCGAAGGCGCCTACGGCGTCGTTTACAGAGCCAGAGACAAGACGACCGGAGAAATTGTCGCCGTCAAAAAGGTGAAGGCGGAGGCGGCAGCCGTCAACAAACCGTTAGGGTTCCGTACCCCGGAAACCGAAATCCTCACCTCTCTGCACCACCCGTCGATCGTCGATCTCAAGCACGTCGTCGCCGGCAGCCGCGCCGACGCCGTCTTCATGGTGATGGAGTACGCGGAGAACGACCTCCGATCGCTGCTCGAGGCGAAGAAACAGACGTTCACCCTCAGCCAAGTCAAGTGTCTGATGCAGCAGCTTCTAGAAGGTGTCCACCACCTCCACCGCAACAAGGTAATCCATCGAGATCTCAAAACTTCAAACTTACTTCTAAACAATCGCGGCGAGCTAAAGATTTGCGATTTTGGATTAGCCCGTAGGTTCGATAAGTCATCGATTCCGCACACGCAAACTATAGTAACCCTATGGTACAGAGCGCCGGAGCTTCTTTTAGGAACCAAACATTACTCCATCGCCATTGATATGTGGTCGGTGGGCTGCATCATGGCGGAGCTCCTTTTGGGAGCGCCGCTGTTCGATGGGACGACGGAGATTGATCAGTTGGGGAAGATGATCAAGATTTTAGGAAGCCCTAATGAGGCGATATGGGCTGGCTTCTCGAAGCTTCCTGGAGTTATTAAGGGAGTGAAGGTGGCTAACATGGTGAAGAATAGATGCAGTTTCTTGAGGCAGAGGTTTCCTTCGGTTTCATTTACGGGGTTGCCTGTGGTTTCTAATGCTGGATTTGATTTGTTGAGTAGGCTTTTGACTTGTGATCCTGAGAGAAGGATGAGTGCAGAGGAAGCTCTTGATCATGGATGGTTTCACGAAGTTCCCCGTCCCAATTCGAAGGATTTCATGCCGACTTTCCCTCCGAATTATGCAGAGATGATGGGGAAGGTGGATCCGTTGGAAGAGCAGTGGAGAAAGGAGTTGCAGGGAAGAGATTTGGGTAATGTTGGTCTTTTTGGGATATAGATACTTTACTTTTGTGTTTGAGGTTTTGTGATGATGGAATCTTGATCACTTTAGTGTTATGAAATTTTGTAGGAGGAGATTCTGGTGAATGAAATGATTCATCTTCAAATTAATAATCACATATTGATTATTATTATTTTTGCTTGATTAGATCTCAAATTAGTCGAGTATGAATATGGGTAGTGCATTACAATAGAAAATCCGAATTGAATGAATTATTACAATTATGATCCACTATATGAGATTAGGCTGGAGTTGACATTTTCTTTTCTTTTCTTTTCTTTTATTGTATAATCTTCATTTTGCTATGATGCCTTATTTAATGAAGTACTAGGAGTATAATTCTCTATCCAATCAAATACCAGCTACAATGAATCTCTGTGGTAAGTAACTAGCTCTAATTGATTTCCCAAAAAGAACAAAAGAAGTAAGGAGTCATTAAATTACTCTATCACAAAGAAAAAAAACAAATCCATGCTCCACTACTGTGATGCATAGCTTTACAGAAAAAAGAAAAACTCTGTTTTCTATGGAAGTTGTATTTAGATATTGGTCAATGGTCACCAAGCAAACCAACATGACACATTCATAAATCAAACGTTGACTTGGAAAATGGGGATGGCCTAGGCAGGCTGTACTAAAGTTGACTTTTGTGGGAGAAGAAGACAAATCAAACCAAGCCCATAGATCAAAGGTTTCAGAATTCCTCATCTCCTAAATATTTCTCTTATTACTTTTTTGCTTTTTTTGTTTATGTAAGAAAAAGAATTAAGATTAATTACGACATACAAGATGAGGATTCAAGACAAGTACAAATCCAAGCCAAAGCCATCTTCCGGCGGCGGCGGCGGCGGCGGCAGCAGCGACGGTGGAGGGGAAAATGCAGATACAAGTACGGAGGCGTCAACGTCAACGCCTGTCACGAGCATTCATGCATGCGTGGAGTCTGGAGATCTCATTGGCCTGCAGAAATTACTCGCTCTAAATCCTTTTTCTCTCAACGAAAAAAGCATTTTTGTAAGAATTTTCCCTTCTCTGTTTGTTTAATTTTCTCCATTTTGATTGATCTTTCATGTCGTTATATATTTGTTACTGTTAAATATTATACGTACTGGATCTGAAAATGTGTAATTAAGTTCATTCATCTATTGATTGAAGACTGTGAGCTGTGAATTCCAATAATTCATGATGGCAGAATTTTTTTATTTTTTATTTTTTTTTATATTTAATTTTACCCATTTCAGAAATTAGAGATTCTATTTTTGTTTTTTGTTTAAAGTGCAAGATTAATACTCCCTCCATTCCGTTTTCTTGACGCATTTCTTGAATATATGTGAATGTGAGGCGTTTTTATTATTTTATACTTGCATATACTATTCAAGAAACGCATCAAGAAAGACGGACAGAGGAAGTATTATTCAAAGAAATATTATTGATGACTGAGAGTGATTGATTTTGCTAAACATATTCTCGCAGTTGAACAAAATTATAGAATCAATGTGTTTTTTCTTTTGCTAAATCTAGATTGAATTTTCTCTGCAGTTGATACAGACGCCATTACACATAGCTGCTAGTCAAAATAGAGTTGAAATAATGAAAATTTTACTGGATTGGAGCGGACCATGGAAGGTGGAGTTGGAAGCAAAGAACGTTGTATGTTAATTCATTAACCCTACCTTCTCCTAAACTCAGATTATCTTACTTGATGATATTCAACTTATGTTTATGCACTACAATATTGCAGTATGGTGAGTCCCCTTTGCACGAGGCAGCTAAGAATGGATGCAACGACGCCGTTCTTCTCCTCCTTCAGTACGGCGCCAACGTCGAAGCCAGAACCAATGTATATGCATCATTCATTTCTACTACTTCATCTTTATTCACAATATGTATGATAATATGCTCAACTGAAGTTGCTAATTTAGTTAGTTGGAATCTTGTCTCAGAACTCGATGACTCCGTTGCATCTGGCCGTTGGTTACGCGCTTAGATGCGGAGACAATTCCGTTGTCAAGACTCTGTCTGAATACAATGCTGATTTCTCAGCTCAAGATGATGTATGTAGTATGTGTGTGTGTGTGTTAAGTTCTCAATGATATTGCATTCATCTTAATTATGTGTTGTTTATCTGATTTGATAGGAGGGCATGGTTCCTTTTAATTATCTCCCCTCAGGAGTCGAAAACGAGGAGCTGGCGCAGCTGTGCCAGAATCTGGCTCAGCAGATGAACATTGTTACACAGCAGATCACCAGCTTCACAGAGCAGATGTATTACACGACTAGTACTAGTACCACGTCTATCCAATACCAAAATGTCGAAGAACCTAGTGATTTTGAGAGTGGGATGAAAGGAAAGATGGAAGAGTTCAACTATGAACTATCGAAGATAGTAGGACTGCATGATCTGAAGAAGCAGCTTCAGAGATGGGCAAAGGGAATGTTCTTGGATGAGAAGCGTCGAGCCATGGGAATAGACCTCGGCCCGAGAAAACCCCCTCACATGGCGTTTCTTGGAAACCCCGGGACAGGTTCCTCGCCCACGGCCCTCTTGTTTATCCCTTTCTCAAGCACACAAATCTATATTGATTCTTGATGTTTATTTATGCTTGCAGGAAAGACCACAGTTGCAAGAATCCTCGGAAAACTCCTGTGTTCGGTCGGTGCTCTGTCTTCGAATAAAGTAACAGAAGTCCAAAGAAGTGATTTAGTTGGGGAATTTCTTGGCCAAACTGGTCCAAAAACAAGAAAAAAGGTACTTGAAATCTTTTGAGTTCTTCTCTTTTCTGTTTTTTGTAACAACTTTGATTGATGGTTACAGATTGAAGAGGCGATGGGTGGGATCTTGTTCGTAGACGAAGCATACCGTTTAACCCCGGCAGAATCTGCAGGCAACTCAATTGAGTATGGTGTTGAAGCTTTAGAAGAGATCATGTCAGTGTTGGAAGACGGCCAAATCCTCGTGATCTTCGCAGGCTATACCGAGCCCATGAAGCGTGTTTTCTCTTCGAACGAGGGATTCTGCAGAAGGGTGACTCATTTTTTCGAGTTTGATGATTTCAGCTGTAAGGATCTTGCAGAAATGCTGCTGATAAAGATGGGGAGGCAAGACGAGAAGAGCAGGTTGTTCGGTTTTAAGCTTCACCCGGGGTGTACTCTGGATGCTGTTGTTTCGGTTATGGAGAGGAACTCGAGTGAGAAGCTGAGGAGGAGGATGAATGGGGGTTTGGTGGATCATATGCTTGGTAACGCTAGAGAGAATCTCGACTCGAGGCTGAGTTTTGAGTCGAAGGGCGATGAGCTCTTGACGATCACTTTGGATGATTTGGAGGCCGGGCTTCGGGTTTTGGCGAAGCGTGTGAATCTTGATGAAGATGAGTAGGAATTGGGGAGAAGGTTTGAGTTTTGATGGTGGAAGAAGGAAGAGTGTTGTTCATGGGTTTCAGCAGGCTTTAATTGGTGAATTAAGGTATATATATTATGGTTCTTGTTACATATCATGTAATATATGCAAAGGGAGAATTTGTATTGTTAAAATGATGGAGATTAATTGGGATGATCATGTTTTTCTAACTTTTATGTGGTTTTGTTGAAAGAAATCAACTCTATATTGGAAGGCAAGAGAGTGACGGATGCAATTTATTTGATTTTGAATGTTACTATATGATAGATTTTCGAGGTGCCTTCCACCATAAACCCAAGCCTTCTAATTTTCATTCAAGTCACATCATCATTTTAACCTCACCTAACTTTCTCCATTATACACACCATTCACTTGCACGTAAATCGAATGACTTTAATAAGAAATGAGATGTTGTATCAAAATTTAAAAAAGATATAAAAATTGAAATTCAATTTGTTATTTTTTTCCATCAAACTTTAAAAATGAATAATAAGACAAATTGAGTTTCGATTTTTTATATATTTTGTAGATTTATTAATTTCAATATTGATTTATAATATTAGAATATTAAATAATTAAAAAATAATAATAATAAAATGAACAAAGAACGATCGGTGCCGCATATCATTTCTATAACTTTAATAAATAAATATTGACGAGTTCTATTTTATTTTTTATTTGATCTCATACTAATATATACTACAATTTATATTTTCTGAATATTTTATATATGATCATTATGAAGAAAAATAAAGAATAAGTAGACTAATTGACTATGCCATTATGGCCGATTTTTTTGATCAACCAGTGTGTGAAAAGAAGAAATATGCGGTATGGCAACAAATGATGTTCAGGGATTTATATGGACAAGTCTACGTCATCTCCGATTATCAAAAGCTCAACTCTTCTTGATTGCATTACCTGCTTTATATATAAATTTCGCGACAATATAAGTATGAACAACAATATTATCAAATTATTATATGACTAACATAATAAATGTGAAGATCTTGATCTTCGTAAAGATTCTCAGTTATTGAGGACTGATCGATCGTGGATTTTAGAGTGTTTTTGTGATGGTGAGATTTACAGAAAGCTAAGAACACAAGAATTTACGTGGTTCGATCTATGGGTAGATCTACGTCCACGGAGAGAATGTTTATATTGAAGTCTCTCTTGCTAGTAAATACAGTGGCCTCCCCTTTTATCTTACAAGATAGCTCTATTTATAGAGAATTGGGGTCACGGGTGATTCATGGATGCTGCTCTCGCATGTCCGTCCGTACTCTGACCATCGCGGGTGGTTGAGAAATCGTGGGGCAGTTGGATGATTTTGTTGACTCGTTATTGGGCTTCAATCTGGGTGGGCCGAGCTGATCTGGGCCTTTGGGCCACATCCTATCACATCCCCCCCCAAAAGGTCGGAGAAGCGAGGTCATTGTAGAGAGGGATTTCGACGAAGTTGAAACTGCACACCGCCTCGTTTTGACGAGGTCGAGCTTTGAATTGCATTGTTCCATCGAAATTTAAAGTTCGCTGGAGTCGAACTGTATACCGCCTCGTTTTGACGAGGTCGAGCTTTGAATTGCATTGCCCCGTCGAAATTAAGATTTTGACGAAATCGAACTGCATACCGCCTCGTTTTGATGAGGTAGAGCTTTGAATTGCATTGCCCCGTCGAAATTAAGATTTTGACGAAGTCGAACTGCATACCGCCTCGTTTTGATGAGGTCGAGCTTTGAATTGCATTGCCCCGTCGAAATTAAGATTTTGACGAAGTTGAACTGCATACCGCCTCGTTTTGACGAGGTCGAGCTTTGAATAGTCGTGATATGAGAAGGCACGACTGTTGGTGTCAGGGTAGGTAGGATACGTGTCGCACTTTTGTTGGAGCAGGCGGAGAGACGGGATTTGAAAAGGCGTGCCTTTGCTTATAAAAGCTTCCAGTGTACGCTAAAAAAAATATTTTTCCCCCTCAATCGATTTCCAATTGCAAATGAGAGAGAAAACCCTAGACCCAAAATTCTGCAACCGCCGCCGCCGTCCAGTTCAATTTCCCGGTGATTTGTAGTCGGAAAAAGACTTTGACAAGTAAGTACTTTCCCTGTAATGGATTCTTCTTCTTTTCCCCAAGTAGATACTGGTAGGGCCAGCGCACAGATTTCGCCCTCGCCGTCTAGGGTTTTTCCGGCGAGGGTTTGGCTAAATGTACATACACGCACGCTAGTTCCGCCGGCGTTTCGAGAAATCGAATTCCCGCCGGTGGTCGGGTCTAGTGCCTCACTGGCGTGTGCCTCGACCATGTCTGTGTCTCATATGCAGGATTTGGCTCGTCATTTTTTGTTTCCCGAGTCAGTCGAGTTGCTCCTACCTCGTGATGTCGATAGGGGTAGCTCGCCTCCCGTAGGCTTTTTTACTGTATATGAAGACTATCTTCATTTTGGCCTTCGTTTTCCTTTAAATCGTTTTTTTGCCGAGCTCTTAGAAGAGCTCCATCTGGCTTTAGGTCAGTTGCAACCTCCTTCCATCAAGCAGGTCGTTGGTTTTTGTTTTGAGGTCAGCCGCCGTGGTGGCACGCCTACTGTGGATTCATTTCTTAGGTTTTTTAGACCTAAGCTTGGTCTGACGGGGTGGGCCTACCTTTCCCCTATTAGTAGGTTCAAGTTAGGGACTCCCACTAAGGTGACGAACTGGCAGAAGAAATTCTTCTTTTGCCGATGTGAAGGCGTGCTGTTGTATCCTTGGACCACGGCCAAGTTTGTACTTCGAGACACTGGGAAACCAACCAGTGAGCTTGAAATGAGCTTGGTGGACCTCGGCCTCATTGAAAGGGATTATGCCGAGGCCGAGCTCGCAAATCATGGGTTAAGCCCGTATAACTCCGTGTCCGATGTGGACTTGGGTGAGGCTCTGCTTCACTGATTTGTCCTGTGGTCTCTTTCATTTTTACTGATGTATATCTTTTTTTTTTCTTTTTTTCTTTTTCTTTTTAGTGGATGCACAATCTATCCAGGCCGCTCTCCAGAATAGGAACAAGAGGAAGAGGCAGAAGTCCTCTGTTTCGGTGGCGGAGAAGGTGACGTCGGCGACGTCGTCGGAACGGACTGCCGACCTTGGTAGGTCGGTGTCCGTGAGTTCGCAGTTGGAAGCTCCTGTCCGAAGCTCTTCTTCGCTGCAGTTGGTGGACCAACAATCTCGACGAACTCTGCTTTCGTTGGATGACGCAGTGACAATCGTCGTGAGTGGCCCAACCTCGGGCCAAGGACATGCACGGGAAATGTCGTTTCCCGAGGTAAGCGTAAAACTGAAGTACTTGTATATGGGGATTGTAACCTCGAATAAAATTGTCCTTTGGTTTTTTTTTTTTTTTTTTGGGGTTTTAGGAAGCCGAGGCGGCTTTGGATGGGCTGTAGGGCTTGGCTAACTTCATCAGGAGTGGAGTTGCCAAGTTCCAGACAAAGGCTGCCGAAGTTGCGGCGGTAGAGGATCGGCTAATGGCCAAGATCTCGGCCGCCGAGGTCGCGGCGCAGGCAGCAGCGGAGAGGGAGGCGGCGGCTTCGGCTGCCGCCGAAGAGGCTAAGAAAAAGAATGCCGAGCTGCAGGCTGAGGTGGGTCGCCTGAAGGCCGAAATTGCCGGGATGGTGGCTGGTCAGGGAGGCGTGTTCCGAGCTGTGGTGGAACGTGTCTTCCGGTCGCAGCACTTTTCCCGGATGGCCATTCAGCTGGCAGGTGCCCTGAGCACCCCGATCGTCTCCGCAGTGCTCGACGACATCGCTGCCGATATCCCAGACTTGGACAAAACCAAGTACGGGTATGCTATTGCGACGGAGGAAGAGACACTGCAGGACTTCGCCGGGGTGCTTTTGGAGCACAGTTCCGCCATTTCGGTGGTCGAGCAGCTCGCCGCGCAGAGGAGCCCGCTCAGCGAAGGGGCTATTCGGCGATGTCCCGTTGACAGGTACGAACTCCTGGAGACGGTCATTGCCGACCTACTGAAGAGGCCGGTTACAAAGACCACCGAGGAGCCTGCTCGCGATGACCCCGAGGAGCCTGAGGTCGAACCAGAGGTCGGCCTAGATTGAGAAAATCGTGATGGAGTCAATTGACACTTTTCACGATTTTTGGCTTCTTTCCCTCTCTGTTTTTTTTTTTTTTTTTTTTTTTTTTGTAGCCTTGTACTTCGTCACCATTAGGGTGGCGTTTCATTTGCCGTGTTCGGCTATAAATAAAAAAGGCTCTCTGTTAAACCTTGCTTGTATTTATTCTGTAGCCTGCCCCTGAGTTTTACGATGCTTCCCACCTTGTTAAAGAAATATCCGAGCTTCGCCGAGCTGTAGAAGTAGCCGAGCTCGATGCTTCGGGCTGGAAGAAGTGAGCTGACAACATCGAGATCGAGGCCGAGGTGAAACTTCGGGCCGCTCAGGAAAAACTTGATGAGATGCATGCCAGATATATGGAGCTTGAAGACCAGTACCAACGAGCTTGGGACGACATCAAGACTTGCAAAGAGATCGTCGAGGAGCATATGGAGTACGAGACCATAATTCACCGAGCTGGGGGATCCACGATTTCCGAGACTTACGATAAGGTCAAGGAGCTCCAGGCCCGATGCCGAAGCTACAGGGAGCAATATGGGAATGAATCCTGGCAGGTTAGAGGTGAGTTTGAAGAGCTCATTCGTGTGGCGAGCATTTATGAGACAGTCCTTGATCGCTTTCCGAAGTTGAAGCGACGTCTGTCTTTAGAGGCTGGATCTGCGACTTCAATTTCCTCCGATCTGGATCCGAGGTTGCTCGACCGTACTTCTAGAGAATTTTTGGAAGGTGAATCTTCGAGGTCTGCTGACCCGGACCCGAAGATTGTGACACGTCATTCTCGAGAAATTTATAGTCAAGAGCGGCGATCGGCGTCTGGACGGGGTCGGGGTCAGGCGAGCCAGAATGTCCGAGGTAGAGGCCGAAGTTCGGCTTCTGGACGAGGTCGGGGCAGGTTTAGTATAGACGATGTTTGAACTTTAATTCCGGCAGGGATTTTGCTAGAGATTGGCTTAGCTTTAGTAAGCCAAAGCCTCCGGGTTCCTCGTCTTCTTAATGTAACAATTGTACATTTATTTCCATTCAAATAAAACATAAATTTTTGCATTTGTGTTTAAGCTTTCTATTCTTGTCTTTAACCGAGGCAGGTTCCCTTGTTTTCAACGAAGACAGCTTTCTCATAGTCACTTCGTCTTGTGACGGAGTTTGGGCTTTCGGTCGACCACTTCGTCCAGTGATGAAGTTTTGGCTTTCAGTTGGCCACTTCGTCCGAAGACGAAGTTTAGGCCTTTTAGGTAGCCACTTCGTCTAACGACGAAGTTTAGGCTTTCAGTTAGCCACTTCGTCCGAAGACGAAGTTTAGGCCCTTTAGGTAGCCACTTCGTCTAACGACGAAGTTTAGGCTTTCAGTTAGCCACTTCGTCCGAAGATGAAGTTTATGCCTTTTAGGTAGCCACTTCGTCTAACGACGAAGTTTAGGCTATCAGTTAGCCACTTCGTCCGAAGACGAAGTTTAGGCCCTTTAGGTAGCCACTTCGTCTAACGACGAAGTTTAGGCTTTCAGTTAGCCACTTCGTCCAAAGATGAAGTTTAGGCTTTTTAGGTAGCCACTTCGTCTAACGACGAAGTTTAGGCTTTCAGTTAGCCACTTCGTCCGAAGACGAAGTTTAGGCTTTTTAGTTAGCCACTTCGTCTAACGACGAAGTTTAGGCTTTTAGTTAGCCACTTCGTCCAAAGATGAAGTTTAGGCCTTTTAGGTAGCCACTTCGTCTAACGACGAAGTTTAGGCTTTCAGTTAGCCACTTCGTCCAAAGATGAAGTTTAGGCCTTTTAGGTTCCTTATTTGTCGAATTTATCGATAGGGGTGGTCCCCTTACGCGCGTTTAGGTGTTACTCCGAGGCGGAGTTTATTTGCGTATCCTCGTCAGGATTTTAAAATCGAGATACTTAGTATAAACGAGAGAGAGAGAGGTGCAAAATGCATGCAAATTATTTAAACGAAAAAATTTTACGAAGTCAAAATAAGACAAAATTTACCAAGACAACTCGATTCCTACGACCTAAATGAACGTGGACATCACCCTCTGTTTATACAAAGTACCTTTTCAAGTGGGTAATGTGCCATGTACGGGGTATGGGCTCACCGGATAGGTGGGCGAGCTTGTACGACCCTTTTCCGAGGACTTCTTGAACTCGGTACGGTCCTTCCCAGGTGGCTTCTAATTTGCCGAGCTTCTCCGCCCTACTGACCTCGTTATTCCGAAGTACGAAGTCGCCTACTTGGAGCTGCTGATGCTTCACCCGGCTGTTATAATACCGAGCTACTTGTTGTTTGTATCGAGCTTCTTGTATGTAGGCTTGTTCTCGTTTTTCTTCTAGCAAATCCAAGTTAGTTCGAAGTCCGCCTTCGTTGTCTTGGGCCGCGAAGTTAAGTGTTTGGGGGCTCGGCAAACCGATCTCTACCGGGATCACCGCTTCGGTTCCATACACCAAGTTGTATGGTGTTTCACCGTGTGATGTCCGCGGGGTGGTTCGGTACGACCATAGGACTTGGGGTAAGTTCGCTGCCCAGTCTCCTTTGGCCTTATCCAGCCGGGTTTTTAACCCCTTGACTATCGTTCGGTTCGTAACCTCGGTTTGGCCATTTGCTTGAGGATGGGCTACCGAGGTGAACTTTTGTTGGATGTGGAGTTCGTCACACCATTCTCTGAATGTCCTGTCTGTGAACTGGATTCCGTTATCTGAGACTAGGACGTGAGGTATGCCGAAGCGACAAACTATGTTCTTCCAAACGAAGTTTAGGGCATTTTTACTCGTGATTCGTGCCAATGCTTCGGCTTCGACCCACTTCGTAAAGTAGTCGATTGCTACAATGAGGAACTGTAGTTGGCCGGGAGCTTTTTCGAATGGGCCGACGATGTCAATTCCCCACTGCATGAACGACCAAGGGCTTTGCATGCTGGCCAGTTCGGTCTGTGGCAATCTCGGAACCGTCGCATGGATTTGGCACTTCGGGCATTGTTTGACGAGGTCGGTTGCGTCTTGGAACATAGTGGGCCAGTAGTACCCCCACCTCATGACCTTTTTGGATAGGGCGCGGGCACCGATGTGACTGCCACAGGAACCTTCATGGACTTCGCGCAGTGCGTAGTTCGCTTGGTTGGGCCCCACACATCTTAGGAGAGGTTGGAGGTAGGATTTTCTATACAGTATTCCCTGCTCCAGGACGTACTTCGTGGACTTGGCCAGGAGCTTCCTAGCCTCGGCCTTATCAGTTGGGAGTTCGCCATTTAACAAGTAATTACGAAGTGGAGTCATCCAGTTCGGTCCATCTTCGTTTACTATATTGACTTCGGCGTCATCAATGCTTCGGAGCTGTACTTCTTCCACCGGAGGGATCGTTGATGATGATGCGAGTTTGCTTAGTGCGTCAGCTCGCTCATTATCTCCTCTTGGGATTCGCACCAACTCAAAGTACGAGAAGCTTTGTTGTAGGATCTTGGCCTTATGGAGGTATTTCTTCATTCGTTCTCCTTTGATTTCGTATTTGTCTAGTATATGGTTCACTATGACTTGGGAGTCGCTGTGAATTTGAATGGCCCTTACTTGGAGAGCTTGGGCTAGACGAAGTCCAGCGATTAGAGCTTCGTACTCCACTTCGTTATTTGTGGTCGGGAAATTGAACCGGAGTGCGTGGGTGATCTCCTTTCCTTTAGGGCTGATGAGTAAGACTCCGGCTCCGCTTCCTTTGTGACCTGATGCCCCAGCGACGTAGACCTTCCAACAGTCTTGTGGTGGTGGCTTTGGCACCTCAGCCTTTAATTTATCCTTAGTGGGTTCAACGGATTGTTGTGCGTCCGTGAACTTAGCTTCCACTAGGAAATCAGCCAAAGATTACCCTTTAATGGCTTGGCGAGGTACAAAGGAAATCGTGTGCTCGCCGAGTTCTACAACCCATTTAACGATTCGCCCGGACGCTTCTGGTTTTGTAAGCACTTGCCGAAGTGGAAGGTCGGTCAGCACTTGTATCGGATGTGCGTGGAAGTACGGTCGGAGTCTCCTTGCCGCATTCACCAATGCAAGTGCGACCTTTTCCAGAGGTTGATACCTCGTCTCCGGTCCTTTTAGGGCTCGGCTTATGAAATAGACGGGTAGCTGATGACGTTTTTCTTCTCGTACCAGGACTGCACTGATTGTCTCGTCCGAAGCGGCGAGGTATAGGGAGAGGTCCTCGCCCTCTTTTGGTACAGATAATGTGGGGAGATTTGCGAGGTACGTCTTTAAGCCATCGAAAGCTCCCCTGTGCTCGTCGTTCCATTCAAAGTTCGGCGCCTTCTTTAGTATTTTGAAGAATGAGAGTTATTTTTCAGCGGCCTTGGATAGGAAACGACTTAGGGCGGCTAGGCAGCCCGTCAGTCTGTACACGACATGAATTGACTTCGGCGCTCGCATTTCTTGGATAGCTCGGACTTTTGATGGGTTAGCTTTTAACCCTTCGCGTGAAACCCAACACCCTAGAAATTTTCCAGACCGGACCATGAAAGTACACTTTTCTGGGTTTAATTTTAGGTTCACTTTACGAAGTAGGCTAAAAACAACTTTAAGGTAGTTTACACAAGTGGCGATTTCCTTGCTTTTTACGACTATATCGTCTACATACACTTCGACAATACTACCGATGTGGTCTTCAAAAATCTTGTCGACCATCCTTTGGTATGTAGCTCCAGCATTTTTCAGCCCGAAGGGCATCTTTTTGTATGCGTAGACGCCGAAGTCTGTGACGAAAGCGGTCTTCGGAGCGTCCTCTTCATTCATGAGGACTTGGTGGTACCCCTTGTACAGGTCTAAGAAGCTGAACGTCTTGTGGCCAACAAGAGCTTCGACCTTCTTATCAATGTTGGGGAGGGGGGGTAGCAGTCTTTCGGGCAGTGTTTATTGAGGTCAGTGTAATCAATACACATCCGCCACCCGCCTCCTTGCTTCTTCACCATCACGGGGTTGGCCAACCAGGTCGGATATTTTACTTCGAATAAAATATCGGCCTTCTGCAGTTGGCGAACCTCGTCATGGATCACTTGATTCCTTTCAGCTGCGAAGGCTCGCTGCTTCTGCCGAACTGGTTTCACCTCAGGATCGATGTTGAGGTGATGAGTGATGACGCTTGGGGCTACCCCGGTCATGTCTAGCGGCGACCAAGCGAAGACATCTATATACTCCCGAAGTAGCCGGATAAGTTGACTTCGGAGCTCGTTTTCGCCGACGAACCCTACTTTGATGACCTTGGCAGGGTCATCTTCATATAATGCGACGTCTTTTACTGGCTCGACGGATGGACGCGACGTCGGCTCTACCTCTTCGGGTTTCTGTAGTTGCTATGCTTGGGGGTGTTGATTCCTAACACCTCGGAGTGCGACCTGCATGCACTCCTTAGCCTGTTGCTGGTTTCCCCGAAGCGTGATCACTCCGTTTCTAGACGGAATTTTAATTGTCAGGTGGTAGGCTGAGCAGATCGCCTTCGTTGCTATTAGCTAATCCCTTCCTAAGATGATGTTATAGGGGGAGCTGGCTTTTACGACGAAGAAGTGAATTATCTTCGTAGTGGACAACGGGCTCTTTCCAACTGTCACGGGCAGTGAAATTATACCTTCCGTCATCGTCTCTTGTTGTGTGAAGTTCTTTAGCGGCATGGGTGCTGGCCTTAGACGTGCTTCTTCAATATCGAGCTTATCGAAGCAGTCTTTAAAGAGCACACTCACAAAGGCCCCACTATCAATAAATACGCGGTGGATCAATTTGTTGGCCACTACGGCCTCGATTATGGTGGCATCTTGATGAGGTACCGCATGGGGAACTGGGTCGATGCTAGAAAAGGTGACGACCTCGTCCTTTTTGAACCTTTTTTGGGTGGGTTCTTCCCGCTGTTGACTTCGGGCCTCGGCCTTCAACGATGACCTCGTCGTACCTTCGGGTAGTCCGGTGATGGCCGTGATGACTGCATCATATTGAGGCTGATCTTCATCCTCATCCTCGTTGTCGTGCTTTGGCCTTTTGTCGTTTTGGGGGGTACAGTTATTGCCTCCCCTGTTTTTCTTTCGCTTGCCCTTCCCTTGAGGTCGGGCCTCTTTCTGGTTGCGACTTTGGTACAGTTTAAGGGTACCGTCACGTACCATGTGTTCTATGTCCGAGGCGAGGTCCCTGCAGTCCTCGGTTTCATGACCGTAGTCATTATGGAGCTTGCAGTATTTCTCCTTGGATCGGCATTTCGACCCACCTCGGGATAAGGGCGGTGGCTTCTGAAACAAGTTTGAGTAAAGCTCGTATATTTCAGCCCTGGACTTTGTCAGTGGTGTATACTGACTTCGGTCTTGGTTGGTCCGAGGTCCTAAGCGGGACTCGAGAGGTCCTCGCTGTAACCTCTCGAGGGCACTTCGGCGGCCTTGCCCAAGGTCAGCGCGCTCCTCTTTTTTCCTCTTATCGTTGTTTTCGGGCCGATCTGCTGCCCGCTTTTTCCGATCAGCCTCATCCGCCTCCGCGAATGCATCGGCAATCCTCCATAGCTGCCTGGAGGTCGTTGGGCGTGCCTTTACAAGCTCTCTGAAGAGAGTTCCGGACTGAATGGCATTTTGGAACGCCGAGATAAGCACGTCGTCGGAGAGACGATCGACTTTAAGGCTTTCGTTATAAAAACGGGCCAGAAAATCACTGATCGTTTCTCCCCGCCCCTGCCTTAAGGTTAGGAGCTGGGCTGGGCTGATTTTTGTCTCGGCTTTTTAAAAAAAGCGGCGTTCGAAAGCGTCAAGTAGGTCGGCATACGACCCTATGTTGCCATTATGGAGGCTATCAAACCAGCTCCTAGCGTTGTCCACTAGCAGCTCGGGGAAGACTTTACACATGTAAATGTCTTCGGCCAATCCCTGGTTCATCATGTTGTATTGGAACCGGGATAGGAAGTTGCTGGGGTCTTGTGACCCATTGTAAGGCGGGATAGGAGGCACTCTATACGTCGACGGGAGGGGAGTATAGATCGGATCCATAGAAAAATTGTGGTGTTTCCTTCGTCACACCGAGGTGGAATGGCGTTCTGACGAGGTGACGTTGATCCGCGCCGAGGTGAAGCGCGGTTATTCCCACGGCGATTGTCCTGTCGCCTTCGGGGAAGTTCGGCCTCCCTGTCTCCAACGATCTGGAGACTTGGGGATCGCCTTTGTGACGGTTCGACTCCGACTTCTCTGTTTTGACTTTGTTGTCGATGTTGATCGACGAACTTACGAAAGTCCTGCTCGTGGAGGTCCAGGTACGCCTTCAGTGCGTCTCCAAGCTCGGGTTGGAGTTCGGCGTTTCCGCGTCGGCTGCCACCCTGATTGGGCCCGTCGCTGCTAGCTGAATCTCCAGACGGAACATCTTCCAGGTGGCCTTCAGGAGTTCGGCGAATGGGCTGTTGGTCACGTCGGATTTGGGAAGCAGTTTTCTGAGCTTGACTAACGTCACCCTCTTCTTCATTGACTGGAGTGTAAGGCGGATTGGTGAAGGGGTCAGCTTGTTTCTGTTTTGCTTTGGCGGCGGCGGCGGCAGTGGTGGCGGAGCGGGTTGGTCTCACCATCGTATCTTTACTCAAAATGCGCTAATCGGTTTCACAAAATTTCAGTTCCCACAGACGGCGCCAGTGATCGATCGTGGATTTTAGAGTGTTTTTGTGATGGTGAGATTTACAGAAAGCTAAGAACACAAGAATTTACGTGGTTCGATCTATGGGTAGATCTACGTCCACGGAGAGAATGTTTATATTGAAGTCTCTCTTGCTAGTAAATACAGTGGCCTCCCCTTTTATCTTACAAGATAGCTCTATTTATAGAGAATTGGGGTCACGGGTGATTCATGGATGCTGCTCTCGCATGTCCGTCCGTACTCTGACCATCGCGGGTGGTTGAGAAATCGTGGGACAGTTGGATGATTTTGTTGACTCGTTATTGGACTTCAATCTGGGTGGGCCGAGCTGATCTGGGCCTTTGGGCCACATCCTATCAAGGACAATTTTTTTTTTAACAACAATTGTCACTTTTACTAAAATTGAAATAATAATTAATTTATTTTAGTAACATTTAACAGAGTTGGGTCGGGTCGGGTGTGGCATGCGGGAAGAGTTAGGATCCGACCGCACCACGGCCTGACCTAAGATTAGACCAAATATTTTGTATTGAAAAGAAAAATGAATTTTAATAACAATATACTTTTTCCTCATTTAGTAATCATCGCTTTAGACCTCATTTCTTGTTCGACTAGCCCGGTTCAAACCCTTTTTTTTTCCTTTCTAATTTAGCTCAAGATTTCAAATATATATGAGCATACAAAAAAAAAGGAAATTTAAAACGGAATATTCGGTAATAGTTAATCCATGTCCATGCCACTTATCTTATCTACTAAAGTTATCCAAAAATCGTTATCCAAAGCACATGATAGTTTTAAATATCTTATTTTTTGATATCCAAATTAATCCCTAAGAAAGTAAATAAATCCTATCTATAATACCCATACAATAAATGTGAAACGGATGGGTGAATTTGTGGTGTCACTAAGAAATACTACTACTATTAAAACTAAACCTTATCTATGGCAAACCAATAAGAGACTCTACTCTCTTACAAATACATGAAAGTCTACAATAATTATTAATTATTACATCATTATCGGAAAATGACCCATATTATACATGAAGTTACGTAAATAATTTCTAAAACAAAATTTCAAACTGATTTCAAGAATACAGAATAAAGTACATTATCTTGCAGTCTCGCTACTCTTTTTTTAATATAAGTCAAATCGATTAATCAAAAAATTGACTAGTGGACTATACACTTTGAAATAGGTGACCATACCATCAATTCTTTTATGCTAGCTAATAAATATCTCCATAAAAGCTACGATTAAAAAATCAACTAAATTTGCAATATATAGTTATACAAATTTGAAAAGGTCAACAATTTTAATATAAATCGCTTGTTTTTTTTTTTATGGAATACATCCCATCTGGTTAAAATAAATCATGACTAGATATTTGCAATAAAACGAATTTAATTATTAGTAGATCATATGCATCCAATAACGAACTAATATAAGTAGGTAGTGCATTTGAGTGTAAATATTTATGATTAATCCCACTTTACCCAAATTGTAGGACCAATCACACCAAAACCAAATGGTCCAATTAATTCATCAATATTTTTTAAAGCAATTAATTAATAAATTGAGCCCCAAATAAATAAGCAAGATTCAACGTCGACATCGACCTTCACCCAATAAGAAACGTTGCCCTGACAATGACATGAAAATTACAATAATTTTTGGCATCATCATTGAAAATTGTTCGCATTTATACAATATAACTATTCACACATGAAGATGCAGTCAACTATTTTTGGAATATTGCAATTAAAAAAATGACAATATATAATTAAATATTAACCAAAAAAATGCAAAATTGAACCTTTATTATAACAGCCCCATTTGACCCAAATAGCTGTCAATGATGCTGAATCAGTTGATTTTATCTATCCATCACAATTAGTTTTTGAACAGAAACCTCGAATCTTGATCTCTTTATCTATCCAAATTATTAATACTATCAGTAATAGAGAGAGAGAGAAAGAGAGATGGCGGGTGGAGGAATCATGGATGCAAATGGTGGAGCTAGGGCTCATCTCTACGAGTACAGAATCACTCCTTATTTCATTTTCGCTTGCATTGTTGGCTCCATGGGAGGTTCTTTGTTTGGCTATGATCTTGGTGTTTCCGGTAAATTAAAGCTATATTTTTTTCCTGATTATTAAATTCTTGATTATTGGATTGATCTTCATGTTTCTTGAAAATGGGCATATGAATTTGGAATTTAGATCTGAAAAATGAGTGGTGAAATAAATTGCAGGAGGGGTGACTTCCATGGATGACTTCTTGGAAGAATTCTTCCCCAAAATATACAGAAGGAAGCAAGCCCACCTCAAAGAAACAGATTACTGCAAATACGACAACCAAATCCTCACACTCTTCACCTCCTCTCTTTACTTAGCAGCGCTCGTCTCCACCTTCGGGCCTCCCATGTCACCAGGAACAGAGGCCGGAGGGCCAGCATCATCTGCGGCTCCATCAGCTTCTTCGCCGGCGCCGTCATGAACGCCGCCGCCCAGAACATCGCAATGCTCATCATCGGCCGCATCCTCCTCGGCTTCGGCATCGGCTTCGGCAACCAAGTGCGCCTAATTTTAATTTAATTTTATTATTTTATACCTTACATATATTATATTCAAACCGACTCGATTTTTGTTCTGATTCAGGCTGTCCCGCTGTACTTGTCGGAAATGGCCCCCGCAAAAATCCGCGGGGCCATTAACCAGCTTTTTCAGCTGACGACGTGCTTGGGGATCCTCGTCGCCAACTTCGTCAACTACGGAGTCGAAAGGATCCATCCCTGGGGATGGAGGCTTTCGCTCGGCCTGGCGGCCGTTCCGGCCGTCTTAATGTTCGTGGGCGGGATTCTTCTACCGGAGACTCCCAACAGCCTCGTCGAAATGGGGAGGTTCGACGAGGCGAGGAAGGTTCTGGAGAGGGTGAGGGGCACTCCGAAGGTCGATGCGGAGTACCAGGACCTCGTTGATGCGAGCAACGCGGCGAAGGCCATCAAGCATCCTTTCAGGAACTTACTGAAGAGGAAGAACCGGCCGCAGTTGGTTCTGGGCGCCCTCGGTATCCCGGCGTTTCAACAGCTGACTGGGATGAACTCGATTCTTTTCTACGCTCCGGTGATCTTTCAGAGCTTGGGATTTGGGTCGGGGGCGTCTCTGTACTCAGCCGCGATCACCAGTGCTACGTTGGTCGTGGCGACTCTGATCTCGATGGCCTTTGTTGATAGGTTCGGTCGGAGAGCGTTCTTCTTGGAAGCTGGCTGCGAGCTCATCATATGCTCGGTAATATATCTGGTTTCTTCTCTTCATGAATTTTCGGATCTCAAACCAATTTGTTGTTCTCGATATTGAGTGTATTTTATCTTACAACTCAAAATGTGCTTTCATTTTGCACTCAATATGATCACAACAGATAGATTTGAGATCCTTTGTTGCGCAAAATGCCAACAATTTATGTTTTGCAACTCATAAAGTGTTGGCATTTTGCACACAGGTTGTCCCACAACGTCAGTCAGTTGACATTGTGGGATGTTACATAGTACAGGATCAATAGCACATATTAATATTAAGATAAGTGAAATAAAACTCTGATAACAAGGAACAAAATATGGTTGTTTTGCAGGTTGCAATAGCCATTACTCTGGCACTGAGGTTTGGGGAGGGCAAAATGCTGCCTAAAGATATCGGAATCTTTCTGGTGGTGGTGATCTGCATATTCGTGCTGGCCTACGGGCGGTCGTGGGGCCCACTGGGGTGGTTGGTTCCGAGCGAGCTTTTTCCGTTGGAGACGAGATCAGCCGGGCAGAGCATGGTGGTGTGTGTCAATATGATCTTCACAGCCATCATAGCTCAGGGCTTCCTCGCGGCTCTCTGTCATCTCAAGTACGGAATTTTCTTGCTCTTTGCAGGCTTGATCTTCATCATGAGCTGCTTCATCTTCTTCTTGTTGCCGGAGACGAAGCAGGTTCCCATTGAGGAGATACATTTGTTGTGGCAGAACCACTGGTTCTGGAAGAGATATTGTGAACCCGAAAAGAATTCTGGAAATCATTGAGAATGGTCTCAGACAGTAAATGTAGTTCTGATTATATCTTCTGATGCTTATGCAAGTTTGGATGAAAAAAAGTTTATGCAAGTTGATTCACTGATTGTTTTCAGTAGGGATATACTATAAAGTGTTTATAACAAAATTCAGTTGGCCTTTATTCCTCTCATTCTCAATTACTATGTTTTATCAAAAATCCAAACAGAATCTGTCTACTATTACAAACATATAGGCAATAGGGATGTAATTAAATCAAGCTATGTCGAATATTAGAAAACCAAAAAGCATTCAAAATGTTTGAGAAGAAGGCAAATCTAGTAGTAGTTTGTTGCATGCTTACTGCATTATGCTTCAATCTTTGTCGTAGCTTAAATTTATAAACATATTTGCTGGTAAAATTGATGTTTTGACGGAGTTTCCAACTTAGTGACAAATATTGCCCATCTCAATTTTCTTCAAATATTGCTAATCATGTAGAAATTTCGCTCGCTTGCACGACAATCATTATTGTTAAAGGAAATACTAGTGAAGATAAATCTAACTAAATTATTAACCACAAAAATATACAAATGCAAAACCGTAAATTATTAGTATGGATTTTTAAATTATTCTTCTATGCAACCTTAATGAGATGGGTATTATGTAAATAGAAATATGATCATCATGATCATGAAGCGGAAGGATTAAGGAACAATGCAATACCATTGTTAAATAAGAGCCCATAAAAAAAAACCTTAAATGGGCCCTACTGAGCTATATTTTCTTAAAAAGTCCGGTTGACCCACTATAACAATGGAGTTGTGCCGAGTTGGGCCTATAAACACAGTGAGTTTGAGCTGGTCTAATTTTTTGTACTCCCTCCTCCGTCCCCCTATATATGTGTGATTATTACCCGTTTGGAACGTCTCCATATATATGATTTTCATAAATAGAAAGATTTAATTATGAAAATTATTTATTCACACTCACTTTATTCCTACTTTTTCCACTTTATATCTATTTTTCTCACTTTTTCCCTACTTTATCTTATTTTTCCCACTTTATACCAACTTTATTCTTAAACTGCGTGTCGTTTCTCTCCCCACACATATATGGGACGAAGGGAGTATTATAATAATGTTAATTCGATTAAAAATGATCATTATATTCCTTGTGAACATCAATCATATGAATTGAAATATTTGGTTCAATCATCTCTCATCCTCATTCCATAACTAATTTGATTACAAATTACAACCATGCACACCGGTCATCACCAGCCAAGTTGATTTATCATTAGCAAAATTACATAATAAATTTGAAATTCGATTAAAATATATCTTTTTTTGAGCCGAAATGTAGTACTCCCCCTTCCCATCTAATTAGACGCGTATTTCTTTTTGGGACGTCTTGTCCAACTTGACACGTTTTTTAAAATGAAAAGAAGTGCGAATTTTAACCCCAAAATTAGAAGAAATTAGGGCCCACAAATTAGGTTCAAAATTATTATTTTTTTCTTCATTTGTTAGTATTTTTTAAATCAATTGTTAGTTTTATTCTTGTGTAATATTATAAATTATTTTCTTCATTAAACTATTTTTTTCATCTGTAATTAGTCTGTCGGCGACCAATATAATGTCATATGGTGCAGTTTAATACTTTAACGTAAGCTATTTAGTGATTGTGGCAAAGCTTAGCTATAAAAATTAAATATTATTTAATGACGCGTGTGATATCATGTCATCAGATATGGTCCTAACACGGCAATGCATCTATAACATAAAATAAATAATAGGACATAGGAAAAATATTGAAAAAGGAGTGTGGTCCTATTTATGCACAAATATTTTTTTATCTTCTACCTTAGGTGATGTAATATTATATAATGCGTGGCCATGAATTGAAGTTACGTGACATCATATGTCTCTATCCATTTTATTCAAATGCCTCGTCTTCATCCCAATTGTCTTTCTATTTCCTAATCCAACAATTTCCATTATCTGTTCTCATATCTATGACACAATAATACGGGTAGCGGTTCAAATTTCAAAATATATCTTACATGAATTATACTTATATTGCTAAAATTATCAAATTCCTTATGAGATCATTTCGACAGAAATGAAGGTCTTATTTTATGTTTATTTTTTTGTCAAATTAGCCTACAATGTGAGCTAGATGATCGAGTTACTTTTTCGAATTATATAATTATATCGATTTATGATATATGAATTTTTAATTTAACTGTCAAATTATTCGACTTTTTACAATTACAACACAATAGCAATAAGATATCAAAAACTAACAATAGTTCATAATTATGTTCTAGACATCAATTCCCGACGGCAAAACACTTGCGCGGAAAGTCGGAAGCTCGGTTGTAGATAAATGTTGTCATTTTTCTCATTTCAACTTCGATTTGCCACATGTACCTTTTTGTCACTGGAAATTAAGGTCCTTAATACGTAGGAGTGTGAATATATTGATTATTTGAGCATTTAATACGATTAGAAGGCAATTGTAGGTTAAAAGAATTCGATAATTTAGTAGTTAAATTAGAAATTCAATTAATATTGAATCAGTTCTCAGGAAAATGGATTCTATATTTTTCCTAATTCACTACAAGAAATTCAACAGATAGTAACGGAAAATTCCGTCTTCGAAGTGCAAAGTTTCATCACTATTTAAATTTAGTGACGGAATGGTGACGATATTTTTTTTTTGTCTTTAAATGCAAATGGATCGTAGTGCAAATATATGTACACACAGTATCAACAATTGCATGCAATTAAAAAAAACGTAGTTTATGGATAAACACTATACATATATTTTTTTTAATTATTAGTCCATTTGTCCCATCAAATACCTCATTCTATTTTTATATATACTACAAATTAAGAAATGTTGTAGCATTTATTTTTCTTTGTAAAACATAAATTTTGTGTAATTATACTAATGCACCCTTATTTGTTACATCAATACATATTGGACCATATTTATAAATTTCAACAAACATTGAATAAAGTTGTATTAATAAAAAAAATATAATGCCAATTAGTATTATGATACGCCGAAAAAAGAATGAATGAAATTACTATTTAATAGAAGGGGGAGTAATTTTTTCTTTCTTCGGAAATTGAAGAAACTATTTAATAAGTGGAGACTTTTATTAGGGGACGGAAAGAGAGAGATATAAGTAAATCTTGAAAACACGAAACACGAGAAATAGCCAAATAGGCAACACTATAATGTGCATTAAAACCTGCAAGGATTCCTATAATCAAGACAAGTAGAGCACAAAATGACATGATTCTTTCTCATCTAATTTGAAAATAATAATTAATTTAGACAATGAGCCAACAAGGACAAGACGTGATCTTATTTTAATTGTTTCTGAGTATATATGTGTTGACAAATGTAATATTTATAGGATAGGCAAAATTTGGGTTGGGTTTTGTTCTCCCATCACTCTAACATGATTAGGAGAATCAACACGCAACTTCTTGGACACCAAGCTAGATTTATTATTAATTATTTAATTTGTGTTATTAATTTCTTTTAATTATTTTTTATATTTTTTGTGACACGGTGGACATGTCATAGTAAATGAAGTTTATTTTGAAAAAGTGTATGATTGTATTTGGACAAAGGATATGATAAACATGATTATTTTGACTCCATTCACACCATTTGATTTAAGGATTTAAACTAGGTACAATTTTGGAAAAAAATCTTATTAACTTGGAACAATTGATGAATTTCACTCCAATGTAGCTATCATCCAAGACATGTCCAGTTTATAACACCGTATTTTTAATTTTATGCACTAACAGTCATGAAATTTCTAGAAAAATTGTTCAGAATTATACCACTAAAACCATACACTTTAATTGTTTAACATAAGGCCTCGTTAAGTATTTAAGAAAAGCCAAGAAAAATCCATATAAATAAAGTTATATGACTTTTAATGTCTTTTTGATATCCCAAATAAATTATATATCTCGGGATTCTATGATAACATTATTGTTTCACTTTGATAAATTATCTGTCATTCTCCGTCAGATATCTTGGCTAAACAGTAACTCATTGAAAATAATCTTTATAGTTTTTATCTTATCTAACCTTATTTAGCATTTTCTAATGAAAACTACCAAACGGACCCTAACAACATAATATGCGCTTAATTTTCCATACTGCATGGCAATTTTAGTTGTTTTGAGGGGAAATTAAAAGGCTGAAATTGTGGCCTTATTATTTTTTATCCGACTAAAATGCCTAAAAATATATTGCATAAAGTTTAAATGCAAAACACATCTTGCATGAACTTAACCATAGACACTTTTTACTTCTTCTTCTTCTTCTTCTTTTTTAATATTTATTCTTTTCTTTTCTTTCTTTTATTGATGGAAGGTGAATTCAATTTATAAAGGAGTGCTTCAATTTAAATTATAACAAACGCCTTTCTACTTTTTCTCGAAAAGCAGCTCGCCCATTTTGAGCTTTAATTTAATAAATTAATTCAAATACGTACGTCATTGAGCTAATATTTATAATCCAGTGCAACCTCTTTGAATTATTTATATTTCCACCAAAACCACTAAAATCTAGCTCAAAATAGAACTACTGGATTTCAAATATATATAATAAATTCTATCCAAACAACCTCGCTGAAATTGTTATTGCGCATTATTTATGTACAACTACAAATCATATACCATTTCCTCTCTTTTAAAAAAATTATTTCTCTTGCCTTCGATATATAGGAATGATTAAATTATTTAGCTCAGAAGCAGCCTATATTAAAGGGAGAAAATTTAATCTAAGATTTAAATTTATGTACAAGCTTATTAAACAAAAGATTCTAAAACTGCATGCTCAAGTTATTACTGAATAGAAAGTTAAAAAGTAAATTAAAGCAATGTTCTCAAATATTCTGATTCGCTTTTGCCAGAGCTAAAAGAGATTCTCTAAAACCCATGTCCTATAATTTATTTATGTTTTTTAAAAAAAACTTGAATTTGCTGTCTCTGATTATTAGAATTAACTAAAACAAAATAAATTATACTATAAAAAAACAGGTTGGCGAATTGCTCCCTAAGTTACTCCCAATTTAATGCAATAATGTCGTCTTAACTGAAAAAAATTAAAAGAACGTAGTTTTGCCAGACTTGCATATGAGTTATTAATACAATAAAATAAATTCTTTTCCGCTCGGTTGTTCAAAACAATCAAAAACTGGGAAAAAGAACAGCTGTGAAGAAAAGAACTCCAATCTTATCTAATTAGGCCTAAGTATAAATTCGATCCAACTCAAAAATGAAAAAATAAATAAATAAAAAATCTAACAATAATCTGAAAGAAGCAAAGTATCGAATCTCATTTACTTTACACGTAAAAAAAATAAAAATTACATGAATATTATACTATATTTCAAGGGGCAGCCGCCCCCCCTCCGTGGACTTTTTCATGTGCAAAATTTGGTATAATTGTTATGAACTGTAGAGAGAGAGAGAGAGAGAGATAAATTTTCATACGTTTGACCTTTGCTGGTTTAATTCTTGAGAATGTTTATTTGCAAACCATTGAACTGTTTTTGTAGCGATTGGGAGCCAAATTCTTCTGATTCTTTCTTCCTTAACATTAATTTCATCAAAACTAGAAGAATCTTTGTTCCTTATAGCATCTGTGAATCTTGGATGAACTACGATTTCAGACATGGATCTCTTTTCAATATTCTGATTGAGTGATGATGATGATGATGATTCAAACCCTAGTTTCCTTGCGTTGGAATCCGACGATGATGACGTGGAGCTCCGATGACCGTTGATTTCTCTGACCTTGCTCTCGAACGCTCTCTTCCTCTCCATCTCCTCTTTGATGTCCATCTTCATCTCCTCTCTCTCTCTCGTCGCCTCCTCCGCCGCTTTCTGCTCCGGCGGCGGAAACGGCTGTGGGGCGTCGTTGAGGATCTCCGAGTTCAGAAACATGATGTCGGAGGAGCTCACGTTGCTCCACCGGTTCTTGAGGACGACGTCGGAGACGACGATCTTGTGGTTCAGCCGGTGGAGCGGCGGCGGCGGCGATGCGCAGTCCATGCTGGGGGGTATCGGCAGCTTCTCATCGTCCTCCTCGCCGCCGGCGTCGGCTTTTCTGAAGCTGCTGCCAATGCAGAATCTGGAGGATCCGTGGTGGCTCTCCTCTCTCTCCACGTAGAGTTCGAGGCCGGAATCTTGCTCCGGCGGCGGATTCCATAGGAATCTTAAGCTGCTGGAGCACTGCAGCTGAGAGAGGTCGTCGGCGGCGACCTTGCGGCGGCAGAGGGGGCAGGTGGCGTGCTTGTCGAGCCACTGATCGATGCAGTCGATGTGGAAGGCGTGCTTGCATTTGGGAAGCAGCCGGAGAATCTCGACGTCTTCGAATCTCGCTAAACAGACGGCGCACTCGAGGCCGTCTCTGGTGCCCTTGAGGGAGGAGAAGCGGAAGAAGGGGAGGGACTCCACCACCGTCTTGTCGAGGCCGGCGGCGGCGGCGGCGGAGGAGCGGGAGCGGTGGAGGCCGTCGTGGATTTGGTGCTGGCTGGAGGCGTGGGCGGAGGCGGCGCGGTGGCAGAACTTGGCGTAGAGGAGGAGGACGAAGGTGAGGGTGAACATGATGGCGAGCATGCCGATCACGACGGCCAAGCTGGGCTGGAAATTGGTGACGGAGTCCGGCGAGTTCGGTATGTTCGACTCTGTGCTGTCGAAGGTTTTCAGGGCGGCGGTGGTTCGGAGGAGGAAGAAGAGGAGGAGGAGGAGCAATGGCCGAATTTTCATGCTAGAAAATAGATTATTGAGGGGGGAGATGGAGAGATGGGGGATATGATGTTGCCAGTAAATACTTATCTTGAATTCAGAACAAAACAAATTTGTAGTATATGTATATGTAGTATTATGTGGGGAGTTTCACAACGGTTTTGTATCTAATATATATATACTCCATTCATTGTTTTTATATTATATGGTTGCTCAAATAGTATATTTGTAAATGCCATACGTCACACACACACACCCACACACACACATATATACGAGTAGTATATTAGTGATATTTTTTTGATGATTAATCAGACAGTCCGATACAAATTTTTGTGGTCGGTAATTATTATTCAAATGCATATAATCCGGCTTAATTATTATTAATTTTTGACAAAAATAATTTTTATGAAATTTTAGAATCATCTATCGATCTCATGAGACCTCTTATGTGTATGAGTATGAGTTGACTTTATTTAGAATCACCAACATGAAAATTGCATGCCTCATCATAGTAGTATATTTGATACAAAATAATTTTAAGTACTAAGTGTATAAACAACGATGTTAGTTAATACTTGCCTAGTAATCTGTAGATGATACAACAATATGAAATAAAACATGTATGAAACTTGTAGGTGATTTTGTGCATGAAGTTTTTTTTATTTTATTTTTATCCCTCGACTAAAATTTAATATAAAATGATGAAGAATTGAAGTTGAGTACGTACGCATCACCACCTATTTAAAAAGTTTGCTCCGCTGTAATTTCAAATATTAAATTTAAGTTTCCTTTTAAGAGGCTTTTTTCAACCGAATGGAACTAAGTTTTTTTTATTAAGAGAAGAGACTTCAATAATTGTATTGTACTATTAATTTAACTTAATTTTATTGTTTTATTATTTTGGACTATGCATCTACAAACTATATAGATGCAATGAAGTCGACTTGAGGGGAAGAAAGTCTCGTCATCACACACTTAATATAAACATCCTAATTTAACTTAATTAATGTACGTCTTCCTTTGATACGATTATTTAATTCTTGTATAATTAAGTGAAGTTAGGTCCATCGCTCTATATTTCTGAAATTGGTACCACTATTACTATTAACTACGAGAGTCAAATTAATAAAATTATCTTACTTCTTTTTCGAGTATATATCGCACTTTAAAACAATAACGGAGAGATATAGAGAGAAGGAAGATATATATGTTTGAATAAAAATATAGTATTAGTATACAAATTGAAATTTAATATTTAATTCTAATTAAGTCTATTTACTTAATATTTGCATAATCAGTACACATGCGCAACTGGCCCAAACCTAAGCCACACTTCTCTCTCACAGTCTCACTACTAGCTCAAATTGTTTGAATATATTAGGTGCTTGTGATTAATATTGTTTGCCAACATTTTTGGTATAGTGACAATTTTAGTTAAATTAATACCTAAAAATAGCCACTATCATAAAGTAAAAAAATAGTCACATGTATAAAAATAGGTAAATTTTAGTATTTTTTATGGTAAAAAATGACATATTCGCCCATACCCGACCCATGACAATTACACGACTGAAGATCGTGTAATGTTGGTCATGTATTCTGACTCGGCTCGACACCTACACATTACACAATTGCCCTGAATCTGTGGCCGTGCATTGGCACGGAAGGGGACGCGCGCGGCATACAAGTGCATAACCACGGCCCGTCCGAATCGTGGCCGTGCACTCGCTCGGAGGGGGTACAACTCCACGGCCCAACTCTCGACGTGCTTGTCACAATGATGGGCGCGCACGGCGTGCAATTGCACAACGTCGAGGACACGGCGCTACGACTTAGGGTGCACGACTACGACCTGCCCGAGTTGTGGTCGCGCATTTGCACCCCGAGGGCCATAGCCCAAGCACAAGCCCACGACCGACACTACACTGCACGACCTATAGTCTTGTAATAATCACAGATCGTGAATTAACTTAAAGGGCAAATATGTCATTTTATAAAAAAAGAGACTAAAATTTAAATATCTATTTTTTATATGTAACTAAAATTTACTTTTATTTTATTATAATATCTATTTTCGGGTTTGCCTAATTTTAATTAATTTGTGCAAAACCTAATTAAGTCTTTGTTTAGTCTGTACCAAGTATTATCTAACGTCGTTTCATTCCTAATGTACTTTTATTTGCTCTAAATTTCATAAGCATGTAGGTTAGTCGTACATACCATATGACTAAGTATCACGTACTTTAATTTCAATATAAATAACAGTAATGGACTTTAATATCTTCATGGATAAATTAGCAATGATATTTATAAATAAGTTATAGTGTAAGAAATGCGAAAAATGTTTAAATTTATACATAATCATATTTAACTATACATGTAAATTGTAATCATGTTTATTACTCCTTTGTCTCTACTATCTTGTCTTATATTATTATTATAATAGATACACTCGAATAAAAAAAATGAGACGATAGTTGGGACGGAAGAATATATAATTTGATGTTTCTTTTCAAGAGAACTAACTAGAACTTATCGTAATCCTATATATACTCCCTATACATGTATATATTAATAACCCAAATATATTTATGAGAATCCATGGTTGAAAAAAATAGAAGAACCAATAACCTTTAAGAAAACAAATAGAAAATAATGTTCATAAATCAATAAAACATCGTTATAGTATAACAACCTATATATACATACAAATAGAGTATATATTATGAAATTATTAATATGCTTATGTTTCATATTGTTATCATTTTATGCTGTCAATTTGTCATGCAGTCGTGAAAATTATTTTTGGTTCATTTATAAAAGTAAAAAAAAAATAAAAATTCCAGGCTTGGCAATAAATTAAAAAAATATATATATTTGTTGCTGCGTGGTCCCACACCCGATTACATACCCAATGCGCGCTGAATTCACGCTGGTGTAGTAGTTGGACACATATTTATATATATACTACCTCATTCTCACTCTATTTAAATTGTTTGTTGAATATATTTGATTTGATGTGCAAGGATGGAGCCACATACCGCGGTTGCCTGAGCAATTTTTTTTTTATATATATTTTTTATTTTTTTTAAATAATATATAGTGTTATATTTTATTTTTCTAATTTTTTATCCTTTCATTTATTGTATTTTAGTCCATTTATAGTTGAGTTTTTTTTAATCAGTGTGTGTTTTCCTTTAGTTTATTTCTTCAAAATATGGTATATTGAGGAGGACTTGTTGTATTTGAAAAAATAAATTATAGTATATATATATTTTTTTGAAAATCTCGTCCGACCATTCACAAATTCCTAGCTCCATCCCTATTTAATTTTAATTAAATTATATTTGATGTACATCCCCTATCTGTCTTATTGTAATAGAACTATTTGAATATTATATAAATATAATATAATTAAAATTAATTCTATTAAAATGAGACATAGAAACGGAGTACTTATTGTGTGACATCCCACATCGAATAAGTGTGAAATGTCAAAACAGTATAAATATGTGCTCAATGGACTCTCTAACAACTTAGGTTAACTATTTTGGCAAAGTGAGGACGAACGCCAAGTAATTGCTAGCGAGTTCATTGTGCCATCTAACGTAGCAGGCTCCCACCACGTGGGCCCGGACGTTACATATTGGGATGGAGGTAAGTATATAATTTTATAAACCTCTTCCCGATACTTCATTGTTGTCTACAGTTCCAAAATTATAAAATGAGTCGGAAATATATTAAACCCGACAGCATATATGTATACTATTTCTATCACAGAGCACGAAATGAGACCCTTTAATTAACAAATTAGAGTACTATATAAAATAGAAATTCAATTTATATGTTACAATTCAAAAGGTTTTTATTTAATTAATTATATGGGAAGATCAAGTGAATCCATGCATGTTCTGGGTTCGTGTATGCTATTTTCAATTGGTGTAATGTATCCATAGTCCTTCGTAATCAAGTAAAGCAGTGGCGTAGCCAAAAATCATGAGCCAAGGGGGCTAAAATATATATTTCAATACTAATATTTGAAAATTATAAAAATACTAAAAATATAGTAAGTGAATTTTTTTTTTGAGGGGTGGCTCAAGCCTTCCCCAGTCCCCCTGGCTCCGCCCCTGAAGTAAAGGATTATTTTTTGCATAATTCGGGTATTCTACGTAGAGTAATTGGGGGAAAATTTGCTCTCAGTTTATGGATTTGCATGGTCCGGGTTATTTGGAAATGGAGAAATAAGGTGATTTTTGAAAATGCTAGGTGGAACATTGAGAAGATATTGAACGAAGTCAAAGGCAGGTTATGGAACCGGGGTCTGACAAAAAACATGCTTGTGCGCAACGCATCGTTTAGGAACTGGATGACTGAGCCTAACAAGTTCCTTGTCTGTTGTTGAACTATTTTGCTCTCTTTCTTTGTATTCTGTCATTTTAGGCACGGTGTATTCTGTCATTTTAGGCACTTCCCCGTATCTATTGTTTTTCTAGAGTAATAATATCGCATTTTCCCGACCCAAAAATAAAATCATGCATGTTCTAGGGTTCACAAAAATAAGATAAATTAAGAATAATTTCTGTCCTTAATCTAACGTCTAAGGTTTCGGATTTTTGAATGGGATCTATGATTTACTTATAATAACAATGATCGGATCCATAGAAAAATGGTGGTGTTACATTTGGCAATTAATTAGCATTAACTAATTAACATATTTGCAACAACAAAAAAAGACGAATATTATTACAGTAAGTACATATGCGTGCGCGTTGAATATTCTAATTAGAGACGAATTTGTTAGACATTCAAACCGAATGGGCGGCAAAATTTCCTCAACAAGCACATGCCACGCAATATATAATCTACATGCAATGAATGTATGTTCAACGTACAACAAGCACATGCAATAAAAAGATTCCATTCCAAAACTAAACTTACAAATTAAATTAGGGTGATACAAGCATGACGCTTCATGTACATCAACTAAGATTTAAAAAAAAAAAAAAAAAAAAAAAAAAAGGTGATACAAGCATGACGCTTCATGCAGTAATAAAAACTATGCGTGTATTATATTCTTAATTAATTAATAACCCTTCTCCTATACGGATTTATTCGGGTAAACCAAACTCTCGTCAAATTAGATAGCTAAGTAATACCAGTTATTTTATAAACTAGTGTCATAAGCCCTTGAGTAATAACTATACGAAAATGTCATTTATTGAAATAGTATAATCTATTTAAGAACATAAGTGGTTTTGGGATTGACTATTATTATAATTGGGTTCACCCCTTTAAAAGGCCCCGTGAAGGGCAATGATCATTCAATCTATATATAGAGTTGACATTTTCCAAGTCGATGTGGGACTAACGAATGACTCTAACAACTATTGACTCGTGAGGGATTCCGATAATGATCAAAATATATGATTATTCAATTAACAATACGGGTCATATCATATCATATCATATCGGAGGAATGCTACTAATTGTATATAAATTATTTTTTGGATTAGGGCATGTTCTGTCTGGTGGAAAATGTAATAAAGGAATAAGAAAATGGTGATTTTTTTATATTATATTGTGATCTCTTTTTCTTTTATCATATACTATTTTGTAAGGTAAAAAATAGATTTTTGGCATGACGGAAAATATTATCAGTACTCTAAACCCAAAAAAACAATTACTACATTATCATAAATTAAAATGAAAATATAAAAAGATTGTCCAAGATAATCTTTTCCATCATAACAGATGAAAATCCATCATATAAGACATGAAAATGAAAAAAGAAATAGTGAAAACTATAATTTTCCCTCTTTTTCCGTCAAAGAAAATACAGCCGTTAGTGTAATTTATATATAAACCTTGAATAATCTCCACCTTGACTTGTTTGTTTGCAAACTGATCAGCTGCAGTTAATTAAACTAATTATGCTTGGCTCTTAATTTGTGCTTCTTACATAGTATTCCGTCTCAATATATATATAGCTAGTCTTTGTTTCTTTATTTGGTCGTTCCGATAATATATTTCATATCCAAACTAAAAATAAATATAACTCAAGCCGCATAATAAATACTTTTTCGACATATTTTTAAATTACACGATATGTAATTGTCGGTTAAAAATTACCTAATTTGACAAAAAAAACCTTTAATTTTTTTTTCTAATTTAAATATAAACATTTTATTTATTTATTTATTTTTTTTTCGTGTCGAACCGTCTGAGTGCATGTTAGATGATGATGATGATATGAAACTTAAAATAGGGGCATGCATAAATGAAAATGGGTTATGACTTTGGGCTTTAAATAGACAAATACTGTACTTGATCCAAAAACAAAAAAGCCCAAGTCCTCCTTCTTCCTCTTATTTTGCGGCCTTATTTTTCTTTCATAATTAAAACTACACTATGCATTATAAAAAATAAAAAATAAAATAAAAAAGGTTAATTGACTGTTTAATCAATCAGTAATCGACGGCTTCAAAAAGCCAATCACTCGATTTTTTAGAAGCACCGCATTAGGAGATGGTTGATCAATGGTTTGGTGGTGATTCTTGTAATTGTTGAACACGTCTTTAAACTAGTAAATTCATGCGCTCCAATATTATAATCTCAAATGACATCTCATATTGAATCAATGGAACGTATCAACGATATTTCCTATACTCTTTATGGATGATTGGTTAGTTTTCATTTATTTATTTTTGTTTCATATACTCTTATGCACATTAAAAAAAATAAAAATCCTTTCATTTTATAATAGTCACATTTCTTAAAAAAATGGTTCATCTAATCCTTATATATATACTATATTTTTCTTTATATTTATTAATAATCATGTTTCTTTTATTTTTACTAGCATTAATTTTAAACGAGGGTATATTTTTTTTTCCTTTTATTTTGCATAATTGAAAAGTACATTTTATTTTTGTTACCTTTCATTTTTAAATAATTTTAAAAAGTACTGGTATTAAAAAAATGTGAAAGGGATATAGTCCACGCATATCTTTCATCTTTTTATATTTTAAGTAGTCTGTTTCCCGTGTGATGTACGGGGAGTACTTTATGATGATATTGTGGCAAATAATATAATGGTGTATTTAAATTTATTTACACAATACCTAAACTGATATGTATATTTAAACTTAATTTTAAAATTAAAATTAAACTATTTAAGTAGACAGAATTGAGAATTTATTCAATTACTATTTTCTTACTCTTCATCTCCATATACTTTCAAACAGTGAAGGACACTGAGCTTAAAATATAATGTTCCCTTTCATAAACTCAAAAAGAAACGGTGGAGAAGGCTTAATGCTTATGTGATAAGGTCTTAACTTTGAATTTTTCGTGGTGAAAGAAGTTGAATCTAATTGTAAGGGGAAAAAATTCAATCTATTAGTGGAGAGTATTCACTCGATCAAATCAACCCAAAAATTGGATTAGTCGATATTGTTTTTCGTACGATGGTCTATATATAATTAGATTCCAATACAACTACTTTATGAATAAATTGTTTCATATTAAATCAATTTTTGATACAATTACTTTAAATGCAACCCATAATTTGAGATCTTATAGTGCCGCTTCACAAATTAGTGTTCAAAGTAAATGAGATAAATTTGACAATTAAGAATATGAAACAAATTGTAAACGACATCATCATGATGGAATTGAAAATCTATGAACAATTACTATATTCCCGAAAAAAAAAACAATTACTATATTTAATATTTTTTTTAATATAATTGACATATACAATAAGAACTATAATTGAAAAACGCCTCACTATGATATTTGAAGATATCAAAATTTGATTTATTACATTCATACTTTGACCAAATCGATGAAATTCGTCAAATATAAGCATCCTTATTTTTTTTCAAGATTATGTAAAAAAGGTATTGATATATTAAATTTACTCCAAAATATTAAATTGTCAGTTTTTTTTTTTTTTTTTTTTTTATAAAATAGTAATATGCATTTTGAATAATCATTTTTTTTTAAATAATTATTAATAGACTGCATGCACTGCTGTCAATTTTTATGATAAGCTTATATACAAATTAAAATCTAAATAAAATGAGAATGATAAACAAACTTCACACTTAGCTTATTGTATGAAATAGATAAATGATAAAATAAAAAATAATCATATCATATACATTTTGCATCACTTCTCTGTATAATACATTTGTATAGATTTCGAAATAAAATATTTTGTGCACTACCATTCTACCAAAAATATAAAATAAACGATGAGAGTTGAGATTAAGAAGGAAGATCGGCACCTAACCAAGCAACTGATTCAATTTCAAAAAATAACTTGAAAAAAAATATTAATATGCCATAGAAATTATCTTCAAATAATAATTTTATAAGTATTCCTCAAGTTTCTCTGGCTGCTTTCCAATGTCAGAGTATAATCTTAATTCAGCCGTCTGAGGGATTTTCTACTTGTACTCTGCATATGGGCATACAAACAACAAAATTTTCATATAATTATTTAAATTGGTATAGACTATGCACACGTGCACGATTTCCTCCAAAAGAAAACACATTTTTTATATAAGTTTGTGAAATGGCACAAATTAAATGTTTGAATTTGCATCTTATATTAGTTGAACTGTTGAAATTTATATGATCTTAAGACCCCACTCTTGGTTAAATTAAATTTGTTTTTTTTCTTCAGCTACGTTCGTAAATTTTGTTTCACTCACTTCCTGCAATTCCCCATGCCGCCAATAACATATTGGAGGTCAAAAAACCTTCAATTTTTCCTGATTTCACCTAATTGGAAAAAGAAAAAGAAAAAGAAAGAGACTCAAGTATTTGAGATCTTTTCATAAGTTTCACCTGCAACTGTAAATAATTCTTTAATGTGCATGAAAATAGAAAAATATGCAACACATCTAATCCAAAATTGATCATATGAAAATAATGTAAGGCACCTTAATATTGTTTTATTTCTCTTTCCCAAATAGAGGCCCCATTGTTTCCATGAAGTACCCGACCTTGCACGACACCATGAATCATGGGAGCTACCAGAATCATCTCTAACGCAATTTCTGCATACAAAAAACATGAAGCACTGTCAACTTCAATTTGTGTTTTTTGAACAGTAAAAAAAAATTAAAAATACAAACGAATGTTGTGCGGCGATGGTGATGGAAGATGGGATGATAGATTGTGCAAATGCACATTCATATGTATATATACTACAATATGGAATATGAAAGGTTGAAAATTCGAATTTTAATTTTCCTCGTGATATTGGTTCTGCAAAAAGTTTTGAAATACATTGGAAATAGTATTTCTCAACTGTCCATTGCAGCATTGGTTTTCAAGATAAAAGTGTAGCTGAAATAATTAATGAATCTTTTCTTTTACAATAAAAAATATAAGTATTGAAATTAGTGTAGCAATTTGGGCGGGAAAAAAAGTTGTGAAGTTGTTTTCTGTTTTAATATACTCGTATAATAGATTATTTTAAAAATATATACAATATTTTAATTTATGTTATTATACATCAAACCTTCAACCAACTTTCTGAACTTAGTCACTAATTACAATATAAAACTAATGACTTTATATTCATAATTAATTCAAATTAATATGTCGGTTTCAAATTACATGATCAAAATTACTCCCTCACCCTCAAATGTGTGCCTATAATTTCATTTTGGTTTGTCCCTCAATATGTGCACTTTTTGTTTTTGGAAGTGGACCACAAAAATAATACTATCTTTTTATATATTTATACTACATATGTACCAATTTTAATATCCATATGATTCAACCTCCATTCATAATATGTGAGACAATAAGAATTTACGAGTGTTGTTTTTTTTTTTTTATCACGTATTTAATACTTCGTGATAATTGATTGTGCGGAATATTGAAGTATTTCTTTTTTAAAAGATATTACCGATATATTAAAATGTGCTAAAAAAAACTAGTCACGAGACATTAAAAAATATTTTAATTAGCGAGTTGCATGCATAATTCTGGATCCGTACAAATATTATGAGGGGAAGGTGACCGTACGCATTAACTCAAATAATTACAGTATTGGCACATAATAATAATAATAATAATAATAATAATAATAATAATAATAGGACAAATTACAGTATTGACTAATGTTCTAAAAGTCGCTAGACGCTAGTCGGGCGGTGAAGGGGGGACTAGTGCCTAGGCGGGGCCTAGGCGGATTAGAAATACAAGCTTACTTTTACTATTTTTACATCATATCATCAGTTAGAAGTTATATCAACACATATTCTTCATAATTTTATTACCAAATTTATGATAAAAATATTAAATATGATATTTAAATGACAAATTTCATAGTATTCACATAAATTTCATGGCCTAGTTGTCATAAGTATTGGTTAGTTCAGATTTAAAGACAAATTAAACTTTAATCCGACGATAATTAGGTTGTCGCTAAGCGCCTAGGCGGATTTAACATTAGTCGGGCGGTGGGGTGCCGATTAGCGCCTAGGCGGGGACTAATCGGGTCTAGGCGGGGACTTTTAGAACACTGGTATTGGCACATAACTTATTAGCTTTCAGAATATGCTTCCACGGGAATCCGACGCTTGTAGTTGTAGATATATATTCACATTTATTTATATTACTATTTATTACTAGTATATAAAATCATAAATTAACGATTTGTATAACAAGAGAAACAAACGGAAAATCCTGAAAACGCAGAGCGGAGCTTCTTTCACTATTTTCCAACTTCGATAAAATCTACGCCTCCCTTCTCTCTCTCTCTCATGCTCCTACCTTGAATTTGATACAGAAAACATGGCGAGGATAGTTCCCATGGCATCATCAATTAAACCCTCGCTCTCCTCTCTCAAGGTTTCTGCCACTGCTCGCTTCGCGCTTCCTCGCTCCACCCCTAATTTCTACCGTAGGGTCTCTTCATTGCATCTATCCAGCGGTATGCTTTTCCGCTTCCTTACCCCTGATTTATGCGACTTTTCACTGATTTCCCTTTGCTTTTATATTTCTTGTGTATGAGATTCGTTTTTTTTTTTCGTGCTCTTGATTTATTCGAGTAGCTCTGTATTGGAATTGAAAGTAATAATCTTAATTGTGAAGATAGTGTATGGGGTTCATTGAGTTTGTATGTGTCTCACCGATTGTTGGAAACCGAGTTGCAATTTTGGGAAGAAAAGTGGTTGCTGTTGATAAGGCAACCAATGTGGGTTGGATTATTTCTGGAAACGATTTTTGTCGTGTTTGGCAGATTTTTTTTTTTTTGGCCAGCTTTATGAATTTGCTTCTAATATCTCTTGTTGAAGTATTAAAAGGACCTAGTGAGGGAACAAATGGAGAATTTATTGATTAGAAGACTCTGTATATTGTTTCTTAACTGGCTTTGAGGTAGCCATAGTTTAGTTTCTTTCGAATTCCTCAATTTTCTTTCTCCTACTATTCCTCTCTCTCTCTCTCTCTCTCACACACACACAGATGAGATATGTCGATACCAAGACTTCTAACGTCCTGACCTGATTCAAATTGGCAAAACTTTGGCTTTAAATGGTCTTTTTAATCATTATTAAGATGAGTAGACCTTATGCTTTAAGGTTTTCTTCATCAAGCTTTGTAAGAATTGCAGTTAACTCCTTTGTCGAGCATAGACTTCATAGATTTCAGTTTTGTTGGAGTAAATGGAGAGAGTGGTTTGACAAACTGGGCTGAATAATATAATTTGAAAGTGAAATCCTGCCTTTTGTTCTTTTCAATTTTAAAAATAAAAATATCAACCCTGAGAATTAGTCGTTATTGCTTTTCTCAAATTTTAGGACTGAGTATCATATCCCAGCCTAATAACTCCTACTTCAACTCTATGGTGTTGGTGGCGGAGAAAAAAAGTATTTCTAACTTGATGATCTCTACGTTTGTCCAGTAATTCCACAGCTGCAACCTTTTGGGCTTAGAACATCTAAGCTATTCAAAGAAGAGATCTGTAGCAGATCAGTAAGTGTTGTAGGACATGCAACGCAAGCAAGCACTGCTACTACACAAGAAAATGTTCTAGAGTGGGTTAAGAAGGACAAGAGAAGAATGCTCCATGTTGTTTACCGTGTGGGGGACTTGGACAGGACAATAAAGTATATTTCTTTTTATGTAGCATTTGATAGGCTGTTAATCTTGGGTTTCTGGTACCATATCTGGAGATTACTTTAGTAAAATTAAATCTTGGCCACAGATTTTACACAGAGTGTCTTGGGATGAAACTGCTGCGGAAGCGAGATATACCAGAAGAAAGATATACCAATGCGTTTCTTGGATATGGTCCTGAAGATTCTCACTTTGTGATTGAACTCACTTACAGTAAGAAATTGCCAGTATTTCTAAATTAGTCTTCTGCTGACATGGCTACATCGGAGTTACTTGTGTGGATATATATTATGCTGTTTGCAATGTTGACTAATATTCTATTTGTTGTCTTGTTGATGATCCAGACTATGGGGTTGATAAATATGATATCGGCAGTGGTTTTGGCCATTTTGGGATTGCAGTGGAGGATGTAAGCTCTCCCATTTTATATAATCATGCTGCAGATTCTTTCGGAATCACACATTATTTGTTGCACCTCATTGTTGAGCACAGTAGAACGGCTTTGAAACATCTGATTTCATTCATTCTACTTTCGCTTCTATTATCTGAATATGCAATTTTGTGTTGAATTCTCAAGCATTCCAGTTATAACACAACCTTTGAATGTTTCGAGATTACAGTATTCCCAATTTTTAAAGCAATACACTATGTCGTTCGACTTGTTCCATTGATAAAACAATGTTGTATTTGTGGTTCATATTGAACGGACTTTAATGAGAAAAAAATTAGTGATGTTGTAATTGCAACTTTTCTGGAAGCCGTTTGAAAGTGTGAATTAGGGTAAACGTTGTGCAAGTGTTTTACACGGTAACTCGTTTTTGTTCCAAAGCAGATTGGATTTTATGACAGTCTTCTAGTTCTCTTGAGAATTCTCCTAATCCAAAAAGATTCTTTATTTCACCAAGTCTCTTGTCTTCCCTCTCACTCACACATGGACAAGCCTTGATAGCTGTTTCTAAAAATATACAAAGTTTCGTCATACAAGCATTGGATTTGCAGGTAGCAAAAACTGTAGATTTGATAAAAGCCAAAGGTGGCAAAGTGTCAAGAGAACCTGGGCCAGTCAAAGGTGGCAATACAGTGATAGCATTTATAGAAGATCCCGATGGCTACAAGTTTGAACTTTTGGAGAGAGGTCCTACTCCTGAGCCATTATGTCAAATTATGCTTAGAGTAGGAGATCTAGATCGCGCAATTGAATTCTATGAGAAGGTATGAATTTTATGTGTTTTCAATTAATTCAAATTCATGAATTCTTAAATGATTTATCATGTTGTTTCATTTTTCTTGTGTTATTTGCAAAAGCTTAACTTGTCACAATTTATAGGCTTATGGCATGGAGCTTCTTCGCAAGAGGGACAATCCTGAATACAAGGTAGAATTGTTTTTCTCGTTCAAATCTAGCTGGTAAAAAACTGCAATTAACAGCTAATGTATGCTGGCCTACAGCTCTCTTTGTATGTTTTCTTAAAGTTCCATGTAGCAGAGTCCTGATGCAGGGAACAGAATTGGTTTTGAAAATAGTCACATGTAGAGCAATTTTCAGTTGATATAAATTTGTTGAAAGTCGATAGTATGTAGAATATAGCTGCTGTAACAACTCTTTCATTTTTCTTCTTCTTGCATTTACTGAATATTTCTCTTTATCTTGGAGTTCTGAGTTGAGCTGATTCCACGCTTGAATCATGTCATGTCATGTCGGTTTATCCATTAAAATTTATCCTAAATAATGATGTGTACTCAGGAGAGTATTTTGTTGTCTTTGCAGTATACAATTGCAATGATGGGGTATGGCCCTGAAGATAAAAGTGCTGTGATGGAGTTGACATACAATTACGATGTTACTGAATATGACAAAGGCAATGCTTATGCTCAGGTTCTTTGTTTCTCTGTTTCTTCATCTTCTGCAACTTTCACTTTGTTGTATGCCAAAGGCATTGCTTTAACATCTGAGTGACTGACTATATCTTGCAGATAGCTATAGGAACAGATGATGTATACAAAACTGCCGAAGCAGTAAAGCTATTTGGAGGCAAAGTTACCAGAGAACCTGGGCCTTTACCCGGTATTAGCACCAAGATCACTGCATGCCTCGATCCTGATGGTTGGAAGACGGTATAGTCCTTACACACGCAGTTTATTTGTGTTCCTACTTTTCTTACAAAAAGAAAGATTTCTTCCAATTGGTGCTTAGCTTTTGTGACTGATTTTTGGATATCTATTATTCCTTCCAGTTTTGAGCTGACTATTGGCATTTCAAATTGCGGGTTTAAGATATAGTGTGTTACAGATAATAGGCTATCATAGTACGTATATGAGATGGTCAATTAATTCTAGATTGCTGGACTCTGCTATCCTGGCTTGTTGTAATCACATTAAAAAATTTCTTTAAGATGTAGCCAGTCAAAATAATTAAACTCTCTTGCATAAAAAGTAGTCAAATAAAGCATAGTAGCGTAAGTAGGCTAATATTTGCTGGTATGTGTTCTACAATTTGTCACCAGGTACTTGTTCCTCCTTTCTTGTAACTATTACCTGATTAAAATTGACTGAGTATTAAAATTTTCATGTAGTTTATGTTTGGATTCAAGAAACGAACCTTGGGTTTCATTGTATACTATGTTTTCAGTTCTCTCCATACTGCTGACCAAGCTGGACTTGTGGCTTCATATATTCTAAGATGTTAAATATTTTTTGGATTTCTCATAATTTATTTTAGAAAAGAAATAAGTCTATTGTGTAAAATTCGATTTATGACTGCAAATAGAGGCATGGGCTGTGCCTCGTTTTCTTACATGCTTTATGAATTCGCACCTGAAAATATTCGGTTATTTTGTTTTATCTATTTAAAGCTTAGTATATAATTATATGCGAATCTTTGCAGGTTTTCGTTGATAACATTGATTTTCTGAAGGAGCTGGAGTAAGCTACTTGTACACAAAATTATAATTCCAGTCAGCAGACAAAAGCCTCAGAATGAAAATTCGGAGTTGTTCTACTCAGATAAAAATGTGGGTGAAAACATATATTGGGTTCGGTTTTGTAGATTAAGTTACGGAGCTTCTCGGGTCACAGTAGTAGCTGGAGAAGGCTAGAATCTGATAAACCTAAAAATCCCATCTTTTGATGCCCTGTGCAAAATTCATACAGTAAATTTATTTATGTGTCCATTATTAGAAAGTATTACTGGTAACTTATATTGAATAACTGGCCAGTTTTTTTTGGTGAATCGATCACCCTTTTCCGAATTTCCTTGTTCCAGTAAATTTAGCCATTATTGGTGTATAGTTTACATCCAAATTGCTCCCTTATAGCTTGAAGTCGGTGATGGTCAATTGTAAAACGTGTGTGAATGTTATAAATTGTGTAGGAAAGGAAAAAGTTTCTACAACTTTTTGTTAAGAATCTCAAAGCTGACCTAGTTGGTCTGGGTTCTTTCAAGATTTAGGTTTGGCCGAAAATTCTGGACCTAGCTGTTGAGGTTTTATTAAGTTTTCATGTGTATTTTTTTGCTTGTTTAAAGGGGCTAAAGAACCTCTTTGCCGCTCTTCCCGCCGCAGTCCAAATCTACTCAATTTCGACTGATCGCCACCATCAATGAAGGAGCTCCGACTATTCCTTTCCATTCATTTGGAGTGAGACATTTTTTATTCTTTTCATCTTTAAAGAACATGATGAAGCAACATTTTCCTATTATTATTATTATTTTTTATCCAAGAGAAAACACCCTGAATCAAACAAAATATTAAAATGTCATACATATATTATCAGAAATGCTGCTCTACCCATTGTGTGCACACTTAATGTGTCCACTGTTGGTGTCGCAGCGCAGTGTAGCATTCGTAATTTTTCTCATTTAGGATTCAATTTTTTTTGTAAAGTTTAATTTTTAAAGTATATATTTATATAATTTCTGTATTTATAGCATTAACACGACATTTGTGAACATATTAAATATGTTTAGGTGGGTATTGGAACATTACAACACACTCTTATACGACTTAATTAAGCATACCACACTCTTATACTATTTAGTTTTGTCTTAATGTGTGAAAATACCCAAAATAAAATAGTATAGTAGTTTTATACCTTACACTTTAAAACTATAAGGTTTATATCCAAAACCCAATGAAAAGACAAGCATACCCTTAATGAAATGCTAAGAGCACACCAATGAATTGCTATTGACAAGTAATTCTTTAATTTTCAAGCTTTATTTGTTTTTCTATTGTTTAAAAGAGGATTAAAATCCCATGTTTTGGCGATATGATCCAGCGCTTCTAAAAATGGTATCAGAGCCCTAGGTTTATTTGAGAATTATATTTATTTATTACTCCCTCCGTCTCGCCGAATTCGCCTTGTTTCTTTTTTGCCTTTTTTGGCACGCTTTTCCACGCTTCTCGATGATGGGTTTTAAAATGGATTTTTAAAGAATTCTTTCTTTTACGGGATACTACGAGTCGTAGTATCCCGTAAAAGAAAGAATTCTTTAAAAATCCATTTTAAAACCCATCATCGAGAAGCGTGGAAAAGCGTGCCAAAAAAGGCAAAAAAGAAACAAGGCGAATTCGGCGAGACGGAGGGAATATATAATATTTATTACCTAACAGAGGAGACATCAAGTAAAAATAGAACTAGACTATTGTCTGAGTTGCGAGTGTTATAGTTCATACCTCCAAATTCTGGAGGAGAACAAAACCAGAGATCTTGCTCGATTACGAGTAAGACGAGAGCATCTCGAACAGGCGGTTCGAGAGAACCTGAGCCCAGGAGAGATCCGTGCACGTAGATGGACCCTCAAGTTTTACTTAGATCGCCTCATGATAAATGCTTATCTAGAGGGGAAACTAAGACATCTTATGAGATTATCCCATCAGGATCATATCTAATGGAACTCTCAGGACAGAAGATCGGCCCTAATTTTGTAGAGAGTACTCCGGATCCGGCCAAAATCTCTATGGATTTACGGGAAATCCAGAAGACAGTGCAAAATTATGGCAACAACCTATATGGAGTACCTCAAAAGGTGGAGGAAATATCCAGCAAACAGGATGTCATACTTGACATTCTAAAGGATATCCAAAAACGGGTGGAGAAACTGGAATCACAACCAAGTTCCAGTCGAGCCAAGAAGGGTTTCTTTTCAGACGAACAAAAAAGATACCCGTTACCAATAAAAGAGGTTGAAAAACGCAACCCAAAATTGGAGCTGATTACTAGAATGATCCGAGGTGAAAAAATATGAATAACCTCGAAAGTTACGGACTAGAAGATCTACAAGAATTAGCAGATTCTTTTGCTAACATGAAGGTGGTGGATCTCAAGATGGCCGAATCCGAAGGAGACCCATCAGGAGGTGACCCACAACCTCCAAAGAATTCTCATGATTTTGAGGCTGGTCCAACCTATCATCAAAGAACTGGTGATATTGCTGAAGATCAAGTCAAGATTAACGCAAGGAGAACAAGATGGAAACATAACACTCCTGCTGAAAAAACAACCTTGGAGCCCATCCATCCATATGGAGTCATTCTCAATATCGATGAAATCAATTTCAAAGAAAGAGAGAAAGTCATTGATGACTGGGCAGCAACGATGAGGGTTGCAGGATCAACCCTCGACATGGGCAACGAGGGATTCATCAAGTTCCTCGAAATAAGTCTCGCAGGAGTCGCAAAGACTACGTGGGACGAAGTCATAAGCAAAGAAATTAAAAATTTGTGCTTCAGCAGTGAGTCCTCTACAGAGAAGACTCAAAATATGGATACCATCCTAAAGAATCATTTCTTGGGAATTGGTTATTTCGGGACTTTTGATGAAGAGAAAAAGAAGAAATACTCAATGGCTCTTCTTAATCTAAGACTCGCTGTCTTAGATCAAAAGTCACTCAACAAGTTTCTGCAGCTCTTCACAGTCTATCAACATCAATCAAAGATTAGTGATAGTTTTTGTAATATCCCGGATTTTCTTATTAAAAAATTAGCTTTTATTATTATTATTATTATTAGTATTATTGAAATCTATTGTAAGATAATATACCTCATTAAAATAATTCTTCAAATAAGTCTACATGTAAACCTAAGTGTATATGAATAGAAGTAAGGATATTATATATATATATATATAGATAGATATAATTCTTCTAATTTCTAGTAATTTCAAGATGAAGGAATTCCATAATTTTTTTTAATGTGTACATTAGTAAGCATATAGCTAGAATGATTTCAAGATTTTAGGTAATATACATATAAAAATACAAGTATGTATATGATTAGATATATTCAACATGTTATATTTATATAAATATAGTACATACGTATATATACATATCCACTACTCAATTAAAGATATTACCTAAATTAGTAAATGGATAATAGATAAAGGTATGCATGAACAAATCTTGCCAAGTCAATAGGCTATACTACTAGACCTATTATGTGTTTTACTAAGATTAAATAGCATGGATGAATTGGTCTATAGTTGATGATAATTCTTAGCTATGTCGATGACTATGCCGATGACTAGGCAGCAAAATTTCCTATAAATAGAGGGATGCAGAACCTTATTAATTCACATTCTCTTCCATCACCTTTAATATATTCACTTTAGTTTCCAGAAAATAACTATCAATTATAGTAGTAGCAGTAAGGAAAATAGTAAGAAGAATTTGTGGCGTTCGAGATCGGGAATTTGAGTTATTGTGATATTTCAAGTTATAAGGTGAGGCTTTATTCTTCCAAAGTATTATTTGAGTTAGTAAGCTATGATAAAATGGGATTATCCATGAAAATATTTTAATGTGTTATTACATGTTTAAGGCTCTTATAATGTATGCGATCGGGTCTTTCGGTTGGTCTAACACACTAATCGAGAGGCTGTGCGCACAGTTAGAAATCGTTGGGTTGATTACCAATTGATTCTAACTCGAGAGGAGAACCTCTGGATAAAATATTTCATTGTCTCCAAATCATGGCTCCATTTGAAAAGGAAAAAGGGATCCGACGGTGGTAATGTCCCGGGATCAATATAAAAGTAACATGGTAATACACATGCGCGCGCAATCATGAAAACAAGGTTTTGTGTGCATGGAAGTAAATGATTTCAAAACCCTTCTATGTATACTTTATTATCATGGATATTCTTTTTATGAAAAATATTTTTGGCACAAGCCCACTGTGTACATTAGTACTCAGTCTGCAATTCCTTTCTAAATGTTTTGCAGATTAAGGAGCTGGTGGAACAGGCGAAGCTGGAGAGGACAATTGTTGTTGCTAATGTATAATAAAAGCTTCCGCTACGCCTATAAATAAAATCTCTATGTTTTCGTACACCACGAGTCATATATATAATATTACGGGTACTCAGACAAATCGGCTAGTATGGGTTGTTCGGCTTAGCCAAACCCATAGTTTGAGCTGTATGTCCCGATCCCGTATTTAAATATTATATTATTTTATGTCTACGGGTATTCAGACACAGGCGGCCGGTACGGGCAGTATGATTTATCTACCCCGTAGTTCGTGTTGTGGGTCCCGATCCCGTATTTAATTTTTTAATAATAGGATTAAATATCCCCAAGCCATGAACCCCTTTCTAACCCTGCTTCTTAATTCCAATCCCTTGCCACGTCCCGGCATACGTGCCTTCCCTCGGGAACTGGGGCGTGACAGTTTTGCAAAGGAAATTTTCTTCTTAAAATTTCCTAACCCACAGAGAGAGATGTTCATTCGTGATTACGTTCCTGGTAATTACGATGGCGTCGGAAAAAGGATGTCCTATGTGCACACCAAGCTTACAGAATGGTGTCAACAAGCCACAACACAAAAGAACATTAAGAAATTAAAGAGGATCAACAAGGCAGCCCCCCTAATTGTGAAGATAATGATCTCCCAACGATCATTGGAGAGGATCCTGCTAGCTACAAAAAAAGCAGGAAGAATAGGTATCAACCCTATTCCAAAGATAGAAGATCCAAGAGAGGATCTTGGAAACCAAGGACGATGTGGTTTAGACAGAAGGCTAGATCATAGAAATGCGGACAAAGAAGCGGTCCGTCAAAAAGTAGGTTTCAGCCCAGAGGTACCAGTTCCAGCAGACCTCAGGAGAGATCACATGCAAAGAAAACTTTCCGAAAAGCTCATACTAGAGCTAACAAAAGTTTTAAAGATTGCAACTGCTGGACATGCGGTGTAGCAGGACATATTTCTACAAATTGCCCAGAAAACAGGCAGATGAGGAGATTCGAGTCAACTCCTAACATCGAAGACGCGATCTACTTTCAAGATCTCGTACAAGTTTACCAATTTGAGGATATACCCTCAGATGAAAGTATTTACGAACAAGAAGAAGTCTTTAGTAGTGAAGGAGAGTATGATGGATTCACTGATTTAGAATCAGACTGAACAAGAGGTTCATCATTAGGAATGTGAGAATCGAACTGGCTATTTAAGCCGGACGATGATTTCACAAAGCCAGATCAATAAGATCATGAAGAAGAGTCTTAACATACAAAAGTATCAAGGCTTTACAGCAGGAAGCATAGATTATGCTTTAAGGAATTTCAGTCTCAAAACCAAAAAACATCATATTGTTTATGGTATTTCGAGATGAGAAATGGCACTCCCAATTGAGCTCACAGTGAATCAAGTAGAGATGCAATTGATTCCAACCAGTGATATCAAGGAGGATCTTGAAAAGATGAAGCCGGAGATTGCAGAAAAAGATAAATTGGATACATATTGGAGCCATCCAATTGGTACTCTAATCAACAATTTTCACATGAGTGGATTCTCCTATCGACATCGCTATTTGTGATAAGCGAGTCAGAAATCTCAAGGATTCCGTGATGGGAACCATTGCGGGAAACTTATGTGCTGGACATGTGATTGACATTATATATCCTAAGATTGCTTACAATCTTAACGACACCGACTTCAGCAGAGCTCTGACGCTTTATCAGGACTTCAAGAGGAATAAGCTGGTGGAAGGGGGGAATAGACCTTATTCCATCACGTATCAGGTATCATATGCGCTTTCTAACTCACATCATACTGAGTTATTCCTTGGAAAACAGTTCATCGAGAAACCAGATATTTTCAAGAAGGTGACAACGGCGATTTGCCCCGACAGAGTCGAGATTCCACGATTAAGAAATGTGGATATGCAAATCCAATACAGAGTAGTTATAAGGCATGATCAAAGCCTTAGACTACAATCTGGAAGATTGTCATTTCAAGGGGATAAGATTACTTCTCAACCAATGGGGAGAAGTCTTATTCAGCAAAGTCAAGAGGCTCAGGGTTTTTCAAATGCTCCGAATAACCATAATGACGGCTATTACTATCAAATGTCTGGAAGGATGGAGAGGAGTAACCATTAGATTTGATACTACAAGATGAGAAACCAATTCCTATCTCGAGCAACCAGAAGTCCATCATTGTAAAGGAACTATCGAAATAGGAAGATGGACAGTCGCGATCAAAGGATGCGCTGGAAGAGAGGAAAATATTCTCATCTTAGGTTTGGATTTTCTTGAAAAATTCAAACCATGGAGACAAGAAGAAGGAGGAATGATGGTCACAGTCAATGAGAGAAAAATATTGATCTAATGACTAGCCCCTTCTCAATATACATTCCTATTGGAGTGTTATACGAGAAATATAAGGCGGAAATTTTGCTGCTTATATTGATTCAGGTGCAGGAATATGCACATCAAAGCGAGAAATCTTCCCAACAGAAGTCGGAGAAGATCTACCTCGGATTGTAGGGAGAGATTTTTCCAAGAAAATCTTGATTCTAACAAAATGAGTCAAGATGGTGGAGATTTTAATTGGAGGAGCTGGACAGACGCCTTGATATAAGGTTAGAACTCCCCCAATTTATTTTCATGATACATAAGTAGATATCCTATTGGACAATAATTTCTTGCAGATGTTCAAAAGATATATGCAAGATAATGAGAAACAACGATTAGTGTTCACAACACAATGTGATCACAAGATCATTGTTCAAAGGTTAAAAGCAGCATTTAACAGACAAATGTCATTAGCCTTTCGCAGCAAGCGTGGTGATGAAGGACAACTTCAACACCCAAAAATGCAAGATCAAAGAAGGTTCAATGATGCCTTATTGAACTACAGACGAAGAGGAGGACTTATCGACAGCGAAGTTGAGGACAACGAAGCTGAGATTCAAATCCTAAATGTATCTTTAATTTCTAAAGATATTGAGAGTGATACACAGGTGTCACTGGAAGATGTCAAAAGGAAAATTGTAAGGTGTTACAATGAGAATCCTTTGGCATGGTGGGAGAAAAATTAACTCAGAGCAACCTTAAAGGCAAAGCCGGACAAGGTGAACGAGTTTGTTAGATTCAGGCCAATCCTGATGAATCTTAAAGATCAATAGGATATGAAAGAGATTATCAAGGAACACCTTGATATGAAGTTAATCGAACCAGGTAACTCGCCATGTAGTAGCCCAGTCTTCTTGGTAAGAAACCATGGTGTGATCAAAAGAAATAAACCCAGACTCGTTATTAATTATAAAGGTATTAATGACATACTTGAGTTTGATGGTTATTTCATCCCAAGTAGAGAACACCTTATTAACTGCATTGAAATGCTAAGGTTTTCTCCAAGTTTGATTGCAAGTTAGGTTTTTACCAGATTCGCATGGAGGAAAGTAGTAAGAAGTTTACAGCCTTCTCTATGCCGCAAGGGCATTATGTTTGGAATGTGATGCCAATGGGGTTAGCAAATGCACCCCAAATATTCCAGAGAAAGATGGATAATCTTTTTAAAGATTACTTCTCTTTCATGTTTGTTTATATTGATGATATTCTCATAACATCAAAAGATATAAATGAACACGTCAAACATCTTGAGATTTTTGCGGATGTTTGTTATAAGGCAGGATTGATACTATCAAAAAGAAGACAGTCATTGCAACCCGAAAAATGGAATTTTTGGGAATCGAGATTGATGAATCGGGAATAATTCTACATGACCATATTGTCCAAAAGGTCAAGAATTTCTCGGAGGATGTAAAGGAGAAAAAACAACTTCAAAGTTTTCTAGGAGTTGTTAATTTTGCAGGAGCATTTATCAAGAATCTTGCAAAATACAGAAAGGTTTTCAGCCCGTTATTGAAGAAGGATGTTCCGTTTATCTGGACAGATGAACATCGTAAAGGAATGAGAGATTTAAAGGCGGTTTGTGAGAACCTCCCAAAACTCTCAATACCACAAGACGAAGACAATCTGGTCTTGTATATAGATACTAGTGATCACTGGTGGGCAGCAGTGCTTATAAAGATCACTCCCACTGGGAAAGAACCTTGCAGATATTGCAGTGGATTATTCCAAGATAATGAGGCCGTCCGATGGCACATTAACGAAAATGAATTCTTTGCAGTTCGAAAGGCCTTTAAAAAATGGCCTCTATTCTTATTAGCAAAGAAATTTATTTTGAAAGTTGATAACACACAAGTTAAAGCTTTCTTAAAAAACAAGATAGACTCAAAACTTGAAAATGCTAGATTACTAAGATGGCAAGCTGAATGTCAATATTTTATATTTGATATTATCATTGTAAAATCTCATGAGAATGTTCTTGCAAATTTTTTAACAAGAGATGGAGCCAACTGAAGTAAACTCCATCATGATTGCCATGAAACATCTCAGGAAAGATCTTGAGATGCTTTCAAGGGAATGGGACGAGTGTGTTTTGAAGGCTGAACAAGCTGGAAAAATACAAACTGTTGATAACGAAAGTCTCCAACAGAATCCAAGTATTCAGGCTAGTACAAACAAAGTGCTGGAATGCAGTTTAAGAGCCACTCATTCGGGCTTCTAGGGTGGTTCCGGTTACCCCAGAAAAAGAAGCGTTTCGGTTGCCGGCCCCTATAACGGTAGCAGAGGATTCAAATACCTCTTGCACGAGTCCTAAGTTGGTAGCATCTTCAGATCTATTGACCCAAGGAAAAGATGATACTCATAAGTCAAATTCCGAGCCATCATGTCAATCCAGCACCTCTGGGGTAAAAAATGGAGAGATTAATCTTAGGCCAGGGACAGACACTTCTAAGATTAATACCGATTTACAAGTTTCTTCCTACTGGCAGGCTTATCAAGCTAGCTGGGAAAAGTTGATTACAAGACGAGAAATCAATCCAAGTAAATCGGTGGTTGATATCTCAGGGAAATATCCCGAGTGTGGATGAAACCAGGTGCCAATCCACACAAAGTCAAACAATGGTATGAATTCGGAGCACTGGCTTCAGTTTATACTATTTCACCAGCGTTTACCGAGTTCAAGAATCTACCAAAATGGATTCAAGAAACGGTTTATGATTCGTGGGCTAACAACGAACAACTTAGCCGCGGAGATGTTCTAGAGCTATACTTCATTAGTGCAGCCCCAAAACCAGAAGGAAAAGGGAATCATGAAGCCATCCACTATATCAGGCTTCGAAGAACCGATGAGAGAGCCCTAAATAATATTTGGGTATCTAGTGGAGATGCGCCATTAGTCTCCACCATCACAGAAGATGAAATCGCAACGCGTCGAGCTTGAGGTTTTCATGAGTCTGTCTCACCGAGATGGATAAAGTCAAGTTTCCATTCAAGTTCTTTCAGAACTCTGTGAATGGATCATTCATGTTAAATACAATGACAGGAAAAACCACAAGAATTGCAGAAGAGGCTTTCGAAAGAAAAAAAAATCTGCTTTGGGAAAACAAGCTTGTGACGAGTAAAGAAACTCATCGCAGTATTGTAATATGACTCACTATGGGAACTGGATCAACCATATCTGTCCAGCATGCCCAGTCCAGAAGGAGCTAGAGTTTGGCAAAGGGTTCATGCCAAGGGCAGGAAGAGCTCGAGCCAACGACAAGAAGGAATCAAGGGAGCCACCAAAAGGTAGGATGCCAGGTCCCCAAGAAAAAATTAGGTGACCGACACAAGATGATAGAGTCATGTGACTCTATAATGGAGGAACCTCACCAAAAAAGAAAACGACAAGGGTGAGTGGAAATGAAAAGGATTCCCACTAAAAGAAATACACGGTTCAAAATCATATTAAACCGTGAAGTGGGAAAAGTCTTAAAAATACACGGTTCAAAATCATATTAAACCGTGAAGAAAGAAGAGTCTTGAGAGTCTGTACTCAAGAAAATGACATTTCACTAATTTTTCGGTGGAATTCAAAGTGGAGGACCCCAACTTCACATGCCACCTTCAATAATTGCTGCTTTCGGTGGTGATTGAAGAAGAAGGACCCATGCATCACATGAGAGCAAGCTGGCGTCGGTGTAAAAAAGAATCCGATGCAATAATTCAAGGAAGAGAGGTCTCCAACCTCTATAAATAAAGACGAGCGAAGGAATCAAAGATCATCGATCATTTTTTTAGCTTTCTTCAAAATAAACTTTGTAATAGTTTTAAATTTTCTAGTGTATGAGTGTTTTTTCATTCCGCTACCATAGGTAGCTAAACAAGTTTGTCTCCTCTCTAAAGGAGATATACTTATGTAATAAATATTTTATAATTCCCCAATAAAAGTTCGGGCTTTTGCTCATTACCTTCGTATTTAAATTTTTGTTTACCAACAATTTCTTAGCCCGTAGTGAGTCCTTGCTCAGTGCTCTGAGCAGTTATCATAATTCCTGGAGTGTTGCTCGGATTGATAATTGACGAAGGCGAGGCTGATCACTGCTAAGGAATTCGCGACAGGAAACCATACGGTGCTTCGGGTGGTTGGACGTGGTCTGTAAAACTTTTGGCGAAGAAGATCCGCAGCAGTGAATGTATGAAGTTGGTATGTATTAATTTATTTACGGAAGTATGATGAACCTATTATTATTCCATGAGGAATTAAACAAATGATAAACAAATACTTAAAAATAGTGTTTTATACAAGAAAGGGGTATTGTTGTCCTTTTACTACAAATTGGGTATGAAACTTATATAATTAAAGTGGTGGGTATAAAACTTAGGGACACACTTGGGTCAGCCAGAGGCACTGTGCGGCCGGCTAAAACACTGACACTTTTATTCGTGTATATTAACATTTTTCTGTATAAAGATTGACACTTTTAAAAATTGACATTTTATTCGTAAAATAATTATATATAGATTAACATTTTTCTGTATAAAGATTGACACTTTGACCCGACCACACTATATGGCCAACCTCACATAAATTTTTGTCTAAAACTTATATACTTATTCATTTTGGGTATATTTAAAGTTCACCTTTTAATTTTTGTTCAAATAATAATAATAATAATAATTAAAAAAAAATCAAAAACAAAAACATGAATAAGTTGACACCTTCCCTGCCACCGATTTCACAAACCCTAGTGTATCTCCATGGCAACACAAAACACAGGTAATCGCGGAAACCAAAAGAACAAAAGAAAAAAGAATGATGAAGTAGAAACTGAAACGGAACCGGCAGCACAACAGCAGCCGTCCAAGAAAAAAAGTCGGAAAGAGATTGCCATCTTCGGAAATTACAGAAATTACTATGGCTATAGAGTAATCCTCTCTTCTTTTTCAGATTTCCCTTTGTTTTCTATACCTGTAATCTCTATGTTAATGTTACGAAAAAAAAAAAAAAAAAGACTTTATATGTTTACTGATGTAACAATTGATTGCCCTCTTTGTACGAATTATAGGGTTCTTAAATTTGGCAGAGTAGTATCTATTCACAATTTTGTTCTAGCTGCATTTTGTTTTTTCCTCGTGCTTATTAAATTCTACCGTATAATCATTGCTGTTGAGCTGCTGCCTGAAAAAGTCGTTATAGTGCAAAATCTGGAAATTTGATTATTGCCCTAGAAGGATCATGATCACCATATCTTAGTTATGAGTGAATTTTGGCAGAAAAACTTTAGAATATGAGAATGCAATTCAGTTAAATGTTTATTTGTCAATTATTGGCCCATTGAATGCGGAGGCTTGATTGCTTGGCTGTGGTGTTTGCAGGTTGGGTCAGATTTAGATGAAGATCCTAGACTAAAAGTGATGAAAAGGGAATGGTTTGAGGGAAAGGATTGCCTTGACATTGGATGCAATAGTGGGTTGGTCACCATATCTATAGGTAATTTACCCCTAGATTCAACTTCTTATAACTAAAGAAGAATTTGGAACATTTAAAAAAGCACTTTCGTGTGGACCAAATTTTACGAGCCTTGATCTCTGTAATTTCTCTGTCTTCTACAGCTAAGAAGTTTGGTTGCCATAGCATTCTTGGTGTTGATATTGATGGAGGTAATTGCTCCTACCTTACTGTCTTAAACGTCTTCTCACAGAACTTGAAAATATTCAGTGAATTCTCAAATTGGTAACCACTATAGAATTATTGATTCTTGAAATTTCTACCGTGCTGTACCCTTGTTTATTTTCTCCACATGAATTCTCTATTGATGTCTATTGGTGGAAGATTCCTATGTAATTTTCGACATGTGAGAGGGTTTAGTTTGAATACTCTGGGTTCTTCTTTATAATTGTTCTCTGTCGATCAGATTTATAATATCTATGCTTGGACTTTCTCATTATGCATAATTTTTAAAAGTTCTTTGAGCTTAAAATACAGTACTATGATCGAATAGTATATGATTCTAATATACATTCCTAGTGGGATTATGTAGGTTGTGGTATTTGAGTTGTGGTTACTACATAGTACAAGAGTCCAATATACATTCCTAGGGATTATGTAGGTTGTGGCATAGTAAAGTGAAGAAAATTGAAGATGCTTGGTGTTATTTGCTTCACCTGATGAGAAGCAAGTCTTGTCATATGGCCTAAGACTGAAATATAAGAATCTTGGTCCTTTCAAATTGGGTGATTGCATCTTATGCTTTGAATTGGTCTTTTTGATTGAGCTTTTTTTTTGTCTATTAGTTTAATAACCTGTGATCACTTCCTGGAAAATGAATGGATTCCTAATAATAGTTGTTCATCACATTCAGCTCGAATTGGGGATGCGAACTGGACTCTAAGAAAAATCATAAGGACAAATACACCTAAAATCACCTCCAAGACTCCAGGAGCAGCTACTGCAGAGCTGGTCAATGGCTTGGAGAAGAGTACAATTAAATCACCAGATGAGGAAACTGGTGACTCACCTCCTTCTCTGGAAAAAGACTTGCTAAAAATTGTCTCTTTTGAGAAAGGCAACTTTGTTCAGAACTGGCATCCACCACCAAATAAAAATTACCATGCAATCCTTTGGTAATAATGCTTGCTTTTCTTTTCCTCTGCCAAACTATTTACCTTTGCAAGTAATTTTCTGTTAGGAAGTCCACTCTGCAATTACTGTTAGATTATAATTTGGCAGTTGCTCTTACTGACTAGAGCTCCATGAATTCTTCTTTAAAATGAGATAAGCCATGCATGAAGATGTAAGTGAGTGAAACAGCTTGTCTTCACAACCCCGCCCGAGCTCGTATAACAGATGCTATATTTCAATTTCATGTAATACTTCTGACTGATATTTGTAATTTTTATAATGTGAATCCTTGTCTTTACACGAGAAGTCCACATTTACGGTCCCAATATTAACTTAGATATTGTGAATCGTTGCTATTACATTACATGTGATAAACATACTGAGTTTTATTTGTTCTCCTCTTTGTTTTATGCCTGATCAGATTTGATTTGCTTATTGCAGTTTAAGTGTGTCGAAATGGATACATTTGAATTGGGGTGATGACGGTGTAATTACACTATTTTCAAGAGTTTGGACACTTCTTCAACCGGTATTTCATCGTTCTAACATTTGTTGGGTACTGTTTGTTCATTTTTGAAAGTGTTACATAGGCAGCTAACTACTCTTGTGGCAGGGTGGAGTTTTTGTTTTTGAACCTCAAGATTGGACCTCGTATTATAAAAATCGTCTTGTATCTGAGGTACGCTTGTTGAAGATTGAGTAAAAATATTTAGTTTTGATGGTAGCAAATCTTCTGAAGGAGTTTCTCTATTTCCACAGACAACAGCTGCCAATTACAAAAACATTCAGATACCACCGGAAGATTTTCAGGATGTACTCTTAGACAAGGTAATACTTCTTTTTAGCTTCAGAAGATTTCCTACGCCGGTTTAAATTGTCTGCATATTCAAGTATTGACAGATTCTTGGTGATTGACAGATCGGATTTCGTAGGGTAGAGAACATAACTTCTGGCTTATCCGGCACTAAATCTGGATTTGCAAGGCCTATCCTTGCTTTCTGGAAATGATCAAGTCAAAGCATTGAAAGAAATTTTTGGTAGAAATTTACATGCTGATTCCAGCATAAAGTTGGAATTGTAAAGCTGTATGTTTTTTGTAGTCTCTTAGCTTACCCCCTTTTTCTTGTTTTATAGTTATTATTTTGGGTAACGGGTTTGTGTTTAAACTCGACACAAGCAGAGGAAAGTTAGGCGCTAAAAAAATGTGCTAGAATTTTCGTACCAAGTATAGAAGCTGAAACCAATCATTTTTGCATCTATTTTTGAAGGACGTGGATCTCTGCAAATTTCCTGAAAACAAATTCAGCTCGATCGAGAATTACCCTTTTGAGCTTTTTCTTCGTTACCTCCTTTTAGACAGCATCATTGTCATAAGTAGCAAGAAATGAGATCCACCCTCGGCTAATTCGCCATTCTCACAAACCGTCTCCACGTATAGACTACGATGAACCACCTCGAATTAATATAACTGAATTCATATTTCTGCATAGCAATATATTCATTCATTGAACTGTTGCATCGCAGAACAGTCCAGATGAAGCTTTTGTAGACTCCACCTGCCTTTGATTCGGCATCGGAGAAAAAAGCAGCACACATAAATAGAATGAATTCCTTGGCTAACAAACCACAAGAAGTAATTGGGGAATATTAAATGCCTTTGTCATTTGTATACTATACACACCACTCACTGAATCTACCAATGATGAGCATCGATCACTTGTCACCTCGATTTGCATCGACGACCACTGCCAGTACCATCTTAAACCACATTTCTCATCTACCATGGTAGCAGAGGCGGCTCAAAAGATCAGATCCTGCAAGTTTAAAAAAGAAATGGTACATTTAGAAATCATTGTTTCAATCATGATTTAGATCATGGCACAAGGGTACTGAACGATTGAACTCAAAATATTTTCACAATCAAATAGATGTGAATTAAAATTTAAACATACATGAAAATTTTCAAGAAACAAGCATGTATCTCAAATCTGACATTATTAAAGCAAAAATGGTTATCAAACACAGGAAATAAGTTAAGCACAATAATGGTCTAATTCTTTACATCAAAAAATAATATGGCGACAGAATCAAGTAACAGAGAAGTACACGAGGATGGAGAAAGAGCAGGAAAGAGAAGAGGAAGAAACAGGAGCGACCTGAAGTAGTGCACATCATTCACTTGGATGACGAGATGCGGCGTAAAGAGGAAATCCAACTACTTGAAGGAGCAGAACTTTCATTTACATGGCTATGATTAGCATTTGCTTCCATAGATAACATAGGTTTTGAAGTATTTCCTTTCCCGACAACAGCAGGAGAGAACGAAGTAGATGGTACGTGAGTATTGTTGAACACCTATGCAAACAAGCAACATGGATCAAATAACAGAGATAGTTGCACCAATCAACAAATAAACACACTTCAGTTGTATTTTTGCATGTGTGATTGCTTTACATAACAATTTATGTTTATAAGCAACAGAGATTTTTTTTAAAAAAGAAAGGCAAGGAGAGAAGCAGTTTCCCTTCGGCACAAACGATAATTACTTACTCTTCTAAATAAAGAAAAGATGGAAATTACTTACATTTCTATCAAGAGGATTGGCATGTGTAACATTTCGACTTGTTGGTGATTTGAATTGCAAGCGTACACCTGGACTAACCGCAGCATTATTTGACCTCATTCGTTCACCCAAATCAACTGGTAGAGGAGCATGACCGCCTACTGGCACCACCAAATACAATATGCAGAATTAGCTTCTAAAACTATATCTTTCTCAGGCACGGATAACTCAATTTCGTTTTTACTTAATATTCTTGTCTTTTAATTTATATTCCATGTTACCAACTTCGACTATCTCCCACATCAGAGTATGGTAGTGAAAAACATTGCATCTTCAAGACTGAAACACTAATTTCTTGTTTTTAAAAAGATTACATGTTGAGAAAAAGGGATCAATTACTTTGTTCTTGAGCCATTAAAATAGGAAGATAATGTAGTGAGCTTTATGAATGAAGAAAACAATTAAATTTTCAGCCCTACTTATCAGTAACATCACACTTTCATTTGGCTAGACTTCTCTTCTAGAAAAGATAAAAAGTTGAGAACCTTGATGTCTTTCTGCATCCATTGGAGCCACTTCACTGCTTTCTCCAGCAATTGGCTGTGGAAAGTAACAGATAGCAATATGAGATTAGTTCATCAATACCGCAAAAAGCAGCACAGGACACCTGTGAGCTATGTATATCACCTTACATAGAACTAGCCAAAACAACAATAAGAAGGAAGCTACAAAACCAGATAAAGGAAACAATCAATACCCGTTTCTGTGTTTTAGTTGTTTGTGCCTGCTGATACTTCAAGATAGTCCAGTCAAATATATAATCAAACTCATAACCTGTAGGGGGCAGCAAAAAAAGTGCGTGTTAAGATAGAAACGCAAACTGCGGAGCAGTCTGATAAATGGTCTCAAGTTCACTTTATTTAGTGATACCAAGATCGGCAATTCCCAAATGAACCTGTATAAAGCAGCTCATATACAAAGTCCTGAGATATCAGACTAGGCACTCACTTTCACGAGTAAACAGTTCTCGGAATAAGCGTTTCAAAAATCCGTAATCAGGTCGTTGGTCAAATGTCAAAGAATGGCAATAGTGGAAGTAGGAGGCAAATTCCACCGGATGGGACTTGCACAGCACCTTCAGGACAAATTTAACATTGCGTCAATACAAGAATACAGAAACCAGAAAAAAAAAAACTGATAGTTATCCAGTCATGTAAGCACCTCTATAGGAGTTGATAACTTTTTCTCACAAATCTTGTCATACTTCTGCTTCTTCGTGGCAGCTTTTAATCCTTGCCAGGGGAGGCTACGAGCAGAATTATAGTTGGTACAAAATGAAAGGCAAAATACTTTAAGTACATAAAGTATCAAAATAACTTAAGGAGAACAGAACAAGCACTCACAGACCTTCCTCTCAAAAAATAAAGTAGCACATATCCAAGGGACTCCAGGTCATCCCTTCGGCTTTGCTCTGCAAAAGGTAGACAGTAAAAGGGGGGAAAGGCAAGATTTACACAATAGCTATCATAGGAATCAAAATCCAATCTCGTTCTTTACACTGGAATAACAAAGACAAAGGGGCAAACTTTCTATTCTTACCAATTCCAAGATGGGTATTACAACTTGCATATCGTGCAGTTCCTGTCAAATTCTTGTTCTCCCTGTACAAATATGAAAGGCAAGCATGATACTCACGAGTCATTAAAAGGCCTGCAGCAATTTGATGCCAATATAAATGGAGAGACATATTTCTTAAAAGCAAATTTCAACATAAACCAAAAAGACTCCAGAATCTTGTAAGATGGAAATTGGCTCTGTATGTTGTCCTTCAATATTGCAAAGTCATATTTTGAGCTCGACATCTTACTCGTGTAAATATATCTTGAATTATCAAATGAGTGGGGAGAAAAAACACACTAACATCACGACAAGGGAACGTCTTTAAATTTGAATAACTCTTGCAGTAGCAAGTTTGAGCAGAAAAAGCACCTGTAGGGAATATGCCGATTTGTTGTCGAATCGCGGTACCTTTTCGCCAAACCAAAATCAATGATGTAAACCTAGATGTTGAAACGAGAGAATAAGAAAAAGGAAGCATGGATTAAACATCACATGAACAACAACTAACAAATGTTTTTACCTGATTTGCTTTCCGACCAAGACCCATGAGAAAGTTATCAGGTTTGATATCCCGATGTAGGAGGCCTTTAGAATGCACAAATTCTATTCTGGTTATCTACATCGAACAAATGATAAGCAGTCCGAGTAAAACAACTTAAATGTTGTAAACAAGAAGGAAAAAAGTCTAATTTTCTCAGTGTGCAGTTACCATTTGATCAGCCAACATTAGCACAGTCTTCAATGAGAACTTCCTACCACAATACACAAAAAGGTCCTCAAGGCTTGGTCCCAGCAAATCAAGAACAAGAACATTATCATCCGCATTGACACCAGACCACCGTATGCCAGGTATACCACCTGAAATATGATATAAGTTCAACACTTTTCATAGACCTGGAAAGATCAACTTGAATAAAGGCATCTTATGTGTTCTTATATCTTTGTTACATTCCGAAACTCAAGAACCATACACAGTGGACGAACTCCATAAAATATGAATGTGTTCAAGCTGATCCAGGCCAACAAGCCAGTTGATAAGTTAATCTCAGTTTTTACACTAGGGAAAAATTAGTCTACACCACTTAAGAGACATGTATATTTTCCTAGTGAATAAAGCACTCTGAACTAGGATTTACTTCATATTTGTGAGGGCACCTTCAGATTGAACACATACCCTATTACAATGCTGGAAACTTGACCCTAACTTTTGTCCCGGTCCACATTAATGATGATTCCAACTGATAATCAAGAGTGTCTAATGTCGCTGTGGCTAACATTTGATTTTAAGTAAATATATAAAAGGGAGTTCTAGCATGCTTCTAACAGTTTCAGAAACTGACAGAAGAAATACAGCCTATTGATTTTCTTAGACGTATTGAATAAAACTTAATTCCCAACAAAGACAAAGACAAACGGCAGCTAAGCAAACACAGAAGCTGACTAATCACCAATCAGATGCAACATGCACAAACCACATGTATGCATAAATGCAAGCCATGTGCAAGCTAAAACATTCTGCATGCATAAGAACATACTTCCCCCTTGAAGAACGTTATATAACTTGGCCTCGTAAAGAAGCTGAGGGTGCTTAGTCTTGTTGTTTTCCTGCAAAAAATGTACAAGAAAAAGCCAAGCTTACAAGTTAGCAACAGTCAATTACACAATAAACCATCCCTACTAAAATGCCAGAAATTGCTTCACACAATTGTAGCGTTTGAAGCGAGGAACAAAGGCGAGCAATAGCTCGTTCAAACACTTACAAGAATAAGAAAATGAGCCCAGAAGCACTTAAATTGACATTTAAAAAATTAATTACTTAAAAAAGTAAACTACAAACAGCAAGCAGCATGCAGATTCCCAACCCATTTGACAATAAACAAACACAAACTCAAACATTCAAATATATATATATTTTTTTTCTGGAAAGAACAAGAAGAATAAAAGAGCTTTACAGACTTACGATCTTCACCGCGACAATCTCAAACGTGTCTATATGCGTAGCTGCACCAACACCAAATCAGCCCCCAAAAAAAAAAAAAATAAAATAAAATAAAATAAAAAAAATCAGCACAAACAAAAAGCAAAACACTGAAAATTGAGAAACGGATTGAGAAACACAAAATCTCACCTAGAAAGATATCACCGAATGATCCACTACCGATCTTACGCCCGAGCTTGAATTTACCTCCGACTATCCTCTCCATCAGATCAATGGCTCAAATCCAATCTCAATTACCATAAATCGAATCCAAATTCCTCAGAATCGAAGTTCAGAAAAAAGGCAGTTGAAAAAACGAAAGCCACAAACAGAGGAGTGAAGGGTTTGTTGGGTATAGTATAGGCGAAAAATGACAAGAGAGAGAGAGAGAGAGAGAGAGAGAGAGAGTGCTTTGACGAGTTGTACCTTAGCTCACGAGGGCTGGCAAAATTGCTTGGGAAAGAGATGAGGAGAGAGAGGGACAACGGGGGTAATTTCGTAATTACGCATACGTTTGGGTGAATTGAGTAGGTGGATTTTTGCGCATTGACGATTTGTACCTGGAGTACAACAATGCTGTGTGAACCTACGCAGGTTTATGGCATTTTCGCCCCCTAATTCTTTTTCTTCTCCACGTAATCCTCTTTTTTACACGTAATATATATATATATTTTTTGACGAATTTTCTCACTTTCTTTTTTCTCAGACACGAGTAGCTGCTATTTTGTGGATTTGGACAGCTTGTTTTGATTAAAAAATATATTTATCATTTATGGAATTCGAAGTTATTAGATTTTATTCGCAAAATTTAACTTTTATTACATTTAAGTTGTTTTTTTTACAAAATACTACTATAATATATAAATATTCATAAATAAAAATTGAAAATTTTAAAAATTATAACCTAATTTTAAATTTATCAACCCAAGTAATAAATGTGAAATTAAATACAAAAAAAATAGTTATAAACACTATTTGGATGGGTGAACCCTAAAAAATAATTATAAAACTAAACTAAATCAATATTGTAGTCAGCAAATTTCGTAAGCCCACATCAACATGGCCAACGAGTCCAACAAATCGGACTGGACGGTCGAAACGGCCCAATAACAAAGGCAACAAGCCCAACGTTACAATTTGGGCCACAAAATATCTACCCGGATCAAGGTGTCAGCCACATCGGCCGTTGCAGTCAACACGGTCAAAACGTACGACTGACTGCGTCAGCCTAAGACTGAGTCAAAGGAAGATATCTCTTCCTTGAAAATCAGAACTGACTGAGGAGGTGGAGGTGACCGATACGGTTGTGTGAGAGGGAAACCCTAAGGGGCAAGCCGGCGTATAAATATCGACCGCTAGGATTAAATCACATTCAATTCAATTCTACGCTCACACTCTCCACTACGCTCTCTCGTACTCATCGCACTCTCTGCACTCACTCTACGTCCACCGCCATCGGAGTTAGCCAATCAAGCTTCCTCCGCTGTCGATCCCTACCATCTTGAATTCTCTAACATCACCTCCGCCCTCCGAACGCTCTGAATCGCCCGTGATCTCCATTACTTACGAATTACTCTTTATTTATTGTGTTTACGTTCGATTTATTTCTTACTCACCGTACTAACTTGAGCGTCGGAGGCCCTACGGCTGACACCCCCACCAGTGTTCCTTTAGGGCTCTAATGTCTCTGCGTTGTGTTGGTTACAGGTTGCTAGTGCCCAAATCGACCGATCGACCGTATCGACCAGACAACCGTAATTGTAAATTCTACCTCTACTTATAAATTAGTAAAATTGTTGAAAAAAAATAAAACTAATAGAATTTACGATTTGGGATATGTTGGGAACACCAACTTCGGGACAGAGAATCCAAGTGAGTTTTATTAGAGTAACAATGATGTAATAATATGGGTTTTTTTTTTTAAGGGATAAAAAGGTGGTTCATTGGTTAAATGTCATATTCATATTCATATTCATAGGTGATATTTAACAGTGACCTTAAAATTAATGGAGGTAGGCCTATGTTAGAGAGGATATGCTCTATCAAATTAGATCGAGTTCAATGTATGAAATTATTGGAATTAATAATTTAAGAGAAAGACAAATAATGGAAATTTTATCAGGATAATGTGTATACACAATGGGAATATTAACTTTAGATACAAAAACGATTAGACATAACTTTCCTAAATCAAATCAAATTATTTAAATAAAAAGTGATGACTGAATTACTTAATTTTTTTTTTGAAGAAAGAAATACTTACGGGGGACACACTTGCATCAACCCGGACTCGCAATGAGGTCCATTGAATATTTTTATGAGGCATTCTTTTTTGGGTTATGGGCCAAGTAAATTAGTTGAGCTTGATAATTTATTTTGCTTTCAAAACTTGAACGCATTGTGCAGCCGGGCTGATACAAGTATTTGTCATTACTCAATATTTAGTCAAGTGTGTGATTGAAAATTGCATTAGATGACACTTGGCAACTTGACTTCAGATGGAACTATTTAACGAGAGTTCAATTCATTAAACGTGATTAATCTTTTTGAATATGTATAGGCAAAGAAAGGATGGCAAGCTTCCAATGAAAATTTCAGAAAATTTTGAGGAGGCCCACTCTTATTCACAACTTGAGAAATCGGAATTTTTTTTCGAATTTAGATCACTATTTTCTTGTGTTTACTTGAGATATATAGATCGTATATTTATGTGCAATGTGTGCATATATATATATATATATAGGAGGGAGATCATATATAAATGAATCTCCATGTGTTAACTAAAAATGAATCTCAGCCATCCAATTAAATTAGATCAATAAGTATTCAATCTCCACGCCCATGATTATTGGCAACAAAGTTGGAAGATTCAACAATTCCAAAAATATAGGCTTTATTATACATAATTTTATTTGTTAATTTTTCGGGAATTTATTAGTTATTGCTCTTTCCTTTTCTTTTCGAAAATATTTTTTGTATTGCATATTTTATGTTGTAATAACTTATTGCATATTATATAGCATATTACCATTTGTTTGTAGCATAAAATATAAATTATTACATATTATTAAACTTTTCAAAAATTATTGTACAATCATTTATTGCATATTAAATAAAAAATTATTGCATATTATACAATAAATTATTGCATAATATTGTAGTGTTTGTGGCAATTTGTTGGTTTTGTTTATCCACTTATAAAGCATTTCGAACTATGTTTTTTAAAATTATATATATTTATATTCTCTACATTTTTAATAATATGCAATAATTAATATTTTATGTTACAAACATATGATAACATGCAATATATTTTTTTATATATATAATACTCAATAATTTATTATACAAATATGCAATGACAAAATACTTTCGAAAAGAAAAGCAAAGAAAGCAATAAAAAATAAATTCAATAAAAATAATAACATATAAAATACTATGTAGCCTATATTTTTGGAATTGTTTAAATATTCCTATTTAGTCGCCGACAATCATGAAAGTGGAGATTGAATGATTTGTAAATTAGACGGTTGTAAAAAAAAAAAAAAAGCAATTAACTACTAATTTTTACAATCATCAATTTCAATCTCTGCCGAACATCTACACAAAATCAATGGCCCACAATTATTTCTAGTTAACACATAGAGAAAAATTTCTATTATAATATATATAAAGGATGTATCATATGAGAATAAGTCCCCACATATTAAATAGGAATGAATCTCATCTATCTATTTATCTAAATCTATGGTTGTACATGAAAGCATTAAATGATGCAATTAAAGGGGAAAACGTTTATATGAGGCAGTTTAAGGGTAATAATGTCTAAGTCAATATTTTCTTAATAACTGCATACCTACAATTAAGGGATCGATTTAATTACGTAACAATGAATTAAATACGGTTTTAGTGTACACATTTTCAATTCACAACCATTTCTTCATTGGTATTTTTTTTTCTCAAGATGTTCATTGTATGTACAGATATGTATATTTATAGAACATAAATTCATCAAGTAACTCATTTATTTTGCATTCATAAGGATTCGACAAACATGAAACTAATTTATATGAAATACATTTTTTTAAATTTTTTATTAACTAATATGCTTATAGTTTCAATTGTAATGCTTTTCATTAGTTTAAGATACACTTATAGTATCAAATATCATCTTTCTTATTATTTTTTTTTAATAATATGCTTAGAGTTTGAATTATCATGCTTTTATTAGTTTAAAATACGGTTATAAGCATGAAACATTAATTCCACTAATAAGCATGAAACAAAAAAAAACCACAAAAAAGAATGAAACAATCCACTAATAAGCATGAAAGAATCCACTAATAAGCATGAAAATTTTAAATGTTAAGCATCAAAACTAACATAAGCTCAATTATTTAGTGAAGCATGATATATAATAATTTAAGCATAAAATAATCTTAAGATGAATTATGTAACATTTTTGTATATATTAAGCACGGTTCAGTTCAGTAATAAGCATGAAAACTTTCAGCATTAAGCATAAAAGATGTATATACATTTATGATATATTAATTGTAAAAATCATTTGTAAATGAAGCATGGTTTACCTTGTTATGGGTTTGATGTGATTCTGTTTTATTGTTAATTATTTATATTTTGTAAGTTTATATTTATGCTTATTATGGTGTAAAATCATGCTTAATAACGTTTAATATTATGCTTATTTTTATTGATTCACGTAAATTGCTTATTATGTATCTATATTTGAAAGATACTAATTAAATCTCTAAAACTACCCATATTATGGTGTAAAATCATGTTGTGAGCAGTAGAAGATGTGTTTGACTTAATAGATAGATTTGAAGATAGGGAAGAATAAATCAACATTGATGTTTGGGAACGAGAAATTAATGGGTAAATATGATTCCATACATGAAAGTTATTCCTAACTTATTATCTTTGCTACGTCTACGCAAATGAAATTTATGACTATGCAACTCAACGTTGGGTAATTTGGGAATATACACAAAGCGATGTATAAGTAAATAGAGGAATGTTCTCATATATATCGTGGGCATACATAATTATGATATATTCCTATTTATCGTGAGAATATATAATTATAATGTTCCCACTAATGACGTGACGAAAGTATATTTAAAGAATTAATTATTGATATACTACCTCCATCTCAACTAATTAGGGACATTTACTGTAGATCCAAAAACCAAGAGAGTGAGGAATATGTGACTGTAATTAATTCTGAGCAGATAGAGTTAATTGTAGCCAAGTATTCTTTGTCATTTTAGGAAATGTGTCTAATTGTTGAGACGGACCAAAACGTAATACGTGTCTAATTAAATGAGATGGAGATAGTACCTTATAAGAATAAATTATATAAAAAAATAAAGCTAAATTCTACTAAAAAAATCAAACAATATATGAAAAAAAATAATAGTGTGACACTGCCACATCAATCGTGTACAGCATGAGAGCATTTATTGATACAAGTAAAAATACGACCCGAATTTGTTACGAGATACAAAAGAAACAAGCCCAAAAAGTTAGTGGATTTTCAGCATAAAGTTTTTGCAGATGGGTCAACTTTGGAGTTAAAACTGCTTTATTGGCAACGGACCAGCCCATGAGCCACATATGGTTTCGAAGCCCTTCGAGTCTAGTTTCATATGCAAGAAATGGAAAGTCATTTTGAGTTTTCTAGAAGAAGTTATGGCTGTTTTGCTGGCAAAATTAGGTGAGAATAAACTAGAACAAGTCTTTTCATGTTCTTTACATTAAATTATGAATCTAGAAAGACGTTTTGTAGTTAATAAGGTTAGTGAAGAGTCTTGAGAAGGTAGTATAAATATGTGTATTGGGAGAGACATATACACAACTTGAATAAGAAATATTTTCATAATCTTTTGTCTCTTTAAGAAGAAGAATTTCTTCTTGTTTCTCTCTTAGCCTTTCGGTGGATTCCTTAAGATGACGAGTTCTTTTGGAGTGATCTCTTGAGTTCCCTCCCTCTTCGCCAACTGCCCGGTATCAAGTGTTATCAGAGCCAAGGTTCGCGATGCCCCCACGTCGAAAGAACAATCCGGGTGCAGCCCCAAGGTGTGAGCGCAATCTCCGCGATATCGAATTGGAGGAATTGAGGAGGCAAGTGCAGCAACTCCAGCAACGCCTCGAGCGTAGCGAACCTTTGGAACATAATGAGTCGCATCATGGTTCATAGGATGAAAATAAAACTGGCGAGGACTACAATCCTTTTCATAACAACAGCGATTCAAGTAATGAGTCTCGTCCAAGATTCCGTGATCGAGCTCGTGGATTTCAACCAAGTTTCAATGCTCAATATTCCTGAGTTTGAAGGAAGGATGCAGCCTGAAGAGTTCATTGATTGGTTGCACACCGTCAAAAGAATTTTTGAATATCATGACGTTCTGGAAGATCATAAGGTAAAGCTTGTTGCTATCAAATTGACAAAGAATGCTTCAATTTGGTGGGAACGTAACACCTCAAGAAGCAACGCAGCCGTGAAGCCAAGGGTCGGATCGAAACTTAGGAAAAAATGAAGAAAATGCTTAGGCGAAAGTTCTTACCTGAGAACTATCGTCAAGATATGTTTCTCAAATTCCACAACCTCAAGCAGAAGGAGAAAACTGTTGAGGAGTACACAGCCGAATTTGAACATCTCATGATGAGATATGAAGTCATGGAACCGGAGGAACAAACGATAACTCGCTACCTTGGAGGATTGAGGTATGAAATTGCTAATATTGTTCAACTACAGCCGTATTGGACATACAACGATATTTTCATGCTCACTCTCAAGGTGGAGAAACAAATCAATGAGGCGCCAAAGAGCAGCTTGTGTTCTTGGAACAAGGATGGATTTCACAACAAATGGTGTATAACTTTTTCGGAGCCCACTTCAAGCAAGCCGACCTCTTCGAAGCCACCAACAAAGAAGAATGATGCACTGAAATCAAATGCATCTAACAATTCCACATCTTCCTCTTGGCAATGCTTTACGTGTCATGGTTTTGGGCATATTGCATCCGATTGCCCAAATAGAAAGATTGTCTCACTCGTTGAAGAAGACGAACCAATCAAAGAAGCTAATGAGACGAATGAAGTTGAGGGAGATGAAGAAGAAGTCACTTATGGCGATCAAGGGAATGACTTGTGATGAGAAAATGCCCAAGTGTCATTCAAGAAGAGGAAAATTGGCTCCGCCACAACATCTTCCGCACAAGATGCACCTGTAATGGAAAAATCTGCAATGTAATCATCGATGGAGGAAGTTGTGAGAACATGGTGTCCACAAACATGGTGGAGAAGCTCAATCTCAAAGTCGAGGTACATCCACATCCATATAAGCTTTCTTGGCTCATCAAAGGAAATAAAATAAATGTTTAAAATAGATGCTTGATGAATTTTTAAAATTTATAAGGACTCTCTCTGGTGTGATGTTGTTCCGATTGATGCTTGTCATCTACTCTTGGGACGACCACGGCAATATGATTGAAATGTTATTTACGATGGTCGTAATAATAATAATCATTTTGATAGAGATGGAACTAAATTTTTTTGGGGCCGACTAAACTTGAGATTAATCCCTAACTTTCTAAAGGGGAGGGAGTTACTTTACTCTCTCAGTCTCAATTTGATGCAACAAAAAAACTTTGTGTTCTTGTGGCGAACAAGAGGATGTAGCTGAATCAAACTCATGGACGAGTTTTCTTGCAGCGGAAGCGAATGATACAAGTAAAAATACAACCCGAGTCAATTACGAGATACAAAAGAAACAGGCCCAAGAAGTTAGTGGATTTTCAGCATAAAGTTTCTGCAGATGGGTCAACTTTGGAGTTAAAACTGCTTTTATTGGCAATGAACCAGCCCATGAGCCACATATGGTTTCAAAGCCCTTCGAGTCTAGTTTCATATGCAAGAAACAGAGAGTCATTTTGAGTTTTCTAGAAGAAGTTATGGTTGTTTTACTAGAAGGTGGCAGAATTAGGAGAGAATAAACTAGAACAAGTCTTTTCATGTTCTTTACATTAAATTATGAATCTAGAAAGATGTTTTGTAGTTAATAAGGTTAGTAAAGAGTCTTGAGAAGGTAGTATATATGTGTGTATTGGGAGAGACATATACACAACTTGAATAAGAAATACTTTCATAGTCTTTTGTCTCTTTAAGAAGAAGGATTTCTTCTTATTTCTCTCTTAGCCTTTCGGTGGATTCCTTAAGGTGACGAGTTCTTTCGGAGTGATCTCTTGAGTTCCCTCCCTCTTCGCCAACTGCCCGGTATCATTTATATAAGCAAATAAATGAAATAATAATAGCTTATAAAAAGGTTTGAATGTTGGGGAACCCCTCTTTATCCTTGCTATTGACTTCAACTTCAAACACATCCTTATTTCTTGATTTTCATTCGATTGTTATCCTGTGATCATTCTTTAAATAAACACATTACTATCCATGCATACACACGCCTTTATAGATTGCAAGAAAAACGTATTACTAACTGAGTTGTGAACGTACACAAGACAATAACTAAAATAACTGTGTATTCATAATTGTGGGTGTAGCACCTAGAAACTATGAATTAAGAAGGCATATCACTTAAAAAGCTCAAAAAATATTTAGAAAATAGGACCAAATTAAAGTTTGGGATCGACAATTCGGCCAACTAATATTTACAGAATGGAAAGATCTCGAATTAAATTAGTTGAGCATATAATTTAAAATTTTAGCCCAAAATATGATACGTTCCTTTTGACAACATGACACAAACCATTTCTTCTCTCGACAGCTACCACCCACTGTGCTGCAGCTATAATAAATTGCAAAAAAGGAAAAACTATAATAAAAAAATAAAAAAAACACCCTTGATACATTATAAAAAATTAGAGGAACAAACATACAAATGGTAAAACATTTGAATGTTTTGGGGTTAAAAAACATATTTAATTTGATTGAATCTGCCATCGGTTGTATTTTTTACAAAATTTTCAATTAAGTAAACACTGATATTTCAAAGAGGCAAGAAAATAACTACGTATTCAACACTAAGTTGGTACATATATACCTACAACATAACAAAAATACAAAATATACGTAAACTTTTAAAATTCACCCCAAAATACACTTACTTTTTACTTTATTCCTCTTCCTTCTTCTCTCTCTCTCACACACTGACGCGCACACACACTCTCTCCCTTCCCTCTTCTCTCTCACACACACACACTTTCTCTTTCCTCTTATCTCTCTCACACACTGACACACACACACACACACACTCTCCTCCACCCCTCTCTCCCACCCATTCGCACACTTGCACACGCGCACACACACACACACACTCCACTTTCTCTTTTCACTCTTCTTTTTCCTTTTTTCCTTTTTATTTTAATTTTTTAATTTTTTGGATTTTTTTTTAGTTTTTTTTTTCCCGTTTTTCCGTTTCTTGTTACGTTTTTTTATTAAAAAAAATACTAAATGTAATACAAAAATAATTTGATAAGAAATTATCAATTTATATCTTCTCCAACTCGATTGGTATGAATTTGTCAATTTTTTACCTTCTCCAACTCATTTAGTTAGAATTTGACAATTTCATATATTGTACCAATTCACTTGTTAAAGAAATTTGTATGTGTTTGTATGTGTGACCCATAAATTGGTAATAATTGTCAAGTACAAAATATGTATGTGTGCTCGTAAAATTGTAGTTGGTAAGAAATTCTAATTTCTTACCTCCAATTCGTATCATGCACATTAATTTGTATGCATAGCTACAACTCAGTAAGAAATTTTCATTTCTCATCTATAATTTAGTGCGAATTCGTATTTTCTTACCATTCATACTGTGTTTTTTTTTTTTATAATTTGTATACGTGGTTGTAAATTTGTATGTGAGATGATCATAAATTTATATTTATTGCCTATTATTTGGTAAGAATTTATATTTTCTTACTATCCTTAATGTGTTTTTATTAATTTGTATGTGTGGCCGTAATTGGTGATGAAATTTGTATTTCTTACGTTTTATTTGGTACGAATTCGCATTTTTACTACCATTCTTATACGTTTTTATTAATTTGTAAATGTGATCATAAATTTGTACGTGTGGCCATAATTTCTAACCTTCTCCAACTCGTGTGGTAAGAACTTAACAATTTCTTATGTTGGACCAATTCACTTAGTAAGAAAATTTGTATACCAATTCACTTGGTAAGAACATTTATATGTGTAGCCGTAACGTGATAAGAAATTTCAAGTTTCTAACCTATTATTTGGTACGAATTCATATTTTCTTACCGTCCCTACCGTATTTTTATTAATTTGTATATGTGATCGTATGTGCGGCCGTAAGTTGGTAAAAATATGAAGTTCGTACTTATTAATTAGTGCGAATTCATATTTTCTTACTATCGTTACTGTATTTTTTTATTCATTTATGTGTGTGATCATTAATTTATATGTGAGTTGGTAATCAAATTTAATTTCTTACCTATTATTTGGTTCGAATTCGTATTTTCTTACTATCCTTACTGTGTTTTTATTAATTTGTATGTTAGTTAGTAAGCAAATTCAATTTATTACCTATTATTTGGTACGAATTCGTATTTTTTTATAATTTAATTTGTATGTGTTACTGTAACTTGGTAATAAATTTCAATTTCTTACCTATTGTTTGGTTAGAATTCGTATTTTTACGACCAAACTTGAATACGAAAACGCATAAAACCAAAACAAAACTTGAATTGCAATCGCATCAAAATGCATACGACAATTTATATTGACAGAAACTGTGCAAAATTAATTCCTCAACCTTGCAGCCTCTTACATCTCACAAGCAAACCAAGAGTTTCATATTTCACATAGAAAAATGCACCAACACAAACATTCTGCATTTGTGAAGAGAATCAAAACAAAAGCAAACATCATTAAAATTAAAAATTGGAAGAGAAACACATACACCCACACATTTTGCAATTTATTTCGTCTTCTAAAATAAAAACAACAAAATAAAATCTAGTTAATTAAGTTTCTCTCTCTATATTTATATATATAGTCACATACATACACACAAAAACATAGACACATAATGAAATTTGAATCAGAGAGAATTAATTAATTGAAACCATGGGGCTTCAGTTGCCGTACGTAAACGCTGAACCAGAAACCGTATCTCTAGATCTGGTGAAAAGTGGAGGCACGCATCGGAGGGGAGAGGCATTGATCGAGAGGTCGCGGCGGAGAAAAGTTGATTCATCCATCGCAGGTGAAGAGATAGGTTGATTTTGGCAAGAGGCGGAGGAGTAACTGTGGCGGCGGCGACAGTGGTGGTTGGTGACAACGACGACGATTCTAGAGAGGGGCCGGGGGAGAAATGCAGAGAGGGATAGCAGGAGAAAGAAATATGTGTTTCTGAGAGTGAGATTAGAAGAGAGGGAGAGAAAGATGGAACAAAGAAGAGAGAGAGAGAGAAGCAGAAAAGGTACTCCTCTGAGAGAAATTTGAGAGATAGAATAGAGAGTAGATGAGGACTATTTTAGTTCCACCTTCTAAAACTTAGGCATATTTTGATTTTTTGTTAAGTTCTAGGTATATGTTGATAAAACTTAACCCACATAGGTATTTCACTACATTATCTCTATTTCAAATTGGTAATACTTTTTTTTTTTTTTGTTACCATAAAATCATCCAATTTGATCCATGAAGTCAAATTATGTAACTTGTACCGCAATTTTACTTTAAACAGAGACAAACTGTAAAACCAGATGCAAAACTAGATCTAACCAACACACAAAAATTGGTGACCCAGTTCGGTGTTAACACACTTACGTCTGGGGGAATTTCTCCCGAGGAAACACTCCACTATTAAGAGATCCAGAGATACAAGTATAACTTACTCAGATTGTTATTGATTCCTCACTCATCTACTCTCTTCAACGATGGACGTGAAAATAGAACCTCTCAACCTAGGCCTGCCCAAGTTCACAAATCAACAACTTGTGAACTTTTCCTACTCTAGCTTATAACTTGCTCGCTTACAATAAACACAGAAACCCGAATAACAAAAGCTCACATGACTCTCATGTATGCCGTAGTCAATAAATCACTCGACAAAGAGAACAACCAGTTCTGCGAGTATATATAAGACTTGTAAAAAAATTAAGATCAAGCCGCGCGATTTTCATTCCATTATCCCATAAATTCACGAAAATAAATGGATGCAGAAAGATTCGTTCCCATTAATTATTTTGTTCATTTTCCAAAGATTGCATATCAAATACTAACAACTATATATCCAGATATATATCGTGGCATGTATTAAAAAAATAATTTAACATGGCATGTATATATATATATATAAAAAAATCATCTCGTCTTACGACAAAAACAAAAAAATAAACTACAGTATTATTTAATATTAAAAAAAGTGCTCGATAGTAATAAACATTCCGAAAATTCCATACCCAATTCTCGATCGGAACTTCAACAAAATGCCAAAAAAGAGAATCTTCCACCATCGTCATCGTGCACACCATCATCCAAGGGGAAAAAGAATCTTCCTTCATCGCAATTCTCATCGTCTTTGTTGGGTACAAACAGCATGTCCCGCATCAGAAATATAAGGTAGATTACCTTGTATATAAGGGGAGCATCCACCACACTAGAATGAAGCCTTTTGGGAAGGAGCCAAAAATCAAAACCGTGCGAGCTGGACCCAAAACGGATAATATCATACTAATATGGACTCGGTGGTGGTGCTCGGGAACCCTAACAATTGGCGCGGTATGTCGGAACCCTAACAGTCTTTATTCTTTCAATAAGGGTGACGAAGACCATAGCCGATAGCATCGCGGAACCCTAACAGTCTTTGTTCTTTAGCAAGGGTGACAAAGACCATATCCAAAAAAGTCAACACAGCCGATAGCATCGCGGGTATTGCTATAAAAAAATCAAAATTAATTAGCTTTTGTTGTGATCGAAGAAAATCATACAATGCATATATATATATATATATGAACGAAAATAAAAGTTTAATACCGATAGAGCTAGAGCCATTATCAGCCGGAGCAGGATATGAGAGAGAGAGAGATGGGTCCCTAAAAAAAGATATTCGTAGGAATTTTAGGGTTAAAACAAGCATTGCACTCAAAAGTACTACCTCCATCCCATTACATTAGTCACCTTTGCTTTTTGATTTTTCGGCACACTTTTCTACCGAAATCTAGTATGAGTTTTAAAATATAATTTTGACTTATTCATTTTTTCACGGGATACTACGACACTCATAGTGCCCTCGATTACTCATAGTACTCTGTCCTCGATTTACTGACGCTGTTGACTTTTTAGATAATTTTAAAGCTTTGTGATGATGGATTTAAAATCAAATTTTTGGAGTTTAGTTTTTTTTACAAGGTACTACGAGTGTTGTAAAATCGTGTAAAATAAACTAATATCAAAAAATTCAATTTAAAATCTATCATCACGAAGCTCCAAAATCATCTAAAGAGTCAACATGGTCAGTAAATCGAGGACAGATGGAGTATATATATATATATGAAGATTAATTGATGATTAATTTTGAGTAAATTAAAGGGATCGTGATTTAGTGGAGGTCGCAATATCACTTACAAGATGGAGTTTAGAAAAATTTAATTAATTTTTATGAAAAATTAAAATTTCAAAATATAAAAAATCAGAGGATCACGTACCCTCATAAATTGGTTTGAGTCACAACTGTATATCCAACTACATTCTCTATCATATATTGTGTTTGTGTTTCAAGTGTGGAATGATTTCTTTAATTTTTCATGGTGGCCTGCGTGTGCAACAACCTATATATAACAAAAAAAATGAAACTTAACTACGAAAACCCTACGAGTGTTTGTGGACTCTAGATGGATAAAATCAATCCCTAATATAAAGTATTTAGCACAGAATAATATATCTCACGCGGATACTTCTTCCAATTATTTTTGAAGGCATTCGAAAATATTTTCGGATATTCCTTCCCTTCCCATAATTAATTCATTCATTCATAAAAGAAGAGATAGATAATTATTGAGTTAAGTGGATCGATATATATCTTATCTAGTAGTGTGCATAAAGAGTTTTATGTTATCTTCATTGAATTTAATTTGCATCGTTATCTGAAATTTATTTTTTGAATTTGAATATTTTATTTCAAAAAAACAATAATGGATATAATTTTCATTAGATTAGATTTAATCAAAGGAAGGAGATTTGGATGAAATCTTTAATTTTTGAATGCATTCGAAATTAGTTTCGGGTCTTCCCTCCCCCCCCCCAAACAACAAAGAAAAATTTCAATCTTTCCAAATTATTGAGATTAAAAATCTCTCTCTCTCTCTCTCTCTCTCTCTCTCTCTCTCTCTCTCTCTCTCTCTCTCTCTCTCTCTCTCTCTCTCTCTCTCTCTCTCTCTCTCTCTCTCTCTCTCATTATGTCATAAACACTGCGCTCAAATTACCTAAATTAACTAGGTTTTTTTTATTTCCTTTTTCCTTCCTTATAAATTGAAAAGGAAATAATTTAAATTTCGATACGTGTCGTTACCCGAACTATGGGATGCCGTCGACCAGCATATCTTCCGCTCGTCTCTTTCCAAATCAGTTACACTATCTTCGGCATATAGCGGAATTGTCAGACTTATTACTGCGAAATTCTCGCGCATCTTGCATGTTGACTTACCGCATGGATTGTGTGTGTGTGGGGGGGGGGGGGGGGGGGGGGGGGGGGGGATTTAAATTGATATCATGAAAATTTCTTAAATTTTTGTCAATTTTTAAAACTATTTCCTTATAAATATCGTGATAACATGCAAATAAAATTAATACTATTATAACATCAATGTTGAATGGTGTAGTGGGAAGTGGTGTTATTTTAAATGAATGAGGTCATGAGTTCGATTCACATTGCTATTTTGTATTTTTTAATTTTAAATCCATCTTTTTTATTATTATTTTAATACACATGCCATATTACTTGTATTTTTTTTAAATTGACGTCATTTTTTTTTTCTCGATGTCAAATTTAAAGAACGTTGACGATTTGATCTGACTGTTCACACATAACGGGCGTCCCGGCACGGTGTGATACTTTCCTTATCACACTGCAGTAAAAAATCAATGAATGACCAACTTAATATTCTTCCCTCACTTCAAATAATAGTATATATAAATATAATATAACTGGATTTTATAGGACTATCTCATTGTGATCGTGATGCATGACGTTGTCTATCATTAGTGTTTTTCCGTTCTTCCGGTGTAATTAGCGTGCATGCCTTTATTAAATACTTAATATTAATTAATGTTAAACTACTTGCATTCAGCATTTGTATTAATTTCACGTGTTTGAAATAGTCACATTATATATGTTCACGAATGGTTTTTATTCCGCCTCCCGTCTACATTTGTCCCTACGAAAGGCGTGAAAAAAATCCTAACGGATTTTCCGCATGTATTATCATTCATTCCTTTTAAAAATTAAAAAAAAAGTTATAAAATTGTTCATAGGCAATATAAAATATTCAGAGCATCAATTAAAGAGTCTTAGCATGTAGAGTAAGTGTATCTATTCGGAGTAATATCCATTATCCACCCTTGAATTAAGGAAACAAAAATAAATTAAAATAGAATAAAAATCACACGTCGTGTGAGGACCGAATCACTACATAAACACGGTGTCTCGTCCGTCAATTAGTTTATCAATTTTTTGCAGCCCTTCTTCGTCTCTCTCAATTAGGAACCACCGTAAATCTTTCGCCGAACACAAGCCGGGAGAAGGGACGGCGGTGCTCCGGATTTCGCTCGCATACGCTGAGGTGATCTCACTACCTCTCTATCTCTCCCTCTCTCTATCTGTACAGTTACCACAGGCATTTTGAATGATTAATTCTCCCGTGGCCTAGATTGAGATTTTCATTTGGGGGCCGGTAACTGCAGCATATAAGATCTATCCTTACGAAAACTAATTAAATACTAAAAAAACTGAGTTTGCTTGCGTACGGACCTGCTAATTAGACTTTATGGTCGTGTTCTGGAACGCGATTGTCCGGAATTTCCGTTTCATTTTTTTCATAAGAGCTCGTGCATTTGTGTTGCTTTAATGTTTCCCGAGCCATGATATAAGTGTGGCTGCAATCCACTTGAATTGATTAATTTGATGTTGTGTTGCCGGACTTCCATTCGGACTCTCAACTTGTTAAATTGCTAAATATAAACTTTTTCGCTGAATCTGTTAATTGTTTAGTTCCAGCAGATGGTGCACAGATCTAAAAAAAGAGCACGGACCGGTCAATCTTCATCGTTGCCGGACGCATCTGTTGTTCATCCCGTGGAAAATATGTCTGGACCACAAGTCGGGGCGGACAATAATTCCAACCCTCGTAAATGGTATGGATTGCTTGCTTTTATTGTTCTCGTTTTAATTGCGGATGAATCACGTGATGTTAATAATACTAACATATATGCCTTCACAAACAGCACATAACTCGAAGATTGCCGATGAAAATCCTATCGTGGCTGCCGGCTAAAGAAGCGATCAAGATGAAGTCCGTGTCGAGAAAATGGAGGGAGCTCATCTCTTCCGATTACTTCTGCAATATCCACACCCTTCGGCGCCACAAGCCGAGTGGGTCCATGCTCATAAACGACATGCGCCAGCGTCTGTTCTACCTCTGGCCACCAGATTCGCCGGCAAATTCTACATGGTGCTGGAAGGCTGCAACGGACTCCTCATGCTAAGCTCCATCAAGAATCACGATCCGAGTACGTATTATATCCATAACCCAACGATGAGACAGTCGAGGAGGATAGCTCTCCCCCACCTGCAGCGAGTACCCTCACGCTGCGGGTTGTCAGCTTGGCATTCAATCCTCATCCTCTGGTATCGTCTCACTACAAGCTCATGTACGTGAGGTGCAGGGTGTTATATTTAGAACGAGACGACTTCACCTACCGGGTCGATGTTTATGAGTCGGAGTCCGATGGATGGAAGTTGGCACTGGATTCGTTCACCCACCCATTTCAAGTTGTTCGTCGGCAACAGAGCAAGTGTTTTGGAACGGGGCCGTATACTGGAGCACCGGGACGTGCTTCGATCTCGCCATGAATGAGATCAAAGCGATTTGCTGCCCGCCGGAGCAGCCTCTCGTTCATTTCAAGGATTGCATGCTGTGGAGTTACATGCAGGAGGTGGATGGCCGTGTGTATTTTTTTTCAAGAGGACCGAAACCAGGGACAGGTCGACCGGAGTTGTGGTGTGGGAGCTGTGAGAACATACTGGTTGAGCCGAGTGGGTTCGGAGATGGCTGCATCGGATCCGGCGCATCCTTTCAAGGGCGGTTGTTATGTCATCGAGAGATTTATGAGAGGGGGTGCTGACGGCCCATCTTGCCACTTAGCGACTCACCAGCTCGGCATAATGAGCGTGTACCAATTCCTCGATTGTGGTTACGAAGAAGTTGCAGATCTTCCAAAAATGCACGGGTCCCCGCTGAGATCTATTGTGTTCGGCATTCCGTTTTGCGAGGTGTTGGCGAGTGTCTGATAATATTATTTGCTTGTGAACCATCTGACTGGTTTGTTGCAGTGTTTTTTATGGTCTATTGCGTTTTTTTTTGTTTTTTGTTTTTTTGTTTTTACTATTGTACGGGTCTCTCAGTCTTTGGTAACGTTAGTACACTGAACCGGTTTGATTCGTTGTGCTCGTGCTGTTTTCGGGCGAAGGATTGTAATTATTTTAGGCTTCTAATTTTTGTGTTTGGACGCATTCGTTTAGCTTATGTTGTTTTTATTTATTATAATCATAACAGTGTTGTGTGTGATGCAACGACCAATTTTGTGTGTGATGCAACAATTTTGTGTTACTGTGCCTTGTATACCTATTGCATCGAAATCCAATTATTGATCCTTTTTTTTGTTTATATGCACGTGTCGTGTCCTGTTGCATGTAATTTTAACAATTAATGAATAAACGGTAACAACCTAATACGCAAAAAAAAAAAAAAAAAACACAAATACAAAAAACAACACTCACATCCTACATATTTACATCACCCTTAAATGTGATTTGAGTTGAGATTCACATTAAAATATATACTCACGAAATATGGATGAGGATGATTGTTTTAACTATGTCCTTGAACAGTGTAGCCATCTCGTCCGCCTCAGATATATGCAGCATCCGCTCGACCTGAGCCTATCGGACACATGTCAATCGGCCAATCATATACATATATATCTTTAACTAGCAATTAAAGATCGTGCATCTGCACATAAGTAGATTGTTTTTCACCAACTCCGTACATACCCGTATGAACTCTATGTCGTCGTTGGAGAACTCCACCCTACAGCTCGCATCGACCGAAATGCCTGAGGCAGTCTGGGGTGAGCGGATGGCACCGTACGCAGATGGTGATGGACGGCAGCTCCGTATTGGATAGTTGCATGGGCTGCTCATGAAAAAAAACCGTAGTTGCAAACTGCATCCTCGAGGATGAAATCCAGGGACACCGCTATGATAGTTCTCTCTCTATCCGGCATGGTCTGAAATCGGATGAATTTTTAGCTAGAATCGTTAAAATTTATATCTCATTCCAAAAGTAAATACCTCGAAATCTATCAAATTAGAGGTGGTAGGCATTGCAAATTATTTCGGCAGATTAATTATGAGTTTTGGAACCCGAGCAGGTAACGGGAGCGTAAAATACAACGTCCTACCTACCGATTGTATCATTTTGACTCGGAGATCGTAAAATTTTTATTCTCTTCTCCTACGTATTATGATTATTGTATGTGTCTCCGGCATCTCGAGCGGCGTGATTAATCAATCGAAATGAAAGGAAGAAAGATATATACATACATATAGATAAAAGAAAATATCTGATATGATTGGATAAGAATCTGACAGGATGTATACATCGCCTCTTTTTTAATCGAAAGAAATAAGAAAATGTATTTGCGTATATGGGAAAAAATATATAGGATACAGTTGAAGAATAATCTCATAGAATCTCTATAATGTTTTCTCTTCCCGTGGATCGAACCACGAACCAAAAAAAACTCCACTCTAACTGCCCACGGGCTGCAAGCTTGTAATTACTTAGCGAACAAGAGAAGTAATTACTTAGAGAACATAGATTACTTAGCGAACAAGAGAAGTAATTACGAGCTTGCAGCCCGACGGGGAGTTAGAGTTGAGTTGTGGTCCTTTTTTTTTTGGTTCGTGGTTTAATCCACATGAGGAGCAAACATTATAGAGATTCTATGAGATTATTCTTCAATCGTACCCAATATTTTTTTTCCCATATAGGCATATACATTTCCTTATTTCTTTCGATTAAAAAGAGGCGATATATACATCCTGTGAGATTCTTATCCAATCATATCTGATATTTTTTTTATCTATACGTATGTAAATATCTTTCTTCCTTTTGTTTTGATTGATTAATCACGCCACTCGAGACGCCAGAGACACGCACAATAATCATAATCCGTAGGAGAAGAGAATAAAATTTTGCAATCTTCGAGTCAAAAGGATACAATCGGTAGGTAGGACGTTGTATTTTACGCTCTCGTTGCCTGCTCGAGTTCCGAATCATAATTAATCTGTTAAAATAATTTGCACGCCTGCCGCCTCTAATTTGATGGATTTCGAGGTATTTACTTTCGGAATGAGATATAAATTTTAACAATTCTAGCTAACAATTCATCCGATTTCAGGCCATGCCGGATAGAGAGATAATCACTATAACGGTGTCCCTGGATTTCATCCTCGAGGATGCAGTTTGCAACCACGGTTTTTTCATAATGGCCCCGAACCGTTGGCGTCCCCCGACCAAGACGCTCGAGCAGCCCATGCAACTCTCCAATCCGGAGCTGCCGTCAATCACTGTCCGCGTACGGCACCATCCGCTCACCCCAGACTGCCTCGGAGTCTCGATCGATGCGAGCTGCGGGGTGGAGTTCTCCAACGACAACATAGAGTTCATACGGGTACGTACAGAGTTGGCCAATCGACATGTGTCCCACAGGCTCAGATCGAGCGGATGCTGTATATATCCGAGGGGACGGGATGGCCGTCAAGGGATTCCACGATCTTCACCCAGAAGCAAAAGAAGCCAAGCTTCGATTGCTTGTTTCGCGTGCCCACACTAGTTAAAACAATCCTCCTTATCCATATTTCGTGAGTATGTATTTTAATGTGAATCTCAACTCAAGTCACGCTTTTTCTTTAATTTAAACCAAGCGAGCCCAGAACCAGTCCCCTCCTATTGATATTGATAAGGAGGACGACAAGAGTGAAGCTGGAAATCAGAGTGCTTAAGAATTAGGTAATTCAACATCCCCAATTCATGAGCAACGTAGAAGCCCCTATATTCCTCAGTTTAGGTTTGAATATCATAAGCGTTTTTGGACTTTGAATCGTGGGAAGAATATAATTGATGAATGTCTAGTGAATAATAAGGACGAGTTAATTTCTTATGGCTGTGGGATTTAATTGAGTGTGCTAAGTTGGAACAAACTGTGATACATGCTAGAAGGTTTTTTTTTTTTTTTTTCCTTCTGATTTGATCATTGAGTTTTATACCAACTTGAGCATTAATATGTTTGAAGAACAGTCGGAAAATAGATATCAGGCTTGTGTGATGGGGAGCAAATATAAATTTTCTCCTGTTGTTGTGGATAGGTTCTTAGAAAGGCCTATAGGTGTTATTGAAGACGTAGAGCTTGACTATGACTTGGTTGGTAGAAAGCTTACAAGGGGTAAGTACTCAAGTTGGCATTCTAGGGGACATTTGACCTGGTTTGAGCTGTCCATGAAGTATGTAATACTTCACAAAATTTTGATTAGGAACTGGTTTCCTAGTGGTCACAAAACTTCTGTGAACAAACCAATGGGTGTAGTCCTATACAAGATAGGTGAAAAACGTCCTATCAACTTTGGTGAGTTGGTATTGAGTATGTTAAAAGAACATGCTGAGAAAAAACCATGTAAGAAGCCCATTGTCTTTCCTGGCTTGATTTGTGGGATTATTTCTAAGAAGTTGAATGTGATCACTTCTGAAGATGTGTATACAGGAATATTCTCTTCAATGCAAAATTGTTTAATGAGAATTATAATGTCAACGATTTGCCTGTGGCTATTGAAGGCAAAAGAAAGAAATTACCTGAGCATTTTGTTTTAGATTCTGACTCTGTTGCTGCCAAGTTGTCTCAAATATCTGGTAAGGTGGTTTTAGAACTAAACAAGGAATACTATCATCTCTATAAGGTGATCAGGGAAAACACCATTCGAAGGAGAGAAATTGAAGTTCTGCTAAAGGAGATTCAAGGAGCCGACTTCAAGCTTGTTGATCTTTATGCAGCTGAGCCCTCTGGAGCTAAAGATGATGAGGGTAATGAGGTGATGAATGAAGATGGAACAACTGGAGGTTCGGGAAGTGAAAAAGCAGATGAAGAATTTGAGGTTGAGAAGGCCGAAGATGAACAGCCTGCAGTAAACAAGATGAACTGAAGTTTGACATTTATTTTCAAACAAGGGGGAGTAATATGCAGATTTTTTTGATTTTTTTTTTTGATTTTTTGGAGCTGCAAAACATGTTTGCTGCATTGTTTTCTCTTTTTAGTGGTTTGAGATTCAGAGGGAGATAAACACCGTCTTATGGTATGATGGTTACTTTGATTTTCCGGCTAAGTATGGATTTCTGTTTCTCAAGTTCAGAATTTGTTTTAGTTTATGCAAAACTGAAGTTTATTTCTTGCTTAATCATGTTTTAAGTTTGGTATTGTGGGTGTGCTCTTTATCGACTTAATTATGCATGATATTCTAAAAGCAAGGGGGAACTTAACTACATAAATGCCAAATGGGGAGATTGTGAGTGTATTGAATACACAATTTTAAAATTGACAAATTTATGTAGAAAGTGAGACACAATTTAATTTGTTGTGCAAGTCTTGATTGTTTCAGAGATTGTTTCACTTGAAGAGAAACCTGCTCAACCGCCGGCTAGAGGATGGATATCGATAGCTGGAAAGATTTTCTTTGAAGAGAAACCTGCTCAACCGCCGGCTAGAGGATGGATATCGATAGCTGGAAAGATTTTCTTTGAAGATTCCTATCGAGAATAGAAGATCGAGATCATATATGAAGATAAAGGAAAGAAGATCGAATATATATTGTGGATCTATTCGTGCGCTGCAAGGAATCGAAGAAGGAAGAATTCCTTATTTAACAAGGAAAGGCCACCGAGTTTCCAAGTTAGAATAGGACTCTTATTTACAAGTTTATATATACTCGCAGAACTGGTTGTTCTCTTTGTCGAGTGATTTATTGATGCATACACAAGAGTTGTGTAAGCTTTTATTATTTGGGTTTGTGTTTTTATTGTAAGAGAGCAAGTTATAAGTTCAAGTGGGAAAAGTTCACAAGTTGTTAATTTGTGTACTTAGGTAGGCCTAGATTAAGAGGTTCTATCTTCACGTGAAAGCGAATTAAATCGTCTTTCACTTTCTACATAAATTTGCCAATCTGAAAATCGTGTATTCCATACACTCACAGGCCAACACAAAGATTTTAGTGTTTCAGACAGTTTATTTTTTTAAATTCGTACCGTGTCAGTCTCCATAGCAGCTTCCAATTTCCTGCTGCTGGAGCCTGGAGATTGTCCAATATCTTCTATGGCAGCTTCTTTTAATCTCTGCTTTTTTGTTTATGTTCGATAATAATTGCAGGTTATTGTCCTGCAATTAAAATCATATTTCAAGAAGATAGATTAGAATCCACCAATATATGAAAGAAATAAGAGACATCTAGTTAATCAGCAATCAACCATCTTACCATAAAATGATCAAGAGAATTCACATAATCATCATCTGAAATGATGAGAGCATAATTTCTAGATATATAGTAGCAACCCACAGTTGTGTACATCAATTGCCCTTGAAAAAGAGTAAGAAACAACAATTACATCAAAACAAACTTAGTGCATCAACACAGATATATGCTGGCCTCAAATCCATTCATTTCCTTCCTTCAGTGGTATCCAATAGGTGCTGGCGATTCATTCAACTGCCTCCCATTATAATAAATATCCTGCAACAACAACAGAAATAGAAATTAAGATGAGATTACTCTTCCTACTATCTCTATCCAACCATTGATGACAGGTTATATTACCGATGCATAGTGATTGACATCACGGTGGTGAGCCTCGTCAGCACGAACAACAACTACAACATCACGGAGAGTTGCGTCCGGGCTGAGGCGCCAGTAGTCGATGGCGATAGCAGGAGCGGGTACATTCTCGATATTACCCTTGTCAACTTCTTTCAAGAACTCCGTGTACGAGTGGATGGCTTCTTCCTCCAAGTAGCCAACGATGCGGTGGGAGAGCTTCGGGGAGATGATATAGGCGAGGAAGTAGGCGTTGAAGAAGACACCCTGGACAGCAAAGACCAAGGCGCGTTCGTACCAACGGGGCTGAGCCACCTCCATGAAAGTCATGAGATGCATCCTCTCGTTCTCTGCTTCCTCGAGAAGAGCTTTGATCCATCCACCGCTGTGCTCGAATCGCCGGAGGGACTTGCAGTGAAGAAGCATCCCTCCCACCATGCCTGGAACGGCTGCCACCGTCTCAAGCATCATAGCACGGCATCCATACCTCCGCTGCACAGAATTTATAAAAAGATAAAATCATCAGTCTACAGAAGTGAGATTGTATCAACATATTCACATTATAATACTGCAAACATCATGAGTATATGAGAAGAAAGAACCTGGATATTCTAATATGCTATACTATATATCAAGAAATTAATCAAGATCATAAGGGGTAAAGTTATTGTTTGATCATGAGATTAAGATGAAGTTTCTCTTCCTACAATCTGTAGACGAACACCCTAGACAAATGTGACCGTTTGCCTTCAACAGAAACTTCTTTGAATTTATAAGAAAATAAAAATGAGGCAATATAGATATTACTTACATGCATAATTGTTTTTTTTTTCTTGAGAAAAAAATAAGATTCTTAAATTTAACACTGTACTGTCAAAAACTAGATCGAGATCTAAAATTCACGTAGTTCATTTCAAAGGTGCTAACCAGAAAAACTGAGCTGGCAACAGAAAATTAATAAATAATACTATAATCAATCAAACATAAAAATATTTAAAAATAACCCAAGAATTGCACTCATCTTTATATAATCAAAATTTAAACAAATGGATATCTGAAATGACGAATGCTTCTAATTGAAATAGAATTTGATCTAGCCACCATCGAAAATATGCTTTCTAGTATTTTAATATCAAAATCAAATCATGCACAATAATAATATCAAATTAACAGCCCTAAAAAATAACATAACATTAATAACAAGAACCGCATATAATAACAAACAAACAAACAAAAAACAAAAAAAAAACAAAAAATCGTACAGAAATAATGGTTTTAATAATATAAAATCACAAGAGTAACAATACCTGGAAAAATATATCTGTAGGAAGCCTGAGTCCCTTGACAGTCCAATAGGCCACCTTGTCCAGAAACGTGACCGGCACGTGATGTTTTTGCAGATCTATCTTCAAATCGGCGGTGTACGTCTCCCATGGCTAAATCAGAATATTTGCCATAAGAATTAAAACGAAAATAATAAAATGAAATAAAATCAGTAAATTCTGTATAGATTTTCTTGCTTCATACCATAAAGCTGTTCCATCTCCACTCCGATCCATCTTCTTTGGTGATCTTCGCGCGCTCAACACCCCAGTAACTCACAATCCCCTTGTTATCCTTCCCGTCGCCGCCAGCAGGGGCGGAGCGTTCAACAGATCCGCCATTCACCTTCTCCTCCTCGTCCTTCTTCTCACTCAGCGCCGCCGTACTGGCGTTGCGCGATCCTAAAACCGGGAACCTCATCCACCTCTCCGCCGCATTTTCCGCAGACTTGGGAGCACCACCGAAAAAACTCACGGCGCCTCCGTGGACAGAGGTCCTAATCGGTGAAGCGCCACCCGCAGCGCCGCCGCGCGCGACGGCGGTCGAGAAGTAGCGCGGCAGCACAGTTCGCGCCGCCTTCGTTGCGCTCCGGCTCATCATCATCTCTCCTTGTAGAGCGAAATTCAGCAATGCTTGGACAAATTACCGAAATTTTGGGGGGTTTTGGAGAAAGCTTTGAAAGCAAGATTTTTTTGTTTTCTCTAATATTTCTTCGCGAGGTTTATGGTGTGGAGAAGTTCGGTTAAGAGGGGTGGCGAATTTATAGGGGTATAGAAGTAATAACATGTGTTGAAGGCGGTGCTGTCCAAGTTGCTTGGAGGTGTGCATTTCCATTTCTACCCTTTGAAACCCTTAAGGCATTAAATTTTGAACATTCTAGAAAGAAATGAAAAAAGGCAAGAAAACGGGCGCCACTTCTTTTTGTAATTCGCGAAAGTTGCGTTCGATTTACGGTAATTTTTCTAGATGAATTTTGGAGTAGTGTAGAGGTGGCCAAATGCGTGTTTGGGTACGAAATCGTACCCGTACCCGGCGGGTACGGTTCCACATAGTTGGACTCGTACTCTAACCGTCGTATAGGTGGGTGCGGGTATGGTTTCGAGTACAACATATGCGGGTACGACTACGAGTATAACCCGGCGGTTCCAACGGGTTTTACGATTATTATTTTTAATATTAAAAATTCATTTTAAATTCAATTAGTTGTTTGCAATTAAAAAAATATTATTTTATTACAAATAATTCGACAATCTAAATCAAACTAGACCTCTAAATACTAAATTAGTGGAGATCAAGTTATTTAAAAATTTAATCTTGAATGATTGAGCACCGTTAAAACAATATTTGATGAAAATTGAATAGAAAAATCAGTAAAGTAGGCTAAAGAGTGCATGTCTGATTAAAATTAAGTAATAAAAAATACATTTTTAGGTAAAATATATATCAAAATGACAGGTCTGCGGGTCGGCGGGTATAGAAACCGGCGGGTTGCGGGTCCAACTTTCAGCACCCATACCCGAACCGCTGCCTTCGGCGGGTACGGTTCCAAACCCGAACCGGCGAGTACGGGTACATGTACGAATTCGTGTATGGGTCGGCGGGTACGATTATTTTGGTTACCTCTAAGGTAGTGAATTTATTCAACAAAATCTTAATTTAGAGAGAAAGCAAAGTGCAAGCTTTGGGCTTGTTTGGTTGGCGGGATTCTGCTCTGGAAAAGTAATCTAATTCCAAATTATTAAATTCCTGTGTTTGGTGTAACAGGGAAAGTAATCAAATTCTAAAAAATTAAATTTCTGTGTTTGTTTCAAATTTTATAAAATTCAGGAAAGTAATAAAAATCCTGACATAAAGGAAAGTTGGTTCAAAATTCAAGGAATCTTATTCCCTACTCTAACCTAGGTATTATTTTTCCTTGATACATGGATTCTGATAATAATAATAATAATAATAATAATAATAATAATAATAATAATAATAATAATAATAATAGTAAAAACCAAAAACGAAAATAATAATAATAATTTAAATAATAATATAAATAAATAAATAATAATAATAACAAAAATAAAAACAAATTAAAAAAATAATAAAAACCAAAAAAATAATACTAATAAAAAAACAAAAAATAAATAATAATAATAATAATAATAATAATAATAATAATAATAATAATAATATAATAATAATAATAATTAATTTGATATAATGAAATTGATATTTTTTCAATGTAAATGATAATTTGATTTCATATTAGAATCTAGACAATTTTATTGATAATATCCAAATATTGGATTGTTGATTAGTTATGATTAATTTTTCTTAGAATAATATTCCTCAGAATCATATTCCATAAGAACTTTACTTTCCTATTTTATTTTCCCCAGAATCACATTCCTCAGAATCATTTTCCCTGACAACATTACTTTCCTACCAACCAAACGAGCCAAATTCCTACATTTTTAGTGGACATCACATTCTCCTACTATATATGTTTTTGTTTTATTAGGTTAAATAGTCTTAATTTTAATATATTGATAGGATATGGCCTATCTACTAGGCCCAAGCATCGAGCCCAATATAATTGGGCCCCGACAGTTAAGCTCGGTCAACGCAGCTCGGCCCAACTAAAGCCCTATGCAGCTCGACCCAGTCAGCTACAACCTACTTCAAAGAGACTTCTACACCAAGGCAACTCCTACATCGACTACAATTCAAGCTCCAAGAGATATAGAAGCTCGGTGTTTATCCAGTAAAGGGGGAGATCAAGCCAAAGAGTCCTAGTAGGAAAAGACTTGTAATCTTAGTCGAATTCCATGTGTAGATACTTATAAATAGGGGTTTAGAATAGATGGAGAGGGGAGAACAATCTTTGTAAAAACTATACGCATATCAGCAATAATACTCATACTCTCTTTCGCTCCGTGGACGTAGATCTATTCCGATAGATCGAACCACGTAAATCCTTTGTGTCCTCTTTTCGTATTCATTAAATCCCAGTTTTCGTGCATTAACTATCTTGCGAAAATAAGATCGATCACTGGCGCCGTCTGTGGGAATCGAAAATCTGTGAATCTTGATCAAATTTTGCAAGTTTGCGACAATCACGATGGCCGGGAAATCAACACGATCTACTGCTGCCGCTAATAAGTCTGCTGCCGACGCCGCCGCTGCTAAGGAAAAGGACGCCCAGCAAACCACTCATGAATCAACCGAAGCCTCCAGCCATCCACCCAGCTCTAATCAAAGACGCCCCGGGAAGGAGCGTGCCCTGACTCCAGAAGGGCATATCGGAGATATCCCGGTGGATCAGTTCGGCAGACCGATCCACCCCAGCCAAGAAGGTCACAGCAGTGGTCGTGACGGAGAGGAGGTCCCAAAGCTCCAGCCGCATGAACTTGAAGATGCAGTGAAGAGTTTCCTCGCATATAAAGGCTCAGAATTCCTCCAGTTCGTCAACTAACAAAGGGCTAGAATACAGCATGGAGAACGTGGAGCTACATCCCGTTCCCATCAGCAACACGATTCTCAAAGCATCCAAATTATGGGCGCACGAGACGCGGCACCTCGTCAAAGGAGGTTCGATGATAAACGCCGAGGAAACTACAGACCTTCACCTTGCCGTACCATCACCCCACCTCGTCGTCACACTGCTTCACCTCGGCGTGACGACGATCACCGAGGAGGGAGATTTACTGTTTACAGTAAGATCTCTATTCCCTTCACCAACTATATACTCTACACTCCTCTCCCTGAGAAGTATCAAGTACCTCCTATCAAGTCTTACAACGGCTCATGCGATCCGAGCAATTTCCTGTCCCAATACCAATATAATATGATGAATCAAGGTCTCAGTGAGGATACCTACATGTGTAAGGTATTTCCCGAATTGCTTGTCGATAACGCTCGTAGTTGGTTCGATAGCCTGCCTCCATGCAGTATCGGATCATACGCAGACCTACTCGAAGCTTTCAAACGCAGATTTTTCCAGAAAGCCGAGGCAAAAACTACCCCGGCCCAACTTCTTTCCATTAGGCAGAGACGAGGAGAATCAATAAGTGACTTTATGACTAGGTTTAATGAGGAAAGCCTGAAAGTCGATCGCTTGACCGACGAAGTCCTTATCTCAGCCTTCCAGAATGCCATCCAATCTGGTGCTCTCTACAAGGAGATCATAAGGGAAGAGCCATGGACGTCGAAGCAGCTGTGGAGCATCGCGAATCGTTTCGCACGAGCAGATGAAGTGGATAGGAAGAAGCGCGAGGCTGATAAGCCTGAACCATCCGATCGGAGGAAAGAAGAGCGCAATGACCGAAGTCAGAGCCGCCGAAGTGCCTTAGATAGACTGCATCGAGGCCCCCTTGAATCCCGACTTGGACCTCGGCAAACTCCGGAGAAGACCCAATTCACGCCACTGACAAAGCTGAGGACGGAGATTTATGAGCTTCATACCAACTTGTTTCAGAGACCTCAGCCCATGTCACGTGGTGGGTCAAGACGCCGGTCTAAGGATAAATACTGCCGATTCCATGAGGACTACGGCCATGACACGGAAGATTGCAGGGATCTAGCTGCGGATATCGAGCACCTGGTACGTGACGGTACGTTCAGAAAGTACCAAAGTCACGGCCAATATGATGCCCGACCCCAGGGTAGGGGAAAGCGCAGAAACTGAGGAGGGAACAATTGCGCCCCCCATGTCGACAAAAAGCCCAGGCCTGATGATGAGGAGGGAGACGAAGACCAACCCCGGATCGACGGAGTCGTCACTGCTATTACCGGGCTTCCACAAGGAGCAACGAAGTCGTCGCTCAAGGCCGAGGCCAGAAGTCCCTCTACAGACGAGCCTTTACAGAAAAGGTTCAAAAAAGACGAGGTCATTACCTTCTCAGAGAAGGACCCGGTGCCACCAATGATACCTCACCAAGACGCTATTGTGATTGAGGCAGTGGTGGCTAATAAGCTCATCCATCGAATCTTCATCGACAGTGGGGCCTCGGTAAGCGTACTCTTTAAGGATTGCTTTGAGAAGTTAGGGGTCGAAGAAGCTCGTTTAACACCAGCACCAATTCCCCTTAGAAGCTTCGTCCAACAAGAGACGCAAACCGAAGGGATAGTTCAACTCCTAGTGACAGTGGGTAAGCACCCATTGTCATCCACTAAGCTCGTCAGTTTTTTTGTCGTGAAGGCGAACTCCGCCTATAACATCATCCTGGGAAGAGATTGGTTGGTTGCAATGAAGGCAATATGCTCGGCGTACCACCTAACGATCAAAATTCCATCGAAGAATGGGGTGATTATAGTTCGCGGTGACCAGAAAAGGGCGAAGGAGTGCATGCAGATCGCCCTACGAGGTGTTGGGACACCTCAGCATCCGCAAGCATAGCAATTACAGAAATCCGAAGTGTTGGAAGACAATTCTGCATTCTACGAGCCAGTAGGAGCTGTTGTAGTGTACGAAAACGACCCAACTAAGGTTGTTAAGGTTGACTTCGCTGGAGGAGCCGAACTTCGCAAGCAAATTGTCCAACTACTTCGGGAATATAAAGATGTCTTCGCCTGGTCACCACTCGACATGACCGGAGTTTCACCAGATGTTATCACACACCGGCTGAACATTGACCCCGGAGTAAAGTCAGTCCGGCAAAAGCAGCGGGTATTCGCAGCAGACCGGAACCAGGTCATACATGACGAAGTGCACCAACTGTTAGAGGCACGAATACTCTTCGAGGTCAAGTATCCGACGTGGATTGCTAACCCGGTGATGGTGAAGAAACAAGGAGGAGGTTGGCGAATGTGTATTGACTACACCGATCTAAATAAACACTGCCCGAAAGACTGTTATCCTCTTCCCAACATCGACAAGAAAGTCGAGGCTCTGGTCGGCCACAAGGTTTTCAATTTCTTAGATCTGTATAAAGGATATCACCAAGTCTTGATGAGTGACGAAGACGCACCAAAGACAGTTTTCATCACTGACTTCGGTGTCTTCGCATATAAGAAAATGCCATTCGGACTAAAGAATGCTGGAGCTACTTATCAAAGAATGGTGGACAAGATATTTGAGCCCCACATCGGTAACAATGTGGAAGTATATGTGGATGACATCGTCGTCAAAAGCAAAGAGCCAGCCACCTGTGTCGATGATCTCAAGATCGTCCTCGGCCTCCTTCGGAAAGTTAACCTGAAGCTGAATCCTGAAAAGTGCACCTTTATGGTCCGATCCGGAAAAGTTTTAGGATGCTGGGTTTCTCAAGAAGGATTAAAGGTTAACCCGTCCAAGGTCCGAGCTATCCAAGAAATGAAAGTTCCAGAGAAGATTCACGACGTGCACAAATTGACGGGCTGCCTAGCAGCCCTTAGTCGGTTCCTCTCGAAAGCGGCAGAGAAGCAACTCCCGTTCTTCAAGATTCTTAAGAAGAACCCAGTTTTTAAATGGGAAGAGGAACAGAAATCAGCGTTTGCCGACCTGAAAAAATACCTCTCCAAGCTTCCAACTTTGTCGGTCCCGCATGAAGGTGAGATTCTATCCCTATACCTCGCGGCTTCGGATGAGACTATAAGTGCAGTCCTAGTGCGTGAAGAGAAACGTCGGCAACTCCCGGTCTACTTCATCAGCCGAGCACTCAAAGGACCAGAGACGAGGTATCAGCCATTAGAGAAGATCGCACTAGCGTTAGTAAACGCAGCGAGGAGGCTACGACCTTATTTCCAGGCACATCCTATACAGGTCCTCACTGACCTCCCACTTCGGCAAGTGCTATTGAAGCCTGAAGCTTCGGGGAGAATTGCGAAATGGGCAGTCGAGCTAGGTGAGCATGACATCAGCTACTGTCCACGCAGTGCTATCAAAGGCCAAGCTTTAGCTGACTTCCTTGTGGAATCTAAGTTTACGGAAGCACCGAAGCCACCCGATGCCGCCTCGGATATTGTCGGAGCCGAACCCACAAATAAACCGCCCAAAGACTGTTGGAAGGTATACGTGGACGGGGCTTCTGGAAAATCAGGAAGCGGTACAGGCATCATACTTCTCAATCCAGACGAGCAGGAGATAACCTATGCACTTCGGTTCGACTTCCCTACCACAAATAATGAAGTGGAGTACGAAACCTTAATTGCAGGACTCCGCCTCGCTCAAAGTCTTCAAGTACGAGCTGTATAAGTTTACTGTGACTCCTAAGTCATAGTTAGCCATATGATCGGCACATACGAGGCAAAGGGCGACATAATGAAGAAGTATCTCCAAAAAGCTAAGAGTCTGCAAGAAAGCTTCACCTACTTCGAGTTGGTAGGAATCCCAAGAGGAGTAAATACCCGAGCTGATGCTTTAAGCAAATTGGCATCCTCGTCAACAAGCTCTCCAGTGGAAGAAATCAAACACCGAAGTATAGAAGAAGCCGAGGTCAGCCTCGTAATTGATGATGAAGCACCGAATTGGATGACTCCTCTTCGGAATTATTTGGAGAAGGGCGAGCTACCCAGTGACAAGCTTGAGGCAAGAAAGATCTTAAGCAAGTCACCAAAGTACGTTCTACAAGAAGGAATTCTGTACAGAAAGTCATACCTTCAACCTCTCCTAAGATGTGTCGGGCCGAACCAAGCAAACTATGCTTTAAGCGAAGTTCATGAAGGGTCATGTGGAAGCCATATTGGAGCTCGAGCACTGTTAAAAAAGGTCATGCGCTAGGGCTACTATTGGCCTACAATGTTTCAAGACGCAGTCGAACTAGTCAAAAAGTGCCCAAAATGTCAAATACATGGGACGGTGCCGAGATTACCTCAAACCGACCTCATAAGCATGCAAAGCCCATGGCCGTTCGTGTAATGGGGAATTGACATCGTCGGACCATTTGATAAAGCTCCCGGACAACTCTAGTTCCTCATCGTAGCCATCGACTACTTCACTAAGTGGGTCAAAGCTGAGCCCTTGGCAAAGATCACAAGCAAGAACGCCCTCAACTTTGTATGGAAGAATGTGGTTTGCCGCTTCGGTGTACCTCGCATCCTCGTTTCGGATAATGGAACGCAATTCACCGATCGGACATTCAGAGAATGGTGTGAAGGGTTTCACATTCACCAAAAGTTCACTTCGGTAGCTCATCCTCAAGCGAACGGCCAAACCGAAGTTACGAACAGAACGATCGTCAAGGGACTCAAAACCCGCCTCGACAAAGCTAAAGGAGATTGGGCAGCAAATTTACCCCAAGTCCTATGGTCGTACCGAACAACTCCCCGGACCTCGAACGGTGAAACACCTTATAGTTTGGTGTACGGAACCGAAGTAGTGATCCCGGTAGAGATAGGCCTGCCGAGCCCGCGCACTATCAACTTCACAGCCGAAGTCAACGAGGAAGACCTCCGAACCGAACTGGATCTGCTGGAAGAAAAACGAGAGCTCGCCTACATAAGAGAAGCCAAGTACAAGCAACAAGTAGCTCGGTACTACAACCAAAGGGTGAAGTACCAACAATTCCAAGTAGGCGACCTTGTACTTCGGAATAACGAGGTTAGTAAAGCGGAAAGGCTCGGCAAGCTCGAAGCCACATGGGAAGGACCGTACCGAGTTGAAGAAGTCCTCGGCAAAGGGTCGTACAAGCTTGCCCATTTATCCGGTGAGCCCTTACCCCGCACATGTCACATTAATCATTTAAAAAAATACTTTGTATAAGTGGAGGAGAGTAATGTCTAGGATCAGTTCATTTAAAGTCGTAGGTGTCAAGAGTCAGGTCGTCTTGTCAGCTGTTTTTCTTTTTTCGGTTTTTTTTATCAATAAAGTTTTATTTTTCCTTTATTATTCGTTTAAATCCTTGCATATCATATCTTGCATGTCTCTCTATTCCACTTATGCTTAGTATTTTGATCTTTTATTCTAAAACCCTGACGAGGGTAATTTAATAAACTCCACATTGGGGGTAAATTCTAAACGCGCGCGTACCGACCTAACCTTGTTAAAAATAGAAGTTCAAACTGCCTGGGCTTAAAACGAAGGAACCACCTTTGTTAAAAGCTAGGAAGAAGTACTTTTGTTTAAAATAAGGAGGCACCACCTCGGTTAAAAATAAAGATACGGCCTTTGTTTAAAATAGAGAAGAGCCTAAACCTCGTCGGACGACGAGGTCGTGCTAATTAAAGCCTAAACTTCGTCTTTGACGAAGTCGTGCTATTCAAAGCCTAAACCTCGTCGGACGACGAGGTCGTGCTAATTAAAGCCTAAACTTCGTCTTTGACGAAGTCGTGCTATTCAAAGCCTAAACCTCGTCGGACGACGAGGTCGTGCTAATTAAAGTCTAAACTTCGCCTTTGACGAAGTCGTGCTACTCAAAGCCTAAACCTCATCGGACGACGAGGTCGTGCTAATTAAAGCCTACACTTCATCTTTGATGAAGTCGGGCTACTTAACCCTAAACCTCGTCTTTTGACGAGGTAATGCTCATTATGGTCTACCTTTGTATAATGCAAGGAAATATATCTATGTTAAAAAACAAGGTAAAAGGCTAGTATGAGTACAGAGAATTCCGTTTTATTTCAAAAATGGAAAAGTACAATACATGGTGATTAAGACGAACTCGAAGGCTTGGGTTTGCTAAAACTAAGCCATCTTGTAGGAAAATCACCGTCGGAGTTGAAATTTAAAACATCATCTATATTGAAGCGGCCTTGACCTCGTTCACCACTACCTCGTCCTCGACTCCGACCCCTACCCGGTTGAAGACTCCGACCTCGACCTCGTCGAGCCAATCTTTGCCGTTCTTGTTCATAAAACTCTTTAGAGTGCTGTGTAAATCTCATGTTTGATCGATCCGCGGGAGTCGACGATCTCGAGGGATCAGTGGTAGTGGACGAACTTGAAGGATGAGAGTCCTTTCCCAGTCGAGCAACCAATTTCGGACGCCGAGCTAGAATCACATCGTACATACCAGCTATTCGCTTCAGCTCGACCATCTGATCTTGGAGTTGCCAGGACTCCGCCCCGTATCTTTCTTGGTAATCCTTACACCGGGCTGCGATTTCTGTTACCTTTGCATCCACTTCAGCAATGGTTTTCCCGCCGTTTCGGCGGACAATGGCCTCGTATTCAGCATGCTCCTCGGCGATCTTTCTAGATTCTTCCTTCATGGCATCATACTTATCTCCAAGCTCTAGGAGCCGAGCTTGAAGCTCGTCATTTTGGATTTGAGCGGCTCTAAGTCTCACGTCGGCCTCGTCCTGGATATGGTTAGCTTGGTCTCTCCAACGAAGAGCTTCGACATTCTTAGCTTCAAGAGCCCGCAATAAGTTATTGATTTGAGCTATATACGGAGATGCATCGAAAAGTTTTGGAGAAGAAGAAGACTACAAAAGGGAAACGAATTTCTAATAAGAAATAAAGTTTTCATTACTTCAGCAAAATGCGCCATCCTACTGATGACGAAGTACATGCTAAAAAAAAAAAAAAAAAAAAAAAAGGAGAAATATTGAAAAAGGGTGATCAACTGACCACTCCGACATTCTCTTCGTCCTCACAACGAGCTTCATTATTAGCCGGAACGGTTTCATCCTCGCCCCTGACTTCAGCCTCCTCATTCTTCTCAGCTTCCACTTCTTCGTGGCCAGCATCCTGCACCTCGGTCTCCGCAGTGCGGTGGAGGTTAGCGATCACCTCCTCCAGCTCGTCGTCCCGGTCGACCGGGCAATTTTGAACTGCCTCAGCAGTCAAAAAAGTGGATGCCGAGGCCAAGCTATCCAACAGAGGGATACCTTGGATACTTTTCAGTAAAGCCTCGGCATACATGCGGTATACGACCTCATCTGACATCTCCTGATAACCGTACTTGGATTTATCCAAGTCCGGCATATCAGCAGCAATGCCGTCGATAGTGTCACTGACCGCGCGAGCATTCAGAACCGAAGCCACCTGCCCGGCAAGTTCTGAGAACTTTTCAGACCGGAAGAGTCGCTCTGTATACGCCCGAAGCAGAGGCCCTTGCCCGGCCACCATTTTAGCCTCGCGTCGCCTCATCGCCTCCACCTCAGCCCTCAACGAGATCGCCTCTGTCTTAGCCGCCTCGGTAGCAGCTAGCTCCGCAACCAGTTTGGCTTCGGTCACAGCCAATTGGTTGGCAAGGCCGCCCTTTTCATTTTCCAGGTTACGGCGAGCCTGGGCCATCTCGTTGTACCGATCGACCCCGGAGGTCAGGAAACTGCTCAATTCCGAGGCCAGATCACTCAGCCTCGTCACCATATCCTCGGTACCCTACATCAACATATATTAGTTAAAAAATAATAAATAAAACAAAAGGGGGAGGTGCCGAAGTTTAGACGAAGGCATATGATGTTACCTCGGGAAACGGCCGTCGCCGATTCACCAGTTCTCCAAAACCCTGGCCTCCCACACCACGAGACGACCGAACTGCAGTAACAGCGCAATCCTCCTCTTCGTTTGTAACAGCAACAGCCAACTTCTGCTGTTTCTTTTTACGAATGACAGGCCGCTCTGGAAGGGATTCCATTGGTGATGAAATCAGTCCGCTCTCGGTTCGCTCCGAGGACGCCTCGGATGATGGCTTTTCAGTCGAGCTGGATCTCGTCCTCTTCTTACCGAGTAGCTTCACTGCAGACAAACAGTAGAAGCCATATCACAATTACATGACATCAAACAACAAGATAAAAATAGACCAAGTGGAGCCTCACCCTTCACCGGCTCAACCATGGAGTCTGGATCATAAGGGCTCAGAACCGCCCTTGCAAGATCGGCCTCGGTGAAATCTTCATCGACGAGACCCGTTAACACACCCTCAAGCGCACCGAATTTCTCTTCGGTGCCTTGGTTCCTCAACTTACCCACATTCCATACGAAATGTGGGACCTCACCGAACCGGCAAAAAAAGAACTTAGACTGCCAGTTCGGGATTTTTGACTTCGTCTTCACTTTAAAGTCAAGACGGGGTGTCAAGTAGTACCACCCGTTAAATGAATTAAATTGGTAATATTTTAGGATCAGCTCTACTGACAGGCTGACCCCGTGACGGCTACTGATTATGCCTAAACCGATAAGCTGCCTAAACGAGTTCGGCGTTATTTGAGCTAAAGGAATGCCGAACTTCTAAAGAAGATCGGCAAAAATAGGGGGGAGGGGAAGACGAAGACCACGGCTTAAGCAATCTTCGTAGATAGTTACGAAGCCGACCGGAGGGTTGGATGCCCTATCCTCCGGCCGAGGAACTAACATCTCTATCCAATCAGGAAATAAATAATTTCTCGCAATCTTCAGCATTGCAGATGAATCTAGAGTTGAAGAGAATTTGGAGACGGTTCCGACTGAATCAAAGGGAGAAGCAAAAACTACCCTACATTTTGCAGAAATGTCCGACTCTACAGTATATACATCCACATTTATATTTTCCGGCGAATGTGATACCGGCGGCGACGTAGACCTTTCGCCAGAATCTTGACTACTACTACCGCTTGATTCGCAAATAAAAGAAACAGAAGCCATGGAAACTTACTTTTATGGCGATGGACGACTATGGCCACAATAGATAATTCACTGGGTTCTGGTATATCACCAACGACAATTTTGCAAGCGAGAAGGTAGAAGATGGAGTGCCGAAAATTTTTAGGGTTTCGAAATTTCAAAATGAAATTGTTGTGGCGTCTGAAAGAAGTTTTAGTAACTTTCCGCCTCTTCACTCCAACTCTAACACGCACGCGCCTACTTTATCGGGACCCCAAACGGCGCATTTAATGTAACTGACACATCACGTGATCGTCCTAACGAGGCGGTACGCATTCCGACTTTGTTGAAATTTAATTTCCGAAGGGGCAATGCGAAATTTCGTTCAACCTCGTCATCACATGGCGGTAAGCATTCCGACTTCATCGAAATCCAATTTCCGAAGGGGAAATGCAAATTTTATACCCACCTCATCTTAACGAGGTGGCAAGCATTCCGATTTCGTCGAAATCTAATTTCCGAGGGGGCAATGCAAAATTCATACCCACCTCGTTTTAACGAGGTGGCAAGCATTCCGACTTCGTCGAAATCCAATTTCCGAAGGGGTAATGCAAATTTTATACCCACCTCGTCTTAACGAGGTGGCAAGCATTCCGACTTCGTCGAAATCTAATTTTCGACGGGGCAATGCACTTTCAATACTCCTACTTCAACTTTCTACCCCGAGTCACACCCTCACTTCTATCTCTTTTGGGGGGGGGGGGGATGTGATAGGATATGGCTTAGCTACTAGGCCCAAGCATCGAGCCCAATATAATTGGGCCCCGACAGTTAAGCTCGGTCAACGCAGCTCGGCCCAACTAAAGCCCTATGCAGCTCGGCCCAGTCAGCTACAACCTACTTCAAAGAGACTTCTACACCAAGGCAACTCCTACATCGACTACAATTCAAGCTCCAAGAGATATAGAAGCTCGGTGTTTATCCAGTAAAGGGGGAGATCAAGCCAAAGAGTCCTAGTAGGAAAAGACTTGTAATTTTAGTCGAATTCCATGTGTAGATACTTATAAATAGGGGTTTAGAATAGATGGAGAGGGGAGAACAATCTTTGTAAAAACTATACGCATATCAGCAATAATACTCATACTCTCTTTCGCTCCGTGGACGTAGATCTATTCTGATAGATCGAACCACGTAAATCCTTTGTGTCCTCTTTTCGTATTCATTAAATCCCAGTTTTCGTGCATTAACTATCTTGCGAAAATAAGATCGATCATATATCATTAAAAGAAACATATTTTACCATAAGCATTTTTGAAACGTCCATTCTTAAGCCCCGATAAAAGTAAAAATAAAAATTACGTTTCAGAAATGCATCCAAAGTTTATCGCAATATCTACAGAGATATTTGGGAAAATATAGAATCGAAATTATTTAAATATGGTGAGGAGGGCATTTTGGAGAATAAATATTGTTAGGAGAGGATTAAAGAGAGACGAAACTTCCGTTATGGTTCGTCGTAATGGGCTGTTACGTACGAGGGCAATATGGGAAGTCAGAAATTATTTTCTTGGGGAACAAGTCGAGGAGAGATTGCGTATGGCCCAAGACCAAGAGTTCCATTTTGTGGTGCGGAATAGGTCACGCGAATCCTCAAATTAATTAATGCAACATCCTCAATTAATTAATACAGCCGTGTCTAAATTTAGTGTTTAATTAGCCGCCATTACTGCCTAATTGATTAAGAAAATTTTATTAGTTGTTCCGGAAATTAAAGAATTTTATTAGTCTGTCAAAGAAAAATTTGATTAGTTGTTCCGGAAATTAAAGAATTTTAATATCGACATATATAATGCTAAATCAGTCAATCACGTTTTAGCCCATGTTTGGTTTTATTTATTTATTTATTTATAAAAATGGAAACAAATAATTGATTTCATTAGTTTTTATTTGGTCTGAGTAATAGATTATTCATTTTTCTTATTTGGGGTAACTCAATCCACCAAATTGTTACCCCTCAAGTAGGGGAAACAAAAAACTCTTTTCTCGAGAAAGAGAATCCCCTCACAAGTGACTCATTTCTACTATTGAAACAAACAATCAATAAAAGTAACCATTATTATTATCATTATCTTACTTGACTTGATTTCATTTCCTTTTCGTTATCCAACTTGAACCAAACGAGCATTATTTATTAATTCATAAGAATAAATGTAATTTGTATCAGTGTTGCTAAAGAGTGTTTGGAAGTGTTAACGGATTTTTGAGATATAAGAATATATGCTTTCAGAATAAAGTTGTTTATAAATAGTTTTCGTATTGCAATTTCATCAAAAATATATTAGAATTTTCTTGAGAAGTATAAAAGCATTTGGTTCTAAATTTGAATGTACTTTAGCTGGAGAAGTATTAAAATCCATTTCTAAAATTACTTTCTTCAATGTCTTCCAAGAATAAGTTTACGTTTTATCTTACCAAAAGGAAGTATTATCTATATACAATACGAATCCTCCAATTGAAAATTAATTTTAATGGTGATTTTTTAACTAATTTGAAATCAAAGGTTCGAAAAATAAGAAACATGTCGATCATGATTCATGCATATGCAACCTCCATCTCTTTTCATGTTTCTCTCTTCCATTTATAATATTGTTTCTTATTTTTCTTTCTTTCGTTTTTTGCAATTTTCTTGCATTTTATATGTAAATAAAATATACAATATGCATCTTGAATGAAAGAGTAACAAAGAAATCTTTAAATTGATACATAAGTATAAGTGTAATGCTAAAAATGAAATAAAAATGAAGTTATAGTTATTTTAAAGTTTGGGAACAAAACTTGTACATATAGTACAGTTTGGGTGTGTTTGGTGGATAGGATGAACCAAGATGAAGTGAATCATCTTGGTTCATCTAAGTGTTTGGTACCGAAATGAAATAAACTGGAGGGCCCGAGATGAAGCCCAAACCCGCTGCTATTTTACTGTTTTCGCTTGTTAACTCATCCGACGTTTTTGGTCGGATGACTTCAACTCATTCGAACAGTAACACAACACTTTCTCTCTTTTACCATTTTACCCTTATGTATTTATACGATTTCAAATAATAATAATAATAATAATATTAATAAATAATAATCATAATAATAATAATGTAATAAAATAATAATAATAATAATAATAAATAATAACAGTAATAGCAATAATTATAATAATAACAAGAATAATAATAATAATAATAATGTAATAAATAATAATAATAATAATAAATAATAACAATAATAGTAATAATTATAATAATAATAATAATAATAATAATAATAATAATAATAACGTAATATAATAATAATAATCATAATAATAATAAAATAATAATAATAACAAGAATAATAATAATAATAATAATAATAATAATAATAATAATAATAATAATAAAAATAAAATAATAATAATAATAACAGTAATAGTAATAATTATAATAATAACAATAATAATAATAATAATAATAATAACTCCCCGGTCATGTTTTGATAACCGTGACTACCACATCATGGCATTCTCTTCCGGTCTTTTCTTTTCCTTTTCCTTTTTATTTTATTTTATTTTATTTTTATTTTTATTTTTATTTTTATTTTAATTCTTTAATTTTAATTTTCATGTGTTATTTATAATTTTAAATCTCTTTCTTCTTTTATTTTTCCATTTTCTCATATCAAAATCTAATGCTATATGCTTTATGTTCAAATTAGAATCTATTAATTTAATTAAAGTTTATTAATTCCAAATAGAGTTGTGTAAGTAGGGTTTATTCCTTTCACATTAGGATTTATATATTTTAATTAGATTTTATTAGTTTAATCAGAATTTAGTCAAATAGTATTAATTATGTTTGTTCCGTAAAAATTTATAGCAAAAAAAAATAAAATTGATCATGTGCGTCCAATCCAATGAATTAATATTCATAGAGACAAAAATAATGATATTAATGATAAAAAAATGAAAATGTCCATTACCCACCACAGACATATTTAATGTGCCGCAACTAATGTAATAATGTTACGTCGTTTTATTTTTTTATTTTTTTTTCATTTATGGTTTAACATGAATACTTAATATGATTAATCCTTAAGAAATTTAGGTTGTGTTTGATAGTTGTGAAGAGATTTTCTGATCGTAAATTTGAAATTCACACATTATTTGCACTAATCTTTTTTCTAATAAAATTATTAGTAATATGAATGATAAGGAGATGAGCAATAAATATGTATTGTATCTAACTTAGTAAGAGTTTAGGGTAGCAGTAGCACATTCTTGACCATTTTCTTTTCAAATGGACAATTTGTTTACTAAATTAATGACAATGGTAGTCAACAATTCAATTCAGAAGACCAATTCTATTAAATTTTAATTATTTTCAAATGCAATATATATATATATATATAGGAATGATATGCTAATCACCATTCGTGGGCACCTATCGCCGTTTGATCACTTCAACATTATTTTGTTCGATTTTGTTCGATTGTTATATATTTTAATACCTTATAAATTAATATTAAAATCATTAAACATACAAAATGTATGAAAATCAATACTCGATTTGTCGTATTATTCATTTTTTGAAGTTTGATAGAAATAATAACAAATTGAGTGTCGATTTTTATATATTTTCTACAAATGATGAGCACCTCATAGGTGACTGTATAACGTGTCATCAGTTATCCTTTTATTTATTTGTTTCCTTTTTCATTACCATTTTCCGACAATCACCATAAATCATTATCTTTTAATACATATTTTATTTTATCCTTCTTTCTCTTTCTCTCTAATTATTGTATATTCATTCATCTTTTAGAGACAATTTATTATGTAGTATTCTTTATGGTTTAATATTTCAATGTCAGGCTAGAGACAATATATTAGATCTAGTTGAAAAATAATAAATTCTAATTAAGATTTATTAAACCCTAGTTGAAAAATAATAAACCTAATTGAGAATTATTAAACCCTAGTTGAACATACTAAATTCTAATTTGGGATTTATTAAACCTAGTTGAATATACTAAACCCAAATGATTACTAAACTTCAATTTAAAAAAATTCTATCATCAATCCTAATTAAATATAATCAAATATTAATAAAAAATAATTATTGGTGCTTACGAATTACAATGTCAATCACCTATTGACATGACGTGAGAGAGAAAATTAGAAAGAAAATGAAAATAATAAAGGTTGCTGACAAACATTAGACGAGAAAATGAGAAAAAAAAAAATAGAAATTTTCTGACATGGCAATGTCGCTCACGGAAAGCTCACCAAGGAGCTCAGCATATCAAAATTATATATATATATATAGAGAGAGAAATGATATAGTGGGCACCTTCACCGTTTCTTCGATTTGATATTATTTTGTTTGATTTTTTCCGATCGTTTTATATTCTAGTACCATAGAAATTAATATAAAAATCATTAAATCTACAAAATAAATAAAAATCAAAGCTCGATTTGTTCTTATTTCCTTCTAACATCGAAATATGAGTAATAAGACAAATTGAGCTTTGATTTTTATTTATTTTGTAAATTTAATGATTCCTATATTAATTTCTATGATACTATAATATAAAACAATCGAACAAAATAATGTCAAATCGAAGAAAACGGCGAAGGTGCCCACGAAGGTGAGTGCATATCATTTCTCTCTCTCTCCCTCTCTCTCTCTCGTGGGCACCAATCACCATTTACTACTCCTTCTTTCGTAGGCACCAATCGTCGTTTGCTCACTTTAGCATTATTTTGTTCGATTTTTTCGATTGTTTTATATTCTAATACCTTAGAAATTAATATAGAAATCATTAAACCTACAAAATATATAAAAATCGACACTCGATTTGTCATACTATTCATATATATATATATATATATTGCCCCTAAACTCACATAGGTTATTATAATGGGGTATTAAAATAATTCCACATGAGTAACAAATATATTACGCCATTTAATTATTAGCGTGAATAGCACGGGTGCAAAACTAGTTCTGTGAAACATACATGAGATTCTATTATCAAAATCGACAAATCCCGGCTAAACAAAATCACATTTAAAGTCATTTTATGATGATTTTTAGTTTTGGTCAAATGTCCAAATTAATAATGCTGAAACTTTAGATGATTAGTAATTTAGTGTAATCAAGATCTACTATGTTTTGCAACAGGTTTTAAATTTTATAAATCACATAAAATTCCCTATTTTTAGATGTTTCATACTGTGATAGTTGTATCACACTATCAATTACACGTTTGCACATATAAGTATAAGGATATTAGTCGGGTCGATTTCTGGTAAATACTACAAGAAAATTTGTGTCTAGTTAAACAATAGACACAGTTTTATCACTATACGACTTGTCACTGCGTTATACGGTGACAACACTGCGCTATACAGTGACAGTCTGTATAACGCAGTGACAGGTCGTATAGTGACAAAACTGTGTTTACTGTTGTCACTAGACACAGTTTTTTTTTTTTTTTTTTTTTGTAGTTATCAGATTGTCGGTTATTTGGACCAAGTTAAATTGGATTGTATTTTTTCCAGGCTAGATATTTTCAATTGTTTTACCTGTTTTTGGTCTTGATTTTTGCATCTTGCGTTTTAGGTCTCGAAATGTGGATATTGAGCTTGGACGAGTTTCAAGCATAAAATGGGTGAAGAATGGGACAGACTTCAAAGTCAGAAATCTCCTAAGCTAGGAGACCATCTGATGCGCTTATTATATTTATTATATTTATGATATTTCTATTTAGTAATTTAGTTAATAAATTATTATTTAAATGTGTATTGCGATGTTTATCGGCCCGTAGTTGAGTCAAGCCCATCAGGGTGCATCTAGTTTAACTATTTAAAGAGTTGTAAGTTATGGTTATTATTCAAGTTTAATGATATTCAATTCTATGACCTTAGGGTTTAGATTAGGCTTCGCGTGATCGTGGGGACTAGGGCTTTCGATTATCGTGAAAAGCCCTAGTCCCCACGATCACGCGAAGCCTAATCTAAACCCTAAGGTCATAGAATTGAATATCATTAAACTTGAATAATAACCCTAACTTACAACTCTTTAAATAGTTAAACTAGACGCACCCTGATGGGTTCGACTCAACTACGGGCCGATAAACATCGCAATACACATTTAAACAATAATTTATTAACTAAATTACTAAATAGAAATATCATAAATATAATAAATATAATAGGCGCATCACCATCGACATCGTGTAGTCGAGAAAGACAGAAGGTCTTGATCAGCAGTCTCTGAGCTTAGGAGACCGCTAACCTTGTTAAGCGGGCGAAGGTAGAAGGCACTAGCTAATAGTCTTTGAGCTTAGGATACCGCTGACCCTGTCTAGAAGTCGGACATAAAGTGTTATTCAACATTCTTTGACTTTGGGAGACCGCTGAGTTTGTAATTTTTGCCTAATTATAAACATTTGTGGGATTTCAAGGCATGTATCTCCACTTTCATCTAGAGTTACTTTTAAGTGATTCTTTTACTAGAACATCATAGTTAGTTTTTCAATTATATTGTCTACTAATTTCTTTCGGATTATAAACAACGAAACTACCACAAATCACTTATTGTACTCTCCCATGAGTTTCACCGTGAGATTCCATTGAAGTTGTGAGTTTTTGCATTTCTTTTGTTAACTAGTCTTTGGAATTCTAGTTCATTTTATGTTCTCGATTAATCGTTGTTCAATTCCTGTTTTAGATTATTGATAGCAGGCGATTTCATTAGAATTGATAAATCATACACATGCTAGGGTTTACTTTAATACTCTCTTTTACATTTCTAGTTTTCGATTCTTGTCTTCATAAATTTTATGCTTAGTTTAATTTCTACTTTAGAAATGCCTAGTTAATAGGAGGAACGTCAAACCATATCTTGTTTAGAAGTTTAGGTTTTTCTTCTTCTTCTTTTTTTTTATTTTTTTATTTTATTTTATTGTGTTGTGCGAGTAATTTTCCTGCTTAACTTTCCTTGCAAACGCATGAGTTGTTTTATCACACTAGGATGAAATCATTCTATTGCAGACGATTTTTGGGTGCAATTTAGTCGAAATATCAACCATAACTCTTTATTAACTCTAGATGTTCGGTTTTGGGCAAGCCCGGCGGGCTAAAAAAATTAATTTTTTATAGATTTTTTTTAATAATTGTATTTATGTAATAAACAAAATAAGTCATATTGTATTATCTAAAATACGTCGACTCGCATAAAATAAATATATGAGCATTATTTTGATCCAATTTGCATAGTGTTTTTTATTTATGTTTTATTATGTACTCCCTCCGTCCCCAAGCTATTGACACGTTTTCCTTTTTGGGACGTCCCACACCAATTGACGTATTTTCTTATTGGGAAATAATTAAGGTTTAAATGGTATAATTAGTAAATCCCTTATTACACTCAACATTCCCCAATTAAATCGCAGCATCCACTCACTTCTCAGCACTGTACCCTAATATAATTTAAATTTTAAAAGTTAAATTATCATAACTTGCTCGTTTGTTCTTTGATTTTTATATCAAATTAAAGGTCGTGATACGATCTATTATTCAAGATCAGACATCAATATATTTTTATGCATCTATGATGCTTTAATTTTAAAATATGCATAAATACATAAATCACATTATATCCCTAAACACAATACATTTACATCCCTAACACTCCCTCCTTAATTCTCATGCAAAAAAGCAATCGTGTCAATAGGTTGGGGGCGGAGGGAGTATTGAAATACAAAATAGAGAAGTGAACATGATGAATATATCTTATGCATAATTATAATATTTTTCACAAGTATTTGAATCAAACATCATCATCAATATTAATTAAAAGCAAAGTAAGAAAATCACAACAACAAAGTAATAAAAGGCATTCAGTCAATTGAGTCAATCCGCTTTTCGAGCTAGCCCTATCAAGGTTTCGGGCTATTCTGTTCAGGTAGAAAATTATTTCTAGCTAGAAATTTTGGACCTAACCTGCCTTGCGGCTCGAGTTACTTGAGCTTAACTCGTAAGTTTCGCGCGGGCTAAATTGACATCCATACATGCAACAATATAAATCAATAATAATAGTACTTCCTTAAAAAGAAGAAAAGTAAAAACAACAAACGTAATAACATGATACATGTCATTGATAAAAGGCAGAGAACATAAAGCACAAGCTTCACCAAACCCTCACTTATTTCAAGTACATAGACTTTTTTTTTTTTTATAAAAAAAAAAAAAAGAAAAAAAGAAATCTAACACTAACATTATTACTTATATATATGTGTGTTTTATAGCTTGGCGAGATAAACACTTGATTAATCCTCATCCGAAAATATGAGCTTCGAGTTCTTTAGTGAAGCAGATGAAGAAGTTCAAGAGGCGAAGGGGGTGCGGATTCTCTGGAGCAATGAGCTCGTAGTCCAGGGTCCACGTAATGTGGTCGATCCCATTCTTGGTCTCCACGTGTACGGATATGATCATGTTGTTGTAAAGCTCACATAGGTCTCCTTCAAGCATCTTCCACGAGATTGTCTTCTTCTCCTTGTCGATCCCTTCTAGCACTTGCTTTGCACTTTGAGGTTTCTCATCTATTCATATGAAAAAGCAGTCAACTATCTCTTTATAAATGAGACGAAGGGAATATATACTTTTTTTATCTATACAATATTTATATGTTTTTTTATGGCAATCACATGACAGTCATATATTAAAAAAAAAAAACACGGTTCAGATTAGTTCTTAGTTCTTAAAAATATGATTGAATTTCATGAACACAAAAACGAGTCGAGCAGAGTCGAGTTTACCAACACTGTATTTCCACTCGATGACGGAGCCGTTGACTCCATATTGACCTTGATGCAACTCACAAGCCTGGATCTTGCCTGGGGTAGCATTGGCTAAGTGTTTGGGGTTATTAGCCACCAGCTGATGAAATACATCGCCGCCGGCTTTGAACGCCACCTGTGCTATCAACTTGTTGGGCAATGCCGCCATTTCTCCTTTTAATTAATTCTGATTTCTCCTTTAATTAATTGATCGATGCTTGCTTATTTTCTAGACTTTATATAGATAGGAAGCTTGAATTTCTTGTGTCGTAGCTAGCTTATTTTTTTGGGACTTTCTTGTTTGTTTTGGTAAATGATTTTGAAAGTGAGAGTTTCCACAACTTCTTGGTGGTAAATGTCTTCATATTTATGTTTAGGTAATTTAGTCCAACATTTGGTTTGGATAATAATATTGATAGTTTTTAATTATTAAAAAAAAAGTACTAAAATTGTTGGTTTTTGGTGAGAAAAACGTTAATCTTGAAAGCAAAATATTAGGATCCTATATAATTGCGAGATTTGCTCAATCCATTACTTCTGCTGTAAAATTGGAATAATCTCCAATTTAGGTGCCACCTATTTCTTGCTAAATTTAAAAAATTCACAATTTCACATCAACAACAAATTTAGCGTCCGCTACAATATTTTCTACCTATTCAGCTAGAAAATAATTATTCATTATAAACTACTCCATCTGTTAAATTAAATAAAAATTTATTGATTCCTTCATCTCCTACTTCACAATATGGGAAGGCGAATGAAAAAAATTGATGGGAAAAGTTGGAAATTGAAAAATCCAATCTCGACGAGGAAATCTTCTTTAAAAATCAAGTCCAAGAGGCTTTAAAATTTTATTATTTATAAAAACAGAGTAAATCAAGGCTTAACATGAAGCTAAAAGTAGGCATTTGGTGATTGTGAATATATGACATTCCAAATTTAATAGTGTTTAACAAGAGTTCATTAACACTTCGATTGAATATGAAAGGGAATAAGAAAATGATTAACTGAGTAAAACATAAAAGAAACGTAAACAAGGTCATCCAGTGCTTATGTTGTTGATTTTTCATGTGTTTCTTGGAGCAATTAGTATACAATCAAAGCTTCGTACTTCGTTAACAAAATGAAACGAAAGAAATGCAGTTCTTACAGCTTCATTAAGGCATGAAAGATTGGATTAGGTCTTCTTACATGGAGATGAGTATAAACCCCAAATGCATGACAAGGTTACACATTCATAAGCATCATTCGAGAAGGTTACACGTAAAGGTGCTTATAACATAAACCATAATCACTCAGCACACTTTACTAATTTTCAGAGGTTTATGAGGGTGAATAATTCAAGACTTATATAAGTACCAAGTATTGCACGTAGTATGGAACATTGATTTAAATCCATTTAAACTCGAGGCACCAAAGACTGTTATTTTTCATTATCGTCTAATTCAAGCTGCAATTTCTATCTGGTATGAAGGCCTTCAAACAACTTTGGGCTGTTTTAGTCTACAACGGAAGTATGTCTAACTAAAATTCAAGTGGTGGAAAATGACAAGATAAAAAGGAAACCAGTCAATTACATTAGCGACTTTGAAGATTAATGTACCACCAGTTGGAATTATATGATACTCCGTATAAACTTAATACTGTTCATAGGTTTTCTCAAATAGACAAAAATGGTGCAAAGGAACTCTACCCTTCTAGCCGACTATAATTTCTTTTATGCAGTTGAAAGCTTAGCATGGTTACCACAGAAAATTTAGCCCTGGATAAACTAATAGAAGATTAAATTCTGACACAGTCCTTTCCTCTATCCTTTTCTACATTCAATCTGATATGAAAAATGTAGTAATCTGTAAACCTAACAAGAAGCAGAGTTGAATAACATGGTATATAAACAGATAAGTATGCAACTTCATCATGGAGAAGACAAGAGCGAAAGCGATTTAGATCTTGATCTTGAACTCGAACTTCAATACCAAGAACCATCATCCAATACGAAGAGACCTATAACAAAAGGCTGAGGTAAATGTTGGTATCTGTCACCATGTTCGGTTTATCTAGTTTTCCTAAACCAAAATCCTGATAAGGAGGGCCAAATCGAGAAAGTACCATTTCGTTTCTTTACATGATTCTATTCTTTAGTTACACAAGTTTATCTACACTTTCGCGAGATATATCATAAGATAATCACCCATTTATAGCTACTATCAGATAACTACAAACCAAGTCTACTAGCAAAGCAAGAACAGCAAAAAGTTATTCAGTAACTGCAAATTCAAGAAATGCAAGCAGCCCTAAAGTCAAAATAGATTACACCACACTAGCTCTACAATGTAACAATCAACAATTCGGCCAAAGGTGATCAATGCTTCTTCTCAAACTCACACAGTCATTTCAACAAACACGTAGAACTCATCACTCCAAAATCCACTGAACAACTCCAAGAAGGCAATCAAAACATCCATTAATGCTACACAATCACACAATGCAAATAAATACACCTAGAACGATGAGAGAGGTACCAAACAGCGCGAGCCCGACCCGGGTTTCTTCGCCAAGAATGATCCCAAACACAGCAGTCGCAGCGAAAGTAGTTGCGTTGGTAACGGGCACAGCTACAGAAATCGGCGAGTCGCTCAGGATTGCGAAGAAAGTGGCGGAAGCTGAGAGATTTATCAGGAAGGGCAGAGTGTACTGCCAAATGAGCAGAAGCTTCAGCCACTTCTTGAGCAGCGGCGCGTTTGTTTGAGGCGCTGATTCGAGTGCTTTGTCCCATATGATTGCGCCTCTGCGCATGAGGGCGTTAGTCGCGCCCCAAACAAGGCCTACTGCTATCATCTTCTCCACATCTCTAGCCACCATCGATCGGCGGTACGGATTTCTTGATGATTTTTCCGGTGGGAACCCAGTTTTTTATTCAAACCGAAATGGCTGCTTAGATCGAAATTGGTTCTAAAACTAAATCCCAAAAAAATACTAAAAAATAAAAGTTACAAATGGGCTCGGGCTCGGGCTTTTGCCTTAAGGCTAATGGGCCTGAACTCGGGCGGCCTGGCCTGATCATTCGACCAAATTAACATATTTAACTGAATTTTACCCAAAAATGCCTATTTAATTGATTTTTTTAGATATTTTGTATTGGATTAAAGTAAATGAGTTGATTTAAGAGGAAAATTCGATCGATCTATTGGGCCTAATCAGAACAGGCTTGGCTGTCAAAGGCCTCGTGCCCATTAACAATGTTTCATTTATTCAAAATATAAAAATATAAGTATTCTATTAGAGAGTAATGCTCTCATACCCACCGTGAACATGCTTAATGTGCCTACGGATGGGGTGACAATATTATATTTAAGAAATAAATTAATTAATATACCTTATAAAAATAAATCCTATAAAAAAAAAACAACTAAACTCTAAAGGGAAAGATTATTGACGTGACAGTGTCATATCAGCCGTGAGCACATTAAGCGATGCGTGTCCACGGTGGTTATGGGAGCATTTCTATTGAATAAAATATGTGGGGAATAGGAAATGTAACGATTAATACAATAAATTAATTTTAATTGAATCTAGTAAGTTTTACCCTTTTACTATTGTTACATCTATATTAATATACTAAAATATGATAGTTTTCCTCTTAAATTCTTGATATTGGAGCTTTATTTTTATTAATTTAATTAGGTGATTTATCATTTTTCATGCAATACTTTAATACATTTATTATCGTGAAAGTTCTCATTTTTGAAATATTAAAATTCAATCAAATGCTTGCTCAAATGCTAGGCCAACACATGCGTACCTAGAATCTTTTCAATTTTTATACTTTTAATGTCACCGCCTACAATCAATTTGCATCCAAAATTGTGCCAATCTGTTCATTTCTCAATATTGCACATATATATGTATCCGTATTTGTAAGTCGCCTTTTGCGGTTGAGAATTATTCTCCTTCTTTTCTTTCTTTTGTTATTATAAAATCAATATACAATATAAAATTATACGTATAATATAAAGCACTACCGGTACATCGTCCGGGTACAATATTAATATAACTGAAAAGAAAAAGTGAAACCAACTAGCCTTTTGGCACTTGCTTATAGAATATATAATAATTACTTTGTATCCCGTCAAAATTAGATTCTACTTTATCGAAAGTTTTTAAAATTATATTGGACTGGTCAATTTTATCGGAGGTTGAAAATATATTAGTTAGTAGTACTATTTAGTCAAAAAATAATTTTGTATTTTTTTTTTCTTCGATGACGTCAAATTTTGTTTAGGATGATGATTCCGTGCTTTATCCGTAGAACCAGAGAGATACACATAAGTAAAATTAAATTATGTAGCTTGCATATTGATTTATCATACTATTTCAAAATAATGTATGTTTCTTTTTCTCGTAGTTTCTTGTTATGCGATCATTGTGATCACAGCCTTATTCGCTGAGATGGTTATAGACAACAAAGATCAACAAGCTAGCCAAGCTTCTCTCAAGAACTAGTTGATTGACAACTAAATGAGTTTTTATGATTTCAGCAGACCATTGATTTTATAGCTGGACTTGTATTTTTTTCTCTAAAAGTATGATACTCCCAAAAAAAAAAAAAAAAAAAAAGGAATTATAATTTTATGTATCATATTTTTCCATACTCCAAGATGTTATATGAAATGACCAGACTATTTTCGATCCAATGCAAAATGAGATTAAACACTGTTATTTATAATCCAAAACTACTCAAACAAGTAATTAAGATCTTTCGAGCACAAATTTTGATTCAATTATAACGATCAATTAACTATAAAATTCTAGACATTATTGAATTATTTAATTATGTGAATTTAGTTGAAATAATTTACTTATATGATCAAACTTAAATGAGAACAAATGATTTAAGTTGAGTTTTTCAATTCCTCAATATAGAATGATTAATATTTAACATAATTATATTCGCTACAATATGGTAATGGGATACACTTGGGTCAGCCGAAGGTACCGTGCGGCTGGGCTAAAACAATGATACTTTTATTCATATAGATTGACACTTTTCTATATAAAGATTGACACTTTTAAAAATTGTCATTTTATTCGTAAAATAATTATGTTAAAGATTGACACTTTTATTCATATAGATTGATACTTTTCTGTATAAAAATTGGCACTTTGGGCCCGGCCGCACGGTGCCTTCGGCTGACACAAGTTTTGGCACTTTGGGCCCGGCCGCACGGTGTCTCCGGCTGACACAAGTTTTTGTCTATGGTAATCAATAATTTATGAAAAATTATCCCAAAAATACTAAGCCAGCATTTTAGTAACCAATTTTCTAATTACAATATTTTTCCCTTGCTTATTGAACTCCGAAATATTAAATTTAAATTTTATATTACAAAACTCAGTCATTCAAAATCATATTGTAAATTTAAATATTTTATGGACTAGACATGTTGGCCAATGATTTTTTTTTAATTTTTTTTTAGTACGTATCGATAACTATAATTGTCAATTTTTTGTAATAAAAATATATTTTTAATTTAGTACACTTAACAATATATTAGATACAAAATCGATTTTGAGCTAGTTCGTTGGTCAAGAAAATGAGCATCGTGAGCTATTTTCAGCTCAGGTCGATTACGCTAAAATATTTTTTAGTTAAATTATTTTGGCTCTAGCACTACTTTGATTTTGAGGTGGCTCGTTGGCCAATAAGTTTTTGAAATTCATTTAGTATGTATCGATAACTATGATTGTCAAAAAAAATTAACAATATATATATATACTTTTGATTAATTAGGCAAATTCTTCGGGCTATTCTAGATTTGAGTTGGTTCGGGATAATAATAATACTCCCTCAAGTCTTTTCAAGTTGAGTCATTTCTTTTCAGCATTTGTGGCAAACGTTTTCAAGCGTCTTGATGATGAGTTTTAAAATAATTTTTTTAAGGATTTTTTCTTTTACGGGATACTAGAAATGTTGTAGTATCTCGTAAAAGAAAATTTTCTTTAAAAAGTTATTTTAAAACTCATCATCAAGACGTTTGAAAACGCTTGCCACAAATGCTAAAAAGAAACGACTCAACTTGAAAAAACCGGAGGGAGTAATAATAATAATAATAATAATATTGTATGCTTTTTATTATACAATATCTTATAAAGTGATACCAATCGACTTTTTTTAACGGGATACAAACTAGTATTATATATTAATATCAGTGAAATTGTTGTCCCCGGAACCGTGGTGCATGGCAAGTTAATTGGACACCTACTTTTGGACATATATAATTTTATAACTCCTTAATTCATAGTAGTATATTTTTTTGCCCCCACAATATATACATATAACTTACTATAGGTCCCGACATGAAGTTTTGGGAGACAAAAAAGGTGATGTGGGAGGAAGAATGAGCCACATCTATCTTGTTTGGAGGCACCTCCAAATTATGTTCAACACTCGGTTTTCTCTTTTTTGCTCTTCAAAGAGTTGACATCACATCCATACATCGAGAAATCCGAAATCGACATTGGCTTTACAACATTATTCCTTGAACTTGTGATCAAATCATATTTTACGTATATACGTACATTAAAAAGTAGAAAAAAGATGGATAAAGTAATATACTGTACTATATACTAGTAATCATATCCAGATAGATAAAGAAGAGAAATGATATGTCGCACCCCCAATTGTGAGTACATTTGTGAACACCTATCACCGTTTGTTCACTTTTAATACTATTTTGTTCGATTTTTTCAATTGTTTTATATTTTAGTACCTTATAAATTAACATTGAAATTATTAAATTTACATAATACATAAAAATTCAAACTAATACATTTAGACCTACGGCGCAAGTACGTCCAACCTCAATATTCATTCCGAATTCAATTGTATTATGCATGCTTCTAAATTTTAGAATGTTGAAAATTCTGCCGAATTCAATAGCTTTACTTTTTTGTATACGAAATCCTTCAATTCAAAATTGTGATAAAGATAAACTACATATTATTGTATTATATTATTTAAATTTACAACATTTACGTGCGTCAATATATAGTGTTTAATACTTGTGGAATTATTACTTGCGTCAGATAAAGTAAAGCAAAATTGTTGTTATACGTTGTATTTAACACTTGTGGAATTATTTACAAATACATGCTTCTAAAATTTCTATGATCTCATTCCACTAATTTCAATACTATTTTTTACATTTTGGTACAGGTGAAATTGTATATATCTTCAATTCTGCACCAATATGAATTGAACATAAATAAATCAGACAACCTTGAATTCTTTACAGACCTATATATTTTATTAGAAACTAATATAAAATGTGACAGCATGTATCGAAAAACAAGTCATTCACATTTCAAAAAGTGAAAAGGAAAATCATTAGTGTTCATGCAGGAATAGAGTATGGATTTTATCCTCTTTTCTGTGTGTTTTCCTCAGACATGAGGAATACGAAATAAAGGTACCTAATCTTTGTTTTTATTATATTTATTACTATATTTTTGCTTTTATCCTCCAACAAACAAAGAGAATATACATCAACGATTTCAGAAGATTTTGTGATCCAATAATATACCAGAATCTGCTTCCAAATCACATGATTGCGTTTATTTTACACTTATAATATGCATCATGTATTAAATATGCAAGTACAAAAATTACCTTTCTAATTAACTTCTGTAAATTAGTAATTTAAAGTTGACGAAACAAAAAATCATATAAAGGCTAGTGAAACTTGACAATCTTAATTTTTATTATGAGAGGCTAATCAAATTCCAACCACAGTAATCTATCAAACTGTAAAAAAAAAAAAAAAAAAAAAAAAAAAAAAAAAAAAAATTTACACAATGTTTTTATAAACTTGTGCATAACTTATAATTAAGGATCAGTGCATCCTCAACTTACAAGAGATCAAATCCACAGAAATTCTTTCATAGTGAAAGTCTGAGCTCCAAATCTACGTCTTGATCCGAGTCGTCTTTCTTGTTCATGTTTAGGGTGCCCTAGAACAATCAAAAGATAATGAGATATAATCACAACTTTGATCACTTTTATTGATCAAAATATGTACAAGATATCACAATAATATTGCTAGATTTCGACTAGTACCTGAAGTGGCGGTTCGAAGAAGGATCTAGTCATGCTTGGCTCAACAAATTGCTGAGTTCCATAGCCTGGATGCCATCTGATTTATTGATGCCAAAATATCAGAAAATTATTCAATATTTGGAATAAAAGAAATCTAGTTATTTCTCAAAAGAAGTCAATAATGTTTATGCAAATTACCTTGTAATATTGGTGGATTGGGAATCTACATATGCAACATTTGCTCTATCTAAATCTGGCATTCCCATCTGAAAATAATGGGAAATATGAGCATCTATATATATATCAACAGTTTTGAATGCAGCACAGCAGCAGTTAAGCATGTAAAAAAGCACTTAATCGAACAAAAAATGATTATGATTCATCCAAACATACTTTTAACAAAGGATAACTCTGTGCTATTTCAAAGAAAATTTAACCAATAGGAGGAAAATAAATTGTTGAAAATTGTGATTAAGGAGAGAAAAGGACAGACAAAATTCAATGATAACCACCTCTCTCTCTCTCTCCCTCTCTCTTTCCTTCTTTTTTTCCTTTTTGAAAATTCTTGTAGTGAAGAAGCAGGCAATCTCTAGGTTAAGAGTTGTAGACTGATCATGTCTAGGGTTACAAACTGAAAGAAAATATGAAATCCACTTCTTTCTTCTTTTTTAAGAAGAAAATGAAAGAAATGAAAGTGAAGAAGGAAAATAGCTAGGGTCAACATACAATTTTACTATAACAGGAAAAAGGAAAAACTCTCAGATCAGAAACTGCCAATTAATCACACCTAATCATCATCATCCACAATCCAAAATTCTTTGAAACAATAATCAAGATCTAAACTCTTCAACAAAAAAAATTCAAATCACAACATAAATTCAAAAACAAAAACAAAAATAAAAAATCTCACCACCACTCCATGGTGTCCCTGAAAGCCATAAGGAGGCGACGACGACGAATGAGCTGTTTGCAGCCTAACATCCTCCTGCACACACATTTCCACCATGAAATATAGCCATAGATAATAAAAAAATTAAAATTAAATATTTCGTTCTACAAAAATAAAAAGACAAACAAACCTGGGTGTAATTAGATGCATAAGGGTTGTGAGGAACAGAAGGGATAAAATTGCAGCCGATTTCACTATGCAACCTAATTTTCTCAAGCTGTGCAACTCCAAGCCCTCTTTGAGGCTGCTTAGGTTTATCAGAGCCATTTTTCTTCCCTTTTCTTGAAGAAGATGATGATGAAGAAGAAGATAATCCCCTCTCGTTGTTGCCGAAGTAATTCTGCTCACCAAAATAGTTGCTTCCCATCTCTTCTCTTCTCTTCTCTACTGTGTGTACTGCGTTTTTTTTTTCTTGATTTCTCTCTTGCAAGAAAACTTAACCTGATGGAGTGGAATGGAATCAGAGAGATTTTCTTGAATCCCTTTTAAGCTGTTAACACTTTGTAATCAGTAATAATTGCATCGCTGGATCGGATTGTGTGTAGATTTTGTGTGATTCATTCTGTTTATATACTATGCTTTTTTTTTTCTTTTTTCTTTTTAAATAAATATATATGGCTTTTGCTCTAGCTCTCGTTTTGACAACTTCTATGGAATCCCTACAATTTTTATATTTGATTTATTGGCTTAGACTTTGAAAGAGATTGTCTCTGATTGCAACTCATATTTTATTTATGCACATAATATTTTCCCAAGATTTCTAACCTAACCCACGCGCTTCAAGGGCACGTTCTTCAGAAAGATTTGATTTATTAATTGTGCCCCAATTTAATTAATTAATTAATTATAGTATATATTTTTGGGCAGTTTCAAGACTTCAAATCCCAAATCATTGTGGCTGCTGGATCTCAATCAATCCTCAAATAAAATCCCATTTAACATTAATTATGATAAATATTTAATTTTATTAGACATATGTAATTTTTGGAGTTTAATTTAGTTAAGAAAAATAAGTTATACTATTTATTTTTTTTATTATTTTGAATTTTGATTATAGCAACCAATGAGCGTATCTAGCTGCAAATAGTTTAATATTCGTATTTATTTTCCTTTTATGGTGAAAATGTAGAAATGTGATAGTATATATTTAGATCCAACATAATTAAAACATTTAGATTTGCAGAAAATCCTGCAGCAAATGTATGGGGATTGTCACAAAGTGAAAAAGATATTCTCGTATTTATAACCATAGATATGAATTGGAGAAAGAAAGATCTGATTACAAATATATTAAATCAACAGCTGCACCAAATAATTTGTTTATAAAGAAAAATATTCTGCAAGCTGCATTTCTGTATGATATCTTTGTTAGCTCCAAGAATTAACTTATGGGTCTTCTTACAGTTTACGTCAAAATACAATAATAGTCAATAACAATTAATTAAATAATTAAATAAAATTAAAATTAAAATTAAAAAAAAAATTAGTTGCCATGCATCAAATCTAATCGAGCTGTTCCACGCATGATTTGTGGGACATATTTAATGAGTTGTTTGTGTGGTGGAAAGTAGAAGAGAGAATCAATATCATCCTCTTATTTCTTTAAACATGTGAACTTCCTACACAATTACAAAGGTTAAAAATCATCAAATATAATCCATATATCATCAAGAAATCTACACACACACACACTCTCTCTACAAACCCTGTCGATTCGTTTATTTTATTATTATTATTATTTGCTACAATATTGTTAATTATTTTATCGTTTTCTTGTTAGAAAATTTATTTTCTATTAATCTATTTTGTGGGCAATATATTATTATTGCAATTATATTGGCTATTTATTATTGATGGACTTAATTAAGTGATCTAATTTAGTATTAGTCCATGGGCTATGTAATTGATATGGGCTTATGAGTGGATACCTAGTACTAGTCCAATTAGGTGTTTATGGGTAACCTAATTCACTAGTATATAAAGAGTATCTAGTTATGGTCCCCAATACACTAAATCGAACAAAGTTTATCTTCTCCCCATCTGGAAGAAAACATAAGGTCCATACGGTGATTTAGTTGAGGAAGACCATAATACCAACTTTGTTCGTGTTTGTGGTTTGTGTTCGTGATTCGAGATTGTTATTGAAGGTATTCCGCATCCAGTAATTCAATCTCAATGGATCCAGGTATTCCTATGATCTTTGATAATCGAGTATCGATGTTTATAGAATTGAATTTATGCTTTGTGTGATCTATAAATTCTAACAAGTGGTATCAGAGCAGTCATCGACTGCTCGATTGTTGGGATCTGTGGAATTATATGAGATTAATTTGTTAATCTTGTTTTATCAATTTATTTTTAATCGTGAAGATTTGCATTGTTTTATTTTCGGAACTTTTGCAAACTACGACATATAGGTAATGAATTTGATAAATATAGTTCTTGTTTTTGTAATGTGAACACGTCATGATGGATTTGTTAATTGTTTCTTTTGCTACATGAATAATTCTCGACGATTGTGCAAAGAATTGTTTCTTTGATAATTACTTGATGACGTGTAACTTCATGCTTAAGAGTTTTGTATATATGCTTATGTTTTAGGAAGTCCTTATTGCAAATTGGTCAGTGGATTTCTGTTTGTATATATACTTAACATTAATTGCTAAATTGATTAGATTGCTGCGTTTAGAAAAGAATCGATGGTCTTATTCGTACTAAACAGATCTATTCTTGATATGAGATTTACGTGTATATATTGATTATTATGCCTGTAATCTTGTTTCGGGTATTATGATAAGTGGATTTGTTATGGTTATATTTATGTTACAGATCTTCTTTATACATATCTATATATAAACATTAAGTTAACTGCTAATTTGGATGCATATTATTGGTTATTATACATATTCTTGGTAGCAATCGTTTATATATAAATATATATGATAATGGGGAGATATATTTTTATATCGTACAATTGAGCTTATTCGAATTTAGCTTAATTGGTCTAGTAATTTTCAATTTATTTAATCAAAGCTTCATGTTGCCATAGTAACCTCTGTATGTGGAGATTGATTTATTGAATTTACTTAGATGGCGTGTGGTATTATTTATGCATTCTGTGCTCGGCCCATAGGAAGATACAGTTTGGCCAAATAATAACACACATGTGATGATAAGTGCGTGATAATTATATAGATATTCATGTGAACATTAGTCCGTCCATAGATAGACTTTTGTTTGACAGAACTTATTATCAGTGCTTGATCATTACACCAAGATTACCACTGCAGTTAATTTTCCCGTCCATAGACAGAGATTAATGTTGTACTAGGTGTCTTGAGATGGGTCCCCAATTTGTTTATTTATGCATATCAATTATGTTTTGTGACATGTATTTGAGTATGTTAATAATTGTTCTTTGTTTTAGTTTCTCTTGCCACAACTACAAATCTCTCTACCCAAGTTAACAACATCCCCATGCTGTCTGGGACAAACTTTAAGGTCTGGAAAGAAACCGTAGAAATTGTTCTCGGTTGTATGGATTTAGATCTAGCTCTTCGATCTGAAAAACCCACTGCAACGGATGAAAATCCAAATGAGGTCAAAATTGAGAAGTGGGAAAGGTCAAATCGAATGTGCATGATGATCATGAAACGCTCCATTCCGGAGGCGTTTCGGGGCTCTATTAATGAAAGTGAAAATGCAAAATTATTTCTCACTGCTGTTGAGCAGTACTTTTCCAAGAATGAAAAATCGGAGGCGAGTAGTCATTTGGCTAAACTCGTCGCCATGAGGTATAATGGAAAAGGAAACATTCGGGAGTACATTATGGAGATGTCTAATCTCGCATCAAAACTCAAGGCACTAAAGTTAGAGCTGTCTGGTGACTTGCTCGTGCACTTGGTTTTGATCTTACTTCCTGCACACTTTGGGCAATTTAAAGTGAGTTATAACACTCAAAAGGATAAATGGTCCCTTAATGAGCTTATATCTCACTGTGTGCAAGAGGAAGAGAGATTGCAGAGAGATAAGACTGAAAGTGCTCATCTGGCATCTTCTTCTTACAGTAAGAAAAGAAAGGGAGCTAAGGATAATGCGGTAGCATCTTCTAAACAGAAGATGCAAAAGAAGGATCATGAAAATGATAAATGTCACTTCTGCAAGAAGTCGGGGCACTTTAAGAAAGATTGCCTCAAGTATGCCGCTTGGCGTGCAAAGAAGGGTATACTTCTAACTTTAGTTTGTTCTGAAGTTAATTTATCCTTTGTACCTTTGGATACTTGGTGGGTAGATTCCGGTGCTACTACTCACATAAGTATGTCAATGCAGGGTTGCCTGTGGAGCCGACCACCAAGTGATGCTGAAAGATTCATCTTTGTGGGTGATGGCAATAAAGTTGCAGTAGAAGCTGTTGGAACTTTTAGATTACATTTAAAGAGTGGTTTTTATTTGGAGTTGTTTGAGACATTCGTTGTACCGTCTTTTAAACGAAAATTTGGTTTCTATTTCCGCTTTGGACAAACATGGATTTTCCTGGTCTTTTGGAAATAATAAAGTTAGTCTCTTTCAAAATTCAAATTTTATTGGTGATGGCTCTTTAATTGATAATCTTTACATGCTTGATGTAGTAAGTTCTAATAATGTTATATTGCAAACTTGTTCAAGAGGTACAAAGCGAAAATTTTATGAAGATTCCGCCATTTTGTGGCACAAGCGCTTAGGACATATTTCTAAACAAAGAATACAACGGCTTGTGTCTGACGGAATCCTTGATCCCTTAAATTTAGCAGACTTTGAAGTCTGCATTGAGTGTATCAAAGGGAAACAAAAGAACAAGAGGAAATTAGAAGCCGCCGGTAGAGCTAAGGATGTCTTAGAACTTATTCACACTGATATATGTGGACCATTCCCTACAACTTCATGGAATGGACAAAGATATTTTATTACGTTCATAGACGATTACTCTAGATTCGGCTATCTATATTTAATTCATGAGAAGTCTCAATCCTTGGATGTTTTCAAATCTTTCAAAGTTGAAGTTGAACTTCAACTAGGAAAGAAAATCAAGGCTGTCAAATCAGACCGTGATGGTGAATACTACGGATGATATGATGGATCAGGAGAACAACGTCCAGGACCCTTCGCACTTTTCCTCAAAGAATGTGGGATCGTTCCGCAATACACAATGCCGGGGAAACCTAGCATGAATGGTGTAGCAGAACGACGAAATCGGACTCTTAAGGATATGGTAAGAAGCATGATTAGTCATTCATCTTTGCCAGAGTCACTTTGGGGTGATGCTCTTAAGACTGCAGTATATATTCTGAACAGAGTACCAAGTAAAGCAGTAGCCAAAACCCCTTATGAACTTTGGTTTGGCAAGAAACCTAGCATTAGGCACTTGCATGTTTGAGGTTGTCCAGCTGAGGCGCGACCTTACAAGCCGCATGAAGGAAAATTAAACTCAAGAACGGTTAGCTGTTATTTTGTTGGTTACCCTGAACGCTCTCGGGGATATAAATTTTATCATCCCACATTAAGAACATTTTTTGAGACAGAAAATGCCAAATTTCTTGAGGATATTGAGTTTGGGAGGGAAGATATCATTAGGAATGTTATCTTTGAAGAAGAATCTGAAATGGACAATGATATGGTTTCCATACCTGTTATTGTTCAAGAATCAACTGAGATTCTTCCTTCACCTGAAGTTCAAACTCAACAACCTCAAGAGACGACACAACCTCAAGAGGTGCCATTAAGGAGATCCACTAGAGAGAGAAGAAATGCAATTTCGGATGATTATATAGTATTTCTTCAAGAACATGAGGATGTCATTGGTTTGACAGAGGATGACCCGGTCACCTTTGGACAAGCTATGCGTAGTTCTAACTCTCAAAAGTGGATTGATGCCATGAAGAAGGAGATGAAATCTATGAGTGACAATGACGTTTGGGATCTAGTCGAATTGCCTAAAGGTGCGAAACCTATTGGTTGCAAATGGATATTTAAAACCAAAAGGGATTCAAAAGGCAATGTCGAAAGATATAAAGCTCGTCTAGTCGCGAAAGGATTCACTCAAAGAGAAGGCATTGACTATAAAGAGACTTTCTCTCCAGTTTCGTCGAAAGACTCTTTTAGGACTATAATGGCACTTGTCGCTCATTTTGATTTAGAGCTACACCAGATGGACGTTAAGACTGCGTTTCTCAATGGAGACATTGAGAAAACGACTTATATGGTACAACCGGAAAACTTTGTATCTGGAGATTCAAAGTCTAAGGTTTGCAAACTAAAGAAGTCCATCTATGGTCTCAAGCAGGCATCTCGTCAATGGAATCACAAGTTTGATCAAGTCATTACCTCTTACGGTTTTGAGGCAAATGTCGTTGATGATTGTGTATACTACAAGTTCAGTGGGAGTAAATACATTTTCTTGATATTATATGTCGATGACATTCTTCTTGCGAGCAACGATATAAGCTTATTGCACGAAATCAAGAGTTTTCTCACGAAGAAATTTGAGATGAAAGATCTTGGTGACGCCTCTTTTGTATTAGGGATCCAAATACTACGAGATCGTTCTCGAGGCATTCTTGGATTGTCACAAAAGAGCTATATCGATATGGTCTTAGGAAGATTCGGCATGAAAGATTGTAAACCTTTGGATACCCCTGTGGCTAAGGGAGACAAGTTTAGTCTCAATCAGTGCCCCAATAATGACCTTGAGAAGAGTAAGATGCAAAAGATTCCATATGCTTCGGCAGTAGGAAGTCTTATGTATGCTCAAGTTTGTACTCGTCTAGATATAGCTTTTATAGTATGAGTTTTGGGTAGATATTTGAGCAATCCGGGAGAGCAACATTGGAGAGCAGCCAAATGCGTAATGCGTTATTTGAAGAGAACAATGGATTACATGCTCACTCATCGGAGATCAGAGAATTTGGAGATCATTGGGTACTCAGATTCCGATTTTGCTGGATGTCAAGATAGCATGCGTTCCACATCAGGGTATGTGTTTACGTTGGCAGGAGGAGCTATTTCCTGGAAGTCTGCAAAATAGACTCTTGTAGCTTCTTCTACCATGGCGGCAGAGTTCATCGCTTGTTTTACGAGGCATCTGATCATGCTTTATGGTTACGGAACTTTGTCACAAGACTGCGGGTGGTCGATAATATAGAAAGACCGTTGAGGATTTATTGTGACAATAATTCAGCCGTGCTTTACTCCAACAACAATAGAAGTGCTACAAAGTCAAAATTTATCGACATCAAGTATCTTGTTGTAAAGGAGAGAGTTCAAAATGAACAGATTTCTATAGTGCACATAGGAACAAATTAAATGCTAGCGGATCCTCTAACTAAGGCATTAACACCGAAGGTCTTTCAGGAGCATACTGCTCATGTGGGTGTTGTTTGTAACATTGCCTTAGTTTAGTGGGAGTTTTTGTTCTATGTGATACACTTGTTTTAGTTTGTTCAGTTTTCTGCAGAATATAAGATGATGGTTTTGATTTCATTTTGAATTCGGTTAAGTTATCCTTTTGTGATGTTTTACATTACATTTATGAATTGATCTCATTAAGAACTAAAGTAGGACCAGTTGGAAATAGACATGAGAGGTCACATTACATGTAATTTCCATGCTACTCACCATATTTGATCTATGTCGTTGAATATATTAGTTATGGTAATTATCGGGGTTGAGCCACGATTTTTAATGTGGTGAATGTCGCGGTAGTTTCATTTCTAGTATATGAGATGGACCAGATTGTTAAGGCATAGTCTGTAAATAAATAGCATAAAGTTGCGCAACTAAGGAATTCCTTGATATAATTGATTTTGGGAATAATATGTAGCCCAAGTGGGAGATTGTTAGAAAATTTATTTTCTATTAATCTATTTTGTGGGCAACATATTATTATTGCAATTATATTGGCTATTTATTATTGATGGACTTAATTAAGTGATCTAATTTAGTATTAGTCCATGGGCTATGTAATTGATATGGGCTTATGAGTGGATACCTAATACTAGTCCAATTAGGTGTTTATGGGTAACCTAATTCACTAGTATATAAAGAGTCTCTGGTTATGGTCCCCAATACACTAAATCGAACAAAGTTTATCTTCCCTCCATCTGGAAGAAAACATAAGGTCCATACGGTGATTTAGTTGAGGAAGACCATAATACCAACTTTGTTCGTGTTTGTGGTTTGTGTTCGTGATTCGAGATTGTTATTGAAGGTATTCCGCATCCAGTAATTCAATCTCAATGGATCCAGGTATTCCTATGATCTTTGATAATCGAGTATCGATGTTTATAGAATTGAATTTATGCTTTGTGTGATCTATAAATTCTAACATTTATGTGACTAGCTCGCACCCGAATTTATTGTTCTTCAAATTATTGTAGTATTGTAGTGCCACTAGGAATTAAGTTGACTGCAATTATGTCATTTCTCAATAATATGATTCCATATATTCACACAATATGTTACAAGATTGATCTGACTGTTCTATTATTTGATAATTTATGTATGTAATTAACAGCCAAAAGATTTTAAATATTTAGTTTCTAAATTTCCCATTTATTTATGTGACAGTACTATCTAATTGGTATCTCCTTGTTTTGTTTATGCTGTTGAAAAGGAATCAATTATTAATTTGCTTGTTATAAGAAAAGTTCTTTTATATATATAGTCATTTAATATTATATAAAATAATAAAATTAACTATGATAATTAACTATGTTCCAATAAATTCCAATTCCTAGACAAAGTATAGTTCAATTTGTTTGTTACGTAAAGTATATATGTGAAGAAATGTAATAAGTCACCTATCAAATGTCACAACTTTTGTGGCATGCTCTCATTTTGTGATAAACATAGTAGCTATCTATTAATATATGTCATGATTTTATTTAGCAAAAACATTTATAGTTATCATAATTCTTCAAATATTATGTTATTAATGGAGCCTTTTGTTGTAGTGATCATAAATGAAAAGAAATGTACATAAGCGCAATATCTGAAATAAATACAATTCTTTGTTTATAATATTGACTAGGAATATTATTTAGTTTAATTCAGTTATCTAATATTCTGAATTTTTATCAATTTAGTTCGATTATATTTAACATGTTAAGAAAATAGAGTATTAATACAACTGAGTGATTTAAGCTACTTGGGGCGCCGAGGCCCCGGGGGCAATGCAAACCCCTCTCTCACCACAAGGATATTTTGGGGATTTCATGATATTCAGTTCCAAGAAGTTATGAAAAGTCTATGACTATTACTATCAGAAATGCTCACATACTTATTCAACAACATGAACGTGCTCACAATAGATGTGACAGTGTTATATATTGACAAATTTATTGAATATAATCTATTAAGAAAGATCTAAATCATATTAAAAATACTCTCTCCGTCCTGCCGAAAAGGACTCAATTCTTGAATATATATGAAATATAAAATAATGAAGTAAGTCTTTTTGGCGGGAGTCCACATAGATAAAATAAGCAAGTTACTCTAGTATAAAATCACAATATCTACTTCTTATATATGGTCAAAGATTCAAGAAGTTGAAAATAAACATTGATGGTAGAGGGCGTATGGAATTACTTTTAATTAATAAATTAGTGTAATTATTAGTTGAATTGCTCTAGTTTTATCAATCCACTAAACCACTAACGATTGCCGATCGAAATACTAGTTTATTAGTAAATCCCAAATACTAGTGTAAAACGAAATACTAGAGAAGGTTCAAAGAATCCCACGATTTTTTTATTCTTATTTTCGTTGCAATAATGAAATGTTGATGTGTATAATGATGTAAAGCGAAATGGGAACATTTTAAGCATCTATTAATGTGATAACGACATCTCCTACTGTTTTCATGCCTAAATATATGTATATTAAAATAGTAGTTTGGCTGCATCCGTCATCTTACATACTATTTTATCAAAAACGTAAATCACATGAATAATATTAAAATGTATAATTCATTGCTTAGAACCTTGAGATTTTGACAAATGTAATGGAATTGGAATTTTAGGATACTATGTAGGTCAACTCTACAAACTTTTATCAAGTCGGCATTCGTTGCTAAATAAGTGTCAAAATACAAATATTAAGAAAAGATATAATTTTAATTTCTCCTAATCATTATATGAAAATTAAATCAGTAACTTTTTAAGGGCATATTTGAGAATTTTACTTGATTCCACGATATGAATACATACTTAAGTACTACAAAATTTAATCTTTTAGTGTGCACCGAGACTAAAAGTGTCGAGTTCGAGTTGTGTTAAAAAACAATCTTTTGAACACTTGTTATCCGAGACCAAGCGAGCATTACATTAAAGAGATGACGTGGCACAATTGAAAAGCGACCAAAACCCTGTATGTTGCTACGACTTTTAAAAATAATGCTCAACCACCAATTAAGTTCAAAATTAAATACTATTATATTCAAAGACCGAATTACATTCATAAAATTGAAACCCACTAAAAAGTTCGTGACTTTTTATTCTTCAAGACAGTTCTAAATGCGAGGGAACTACATGTAACATATTAGAAAGTTGTATCTTTTATGTTCAAGTGCCTGATCGAACTTATTTTCGTAAGGTAATTAATGCATGTAGACAAGGAATTAACGAACACGAAAGTAAACGGAACACAAAGGGATTTACGTGGTTCGATCTATTGGAATAGATCTACGTCCACGGGCGGAAAGAGTATGGATCTTTATTGCTTGTATGAGTAGTGATTACAAGATTGTTCTCCCCCTCTCAATCTATTCTAAACCCCTATTTATAGGTAATTACATGGAGTTTGACTATGATACAAAGTCTTCTCCTATTAGGACTCCTTTGGCTTGATCTTCTCCTTTGTGGATAAACACCGAGCTTCTATATCTCTCTTGGAGCTTGAATTGTAATCGATGTAGGAGTTGCCTTGGTGAAGAAGTTTCTTTAGTTGGGCCGAGCTGCGTGGGCCGAGCTGCGTGGGCCGAGCTTAACTGTCGGGGCCCAATTATATTGGGCCTGATGCTTGGGCCTAGGAGCTAGGCCGTATCCTATCACGTGGCAAGCATTCCGACTTCGTCGAAATCCAATTTCCGAAGGGACAATGCAAATATTATACCCACCTTGTCTTAACGAGGTGGCAAGCATTCCGACTTCGTCGAAATCCGATTTCCGAAGGGGCAATGCAAATATTATACCTACCTCGTCTTAACGAGGTGGCAAGCATTCCAACTTCGTCGAAATCCGATTTCCGAAGGGGCAATGCAAATATTATACCCACCTCGTCTTAACGAGGTGGCAAGCATTCCGACTTCGTCGAAATCCAATTTTCGAAGGGGCAATGCAAATTTTATACCCACCTCGTCTTAACGAGGTGGCAAGCATTCCGACTTCGTCGAAATCCGATTTCCGAAGGGGCAATGCAAATATTATACCCACCTCGTCTTAACGAGGTGGCAAGCATTCCGACTTCGTCGAAATCTAATTTCCGAAGGGGCAATGCAAATTTTATACCCACCTCGTCTTAACGAGGTGGCAAGCATTCCGACTTCGTCGAAATCTAATTTCCGAAGGGGCAATGCAAATTTCTTACCGACTTTATCTTAACGAGGCGGTATTATTTCTCCCTCGTCTTAACGAGGCGGTATTACTTCTCCCTCGTCTTAACGAGGCGGTATTACTTCTTCCTCGTCTTAACGAGGTGGTACACGATTGACTTCGTCAATTTATTTTTCGACGGGGCAATGTACTTTTCTTCGACCTCGTCTTAACGAGGCGGCACGCGATTGACTTCATTAATTCTACTTTTGATGGGGCAACGTACTTTAGACCACTCCTACCTCAACTATTTCCCCTACGTCACACCCTCGCTTCTACATCTTTTTGGGGGGGATGTGATAGGATACGGCCTAGCTCCTAGGCCCAAGCATCAGGCCCAATATAATTGGGCCCCGACAGTTAAGCTCGGCCCACGCAGCTCGGCCCAACTAAAGAAACTTCTTCACCAAGGCAACTCCTACATCGATTACAATTCAAGCTCCAAGAGAGATATAGAAGCTCGGTGTTTATCCACAAAGGAGAAGATCAAGCCAAAGGAGTCCTAATAGGAGAAGACTTTGTATCATAGTCAAACTCCATGTAATTACCTATAAATAGGGGTTTAGAATAGATTGAGAGGGGGAGAACAATCTTGTAATCACTACTCATACAAGCAATAAAGATCCATACTCTTTCCGCCCGTGGACGTAGATCTATTCCAATAGATCGAACCACGTAAATCCCTTTGTGTTCCGTTTACTTTCGTGTTCGTTAATTCCTTGTCTACATGCATTAATTACCTTACGAAAATAAGTTCGATCACTGGCGCCGTCTGTGGGAGACGAAAATTTATGATTTTCGATCAAAAATTTTCTAGGTAATCTACAGCCATGACAGGAAGACTAACGTGATCCCCCCCAAACGCGAAATCACGATTCGTTCGGAGCAGCTTCTGTTATTCGCCAATTCTGGGCTTAAATCACCTCCAAATTGGACGAAACCACCCGGAAACATGTTCTACTCGTCGAGAGGATTCCAACGGTAGGTTGCCCGTCAAAAACTGATCACCGGTGCGGCGGGAATCACGTCTGGAAGTTCGTGCTGCTGCACGACTCGCGAAATCACGATTCGTTCGGAGCAGCTTCTGTTATTCGCCAATTCCAGGCTGAAATCACCACCAAATTGGACGAAACCACCCGGAAACATGTTCTACTCGTCGAGAGGATTCCAACGGTAGGTTGCCCGTCAAAAACCGATCACCGGTGCGGCGGGAATCACGTCTGGAAGTTCGTACTGTTGCACGACTCGCGAAATCACGATTCGTTCGGAGCAACTTCTGTTATTCGCCAATTCCGGGATGAAATCACCACCAAATTGGACGAAACTACCCGGAAACATGTTCTACTCGTCAAGAGGATTCCAACGGTAGGTTGCCCGTCAAAAACCGATCACCGGTGCGGCGGGAATCACGTCTGGAAGTTCGTACTGTTGCACGACTCGCGAAATCACGATTCGTTCGGAGCAGCTTCGGTTATTCGTCAATTCCGGGCTGAAATCACCACCAAATTGGACGAAACCACCCGGAAACATGTTCTACTCATCAAGAGGATTCCAACGGTAGGTTGCCCGTCGAAAACCGATCACCGGTGCGGCAGGAATCGCATCTGGAAGTTCGTGCTGCTGCACGACTCGTGAAATCACGATTCGTTCGGAGCAGCTTCTGTTATTTGCCAATTCCGGACTGAAATCACCACCAAATCGGATGAAACCACCTGGAAACATGCTCTACTCGTCGAGAGGATTCCAACACGATCAATCGCCACCGCTGCCGCCGCCAACACGGAAAAGGATATTCAGCAAACCGGACAAGGTCCGACAACAAATCCACCTGTTCAGGAAGCCGAAATCCACAAAGGCGAGGCAAGTCAGGCGCAAGATCTACACCCGGCAACATACCGGCTATCTAGGAAGGAATACGCCAAAGGCCAGACTCCGGACGGACACGTTGAGCATATTGGATAAGCATAGCAAGATTTTCTCCAGCTCGCCAAAAACAACACAACGCTCAGCCGTGAAAAAGGACAACCCTCACGCAAAGATGGTAGAGAACACGAAGCTTACCTCCGGATCACGGCATCGGCAAAAGTCCCCTAGCGTCAGGATCATAGACGCACGGGACGTCGGGATCCACCAACGGGGCCACCATCGAATCTCACCTCGCCGCAACACCATCTCACCTCGGCGCGACACCGTCTCACCTCGGCGTGATGAGGACAGTTACCACGCACTACGAAGCCATTATGGCATAGCAGGTCGGTTAGCAAGAGCCGACAAAGCTGATAGGCACAAGCGCGAAGCCGACAAGGCCGAACCTTCAGATCGGAAGAAAGATCGGAATGACCGAGGTCAAAGTCGGCGAAGTGCCTTCGACAGGCTCCAGCATACACCCCTAGAATCCAGGCTTGGACCTCGGCAAAACCAGGAACAAAACCAACTCACTCCATTGACGAGGCCGAAGCCAACTCACACCGATATGTTCGAGATGCCTTGGCCCATGTCAAGTGGAAGGGAAAAGCGCCGATCTAAGAAGTACTGTCGCTTCCATGAGAATTACGGGTGCGATATCGAGGAATGCAGAAAGCTTGCTGCGGTCATAGAGCAATTGGTGCGCGACAGCACCCTCAAGAGGTACCAAAGTCGCAGCCGATGTTCTGACCAGCACGAAGCCCACACTCGAGACAAAGCGCAATAAAGACGATGAATTCCTCTCAAGGCCGACGCCACGAAGTCCTCTTAAGGCCTAGGCGACGTACTCTCAAGGCCGAGGCCGACCGAAATCTCTCAAAGTCAAACTCCTAAGTATTGACGAAGCCGAAGAGACAGGTCCACTCTCATGGCCGAGGCCGACCGAAGTCTTTCGAAGTTAAACTCCTAAGTACTGACGAAACCGAGGAGACCGGTCCATTCTCAAGGCCGAGGCCGACCGAAGTCCCTCGAAGTCAAACTCCTAAGTACTGACGAAGCCGAGGAGACAGGTCCACTCTCAAGGCTGAGGCCGACCGAAGTCCCTCGAAGTCAAACTCCTAAGTACTGACGAAGCCGAGGAGACAGGTCCACTGACGAAGCCGAGGAGACAGGTCCACTCTCAAGGCCGAGGCCGACCGAAGTCCCTCGAAGTCAAACTCCTAAGTACTGACGAAGCCGAGGAGACATGTCCACTCTCAAGGCCGAGGCCGACCGAAGTCCCTCGAAGTCAAACTCCTAAGTACTGACGAAGCCGAGGAAAAGTCCACTGACGAAGCCGAGGAGACAGATCCACCTTCAAGGCCGAGGCCGACCGAAGTCCCTCGAAGTCAAACTCCTAAGTACTGACGAAGACGAGGAGACAGATCCACCCTCAAGGCCGAGGCCGACCGAAGTCCCTCGAAGTCAAACTCCTAAGTACTGACGAAGCCGAGGAGATAGGTCCACTGACGAAGCCGAGGAGACCCAAGTTATAGTCACACCACACAACTCCCCAGACCTCGAACGGTGAAACACCCTACAATTTGGTGTATAAATCTGAAGCAGTGATCCCGGTGGAGATCAGCCTGCCGAGCCCGCGTACTCTCAACTTCACAGCCGAAGTTAACGGGGAAGACCTCCGAACCGAACTGGATCTGTTGGAAGAGAAATGAGAGCTCGCCTAGATAAGAGAAGCCAAGTACAAGCAACAAGTAGCTCGGTACTACAACCAAAGAGTGAAGTACCAACAATTCCAAGCAGGCGACCTCGTACTTCGGAACAACGAGGTCAGTAAAGCGGAAAGGCTCGGCAAGCTTGAAGCCACATGGGAAGGACCGTACCGAGTTGAAGAAGTCCTCGGCACAGGGTCGTACAAGCTCGCCCACTTATCCGGTAAGCCAATACCCCGTGCACGGCACATTACTTATTTAAAGAGATACCTTGCACAAGTGGCCGAGAGTAATGTCCAAGTTCATATAGTTCATTTAGGTCATTTAGGTCATCTTATTAGGGTCTTGCATACATCTTGCATTTGCATACATCTTGCACATCTCTCTCTATGCCACTTATGCATATTATCTCGACAAATAAGGAATGTAAAGCCAAAACCTCGTCCTATGACGAGGTTGAGCTATTTAAAGCCAAACTTCGTCGAAATCCAATTTCCGAAGTGAGCTATTTAAAGCCAAACTTCGTCGAAATCCAATTTCCGAAGTGAGCTATTTAAAGCCACACTTTGTCAAAAGACGAAGTGAGCTAGTAAAACCCTAACGAGGGTACTTAATAAACTCCATAATAGGAGTAAAATTAAAACGCGCGTATTGACCTAACCTCGGTTAAAAACAAAGATACGGCCTTTATTTAAAACGGAGAAGAGCCTAAACCTCGTCTGAAGACGAGGTCGTGCTAATTAAAGCCTAAACTTCGTCTTTGACGAAGTCGTGCTGTTCAACGCATTCTGACTTCGTCAAAATCTAATTTCCGAAGGGGCAATGCGAAATTAACCTTCACCTCATCTTAACGAGGTGGCAAGCATTCCGACCTCGTCGAAATCTAATTTCCGAAGGGGCAATGCAAAATTTTATACCCACCTCGTCTTAACGAGGTGGCAAGCATTCCGACTTCGTCGAAATCCAATTTCTGAAGGGGAAATACAAAATTTTATACCCACCTCGTCTTAACGAGGTGGCAAGCATTCCGACTTCGTCGAAATCTAATTTTCGACGGGGCAATGCACTTTCAATACTCCTACTTCAACTTTCTACCCCAAGTCACACCCTCACTTCTATATCTTTTTGGGGGGGGATGTGATAGGATATGACCTAGCTACTAGGCCCAAGCATCGAGCCCAATATAATTGGGCCCCGACAGTTAAGCTCGGCCTACGCAGCTCGGCCCACTTAAGAGAAACTTCTTCACCAAGGCAATCAAAACTCCTACATCGACTACAATTCAAGCTCCAAGAGATATAGAAGCTCGGTGTTTATCCAATAAAGGAGGAGATCAATGCAAAGAGTCCCAATAGGAAAAGACTTGTAATCCTAGTCGGATTCCATATGTAAATGCCTATAAATAGGGTTTAGAATAGATTGAAAGGGGGAGAACAATCTTGTAATCACTACTCATACAAGCAATAAAGATCCATACTCTTTCCGCCCGTGGACGTAGATCTATTCCAATAGATCGAACCACGTAAATCCCTTTGTGTTCCGTTTACTTTCGTGCTCGTTAATTCCTTGTCTACATGCATTAATTACCTTACGAAAATAAGTTCGATCAGTGCCCATCATAATAAAAAATGAAAAAACTTAATTTGAAATTAAACTTGAATTTTGAATGACAAATACTAAAATTGATATCTATGTATAGTTTTGTATGAAACGATTATTCTTTAACACATACGGGCTTGGTTGGTTCAGAAATTGAATGATAATTTCTATGAAATCTTCTTAATCCTATGATTGGTACAATTACTAGAAATTTAGCCTTTTTTGACACTTAAAAATGTCATACAAAAGTGCTTATAACTACACTTTACTTGTCATGGCGTTTACTACAAGTACCATATATGTGTCAATGTAACGATAGGTAAAGTGTAACGAGAAATTATCTATGCCTACACGTTTTGCTATCATGATAAACTTCTTATTATGTCATAAATAATTGTCACCAAATGTTAATTAGGACTACAATTTCTATGCAAATATGAAATACAGTATAAACCAACACTACAAGAAAACAGGGTTTTTGCGATATATATACATGAGACTTTATACGTGAGTGTCATAAAATTATGACATTTACCCTTATTGTATCGTATATTTGCGTCCATTCTGCGTCAACTAAATATTATTTTATTTTTTTGTGACACAGACACGTCACTTAGTTTTACATAAGCTTTAACTTTTTTTTCCCTACTGTGCCTCAATTCCTACTTTATAATTTTACCAACCAATTATCAACTTTTTTTAAAAAAAATTTAAACTCGTGTTATCAAAAACATAATAAGATATTGAAACCCTGTCCAATTAGTCTGAAAACCCATACGATTTGTGAAGTTCAAATTTGGCTTCCCTCCCAATTGTAAATCAATTTATTTATCTGCGTGGATATTCAAGTATAAAACCTATTTAAACACACGCAAATAAATTCTTACAATTAATTAATCAATAAAATAAGACAACCCAAGGCCAGTCTCCTTTACAACATCTATTAATAATACTACGAAAAGCAACCAAAGGCAGAGAAGGAAACAAGGGATTATGTTGGCTCTACATTGGATTAAAATCTCTTTAAAGATAAAAGATTCTATATGGAAACCATATCTATACTATTATTAAATATCTACATTATATAAGAGAAAAATATCTACTGTAGATTGTGGGCACATGCTACAGTGCAATTTTTCATTACCCTGAAAAATCAAAACTACCCTAATTATTTATGAAATAATATACTTATATATATAGGTGTCTATAGACACCCACATGGGTGTGTGACACCAAATCAACCTTAATCTCATAACTTATTGCAAATACGATATACTTAGGAGATTCTTGTTTTAATTGAGTACATTGGTCCTACCAAAAAGTCTAGACTCTAAGAGAGATTGGGTACCACTGTGGCTTAGGATCACATTATTGTTTCCCAACTTTTAATTAAACAAATCATACTATAATCCAAGATTATTCTAGAAGTTTGATCACTATATTCTACCTAGCAGTATGATTGTGGCTTTTTTTTGGTTCACTACTTAATTGTATTTTCATGATTTAGGTGATTGTGGAAGATTTTAAAGTACTTACGTAATCTTAGCACGAATTAGGGGGTGTTTGGCTAAACTTATTTGAAATAGCTTTAAGCACTAACAACTTATAAGCTGTAAAAATAAGTTGGGGTGGGGGAGCTTATTTCTAAGGAGCTTATAAGCTCTTATAGCTTATTTTGGAGATTATAAGCTACTTAAAAAGCTTATTTTGCCAAACACATTTTCAAAGCTTAAAGCTCTTAAATAGCTTATAAGCTACTTAAAGTAGCTTATAAGCTTAGCCAAACACCCCCTTAGTTTATATCGTATTCTACCGGATTTGGGTTCAACGGAAAAGTTAGACAATAATTTAAACCGGGAGAAAGCTTTGTTTATTTATTTAGATGAGTCAGGAGAAGGTTTTTGTTTAGAAGTTTTTTGTCCATCGTGTCTTAATCTACTTCCTTTCAAAATTTACATATATATATATATATATTAGGCAAACACAACACTCACGCACCCACATACGCACCCGAGATGTGACTCGAACTCCCGATCTCTTGATTGGAGGGTAAACGTCTTACCAACTAAGATGCGCTTCGTTGTCCAAAATTTACATAATAGTGATTGTCCGTCGAAATTCGATAGGAATCACTTAATGTTATAATTTTTACATCAAAATAAAAGTAACTTATTATTTATTCGCAAAGATGGTACTACAATTTCTGGCAAAATAAAATGAGACACACTTATGTCAGCCCAGACACATGGTGTGACCGGATTTTAATTGACACTTTTATTCATTCTAATTGACACTTTTAAAAATATCACAGAGATTGTCACTTTTATTCAAAACGATTGACACTTTTATTCACAGAGATTGACACTTTTATTGAAGATAAGAACCCGACCACTTGATGTGGCTGGGCTCATAGGAGTTTTTGCCAAATAAAATAGTTTAGTGAAACAATAATGATATTCAGCCATAATGTGGCCGGCCACACAGTGACATTTTTTTAATATACATAATTAAAAAAATAATATTTTTAGTGTTGTAGCCTAAATCGATAACTTTTTCCAAATCGCATTAACTCTGATGTTATGGTTATATCTCATGAGTCCTCTATCACGTGATCTTCTGCAATGAAGTTGCCACATGAAAACTTGGGATAATTAACTTGTTATCTTTCACAATATAATTCAAACATGTGATTGGAAGCAATCTATACGATACTCTATATAAAAGTAAAATTATTGGCAAAAATTATAAGAATGTTGCTTTCCCTCCAAAAGCGACCACCAATTGTCCAATAGTTTTATGAAGATGATTTATTTCAAATAGTTTTGAATTGTCCAATGGATTTGGTAATAAATGAATTTTAATTATAAATAGTGTTTCATTGTTTGCTAATATTCTATTTTTTGCATTAAACCATTCTATTATTTTTTTTATTTTGCTATATCCATATGTTATTTATTTATTTTTTTAATTCTATTTTTTATTAATAATTTGTGAAAATTTTGTTGTGACAATAAAAAATTTGGATACATTGTCACAAATAAAACTAATTAGTATGTGAACTTTTGTGAAAAAAATAGTAAGTTAGATTTAAAGTTAATAATCGATAAATTTACTATGATCATGATTTATGCTTAATTTTTTGATGTATTATTTTTTTCAAAAAAATTTATTGAATTAATAATGGAAAATAGTAATTACTAATTATTTAGATAACTATTATGAATTTAAATAAAATACCAAAAAATATAATAATTCAAATATTTTAATACCAATAGTAGTTTCATACTAGCATACGTTTATGTTTCCATTGCATGGATATTTAAAATTATACTTACTCATATTCTCTTAAAATTATTTTAGGTTTTCAATATTATAAAAATTAAATTTTTACTGAAGATAACAATAATGTATTGTATTGTTCAATAATGATATGAGAGAAAATATATTCAATTTTCTATTTATTCTATCACTCTTTATAATTCATATCTTCTGTGCAATGCACGGGCGCAACACTAATGGAATAAAATACATTGTATACATCAAAATACTAATTTGCTCTACGTGTACAAAATTCTAACGTCTGGCTCTTGAGTCTTGGATACTTCGATGAAGAATTCTTGATCTTCTTGAGGAGTCTCCTCTCCTCTTTTCCAAAAACTTGAATAAAAATTAAATGAGAAATAAAATATGTAAAATATGTGTTTTGATAAAAAGTTAGAGAATCCTTTTAAAAAAGGGGCATATTCAATATTTATCATTCATCTTCAATTTCAATTAAATAATAAAAATTTTAATTTAATTTTTTATTAGTTTATCTTTATAATTTTACAAATATATTATATACATACATATATATATATATATATATTATATTTGTATCGTACATTAATTTTTTTTTACATTTAATATATTGTAGAAAATTCTTAATAGATGTATTTCATTGTTTCTAATAGTTTTTTTTTAAAAAAAAAAAACAAAACAAAAACTCCAACAGAAAATCAAAGGACGGACAACTTGATATTCAAATGAATGCAACGACCAATAAATGTCATCTCTAAAAATAGTTAATCCAAACAACGGATGACATAAATTTTAAAATAAATATAACTACTTCAAAAATATTAATTTTACTCAAAATGAATGCAACTATCAACAAATATTACCTTTGAATGGTTGATCCAAACAACGGGCAACTTAACATTAAAAATGAATACAACTACTTGAGAAATATTATATCTCCAATCGGTAATCTAAAAAATGGATAGCTTAACATTAAAAATAAATATAACTGCTTGACTTGTGAAATGAAACCCCTCAAATGGATGATCTAAACAACGAGTGGTTTGACATTCATAATAAATACAACTACATGAGAAATGGTACCTCTTCAAGCATCAATCCAAACAATGAACGAGTTGAGATTTAAAATAATTATAACTTCAAGAGAGATGCTACACCTTCACCGTGCGACCTAAATAACGAACAAATTAACATAATTAACATAAAAAAAAGAAAAAAAAAAGAATAAAACTACCTAATAAATAGTATCTCGCATTGACCTATTCTTATTTTAAAGAGAACGGGCTGTTTGACAATCAAATTGACTACAACTATTCGTGAAGTGTTACTTCTAGTTAACTTATATTTTTATTACAGTGACTCGAATAATGAATGATTTGAAATGTATATTCTTCGGCAAATGCTACCTCTCAACTACATATTTTTTCTAATATAATCCAACGCTAACACTTTTTCCAGTGCATTATAGGAATACTATCATTTTAAAATAATTAATTACATAATTTTCTATTTAGTTTACTTAAAATTGCAATATTAAGCAATTTCTCAAAGAATTTCAACTTGCAATATAAAACAAGTATAACTTTTTAGCAAATGCTACTTTTTTTGGGTGATGCTATTCGACCATAAATATTTTTATATTCAAATTTAAAAGTAATTAAGAATAATCTCTTATAAACAATTAAATATTAATTATAATTTTTAATTTATTAATTTTTAAATTATGGATTTTTAAAAATGTCACTCTGTGGCCGGCCACATTATGACCGAATATCATTATTGTATTTTGTTTACTATATCTATCTGTTATGACTTCAATTTTGGCATTACATCAGATTTAAGGAAAAGTTCATTAGTACTTCAGCTTGGGGAAATAATTTATGAATTAATATGAAATTAAACCTTTTTTTTTTTTAGAGAGAAGGGAGTTTCATTACTGAAATCAAATCAGAGTGATACATTATTGAAGAATCAAGACAGAAAGTCCGACTTCTAAATCATAATATTTTCATTATTAATAGCAAAATTCGCTAAACTATATACTACAATGTATAAAATTCGTTATTTATACAAGACATGCATCTATATTAGCATGCAAATCATTTTCCTACTTTTTATTTTTATTTTTGAAATCGATATGATGTATAATTCGAAAAATAAAATTTCCAGCTCAGGTAATTCTGTGAACAAGATAAGGTCAAAACAATTATAAAGATCGAGTGGTTTCATTGATCTTAATCAACAACCAATCAAAGCTCGCGAATTATTTATTATCCATTATTGAGCCTGATCCTTGAAGGTTTCTACTACTACTCATGAAACAAGAATAACACATAAAATATTCAACGCAATCATATAAAAGAAAATGTATTTTTGTATGTGTAGATATACATGTGTGTGTGTGTGTATAAAATTTATTTACCTTTTTCTTTATATACCTAGGCATATACGTACACGTACACTAGCATGAAAGTCAAAATACCACGTGTGAAGATACTTTATGTGGTCTACTGACTATTAGTATCATTAGTATCATAGTTGAGATGCAGGTTAAAAAAAATAAAATCATCATAACTGTAAAATGCATTCCCACTTGGATTAGGAAATAATTAGGAAAAATTATCAGGTATATGTTTCTTTGTCTCCTACTACGTACCTGCAAAGTAAAGAAAATTCGCCCTAAAAAAATCAACATCTTTCCACAGTTCATCTCGTATGAATCTACCTTAAATATCCCTAACTAGAATATATTATTTCCGTCCACCGTATACGTACATGTGTTAAAAATCATTTTACACATAATATTTCGATAAAGTTTAGGTTTTACTTGATAAAGTTATACCCAACATTATATCAAGTGAGACTTAAATTTTATCTTAACATCAATTTTTTGACTCATCAAAATACGTGGCGAAAGATTCTTAATGCATATATCGTGCACGGGGGAGAGAAACCACTATAATCGATGCTAAAACTAATATTAATCTTCTCATCCATATGTATGCACACTAACTAACAAATAAATTATTAAGAACAAGTTGCATGTACTATATTTAGATTTGTTTGGTGACATGTTGTGCAAATTATGTCGCATAGGAAGTTTCCTAGCTAGTCTATAAAGCAACAATACTAGTGATTACATTTGGCATTGCCTCACAACTTTTCTTTTAATTTTACTTAATTAGTGTACTTTTAATTACTTATAAATCTGGCATCTTAATTATTTTCTCATTAAACTTGAACTTAATTAAACCGCGTACTACTTGTTATTTCCAAGAAAAAAATAAATAATCCTACTTGCGTCAAAAGCCAGGCCACTTGTTTTTTGACATGTTACAACACCATGTGAGATTGAAATTTTAAATCATGCTATAATAATACATCAACTTTTGATCAATTTTTCTCGAATCCCTCAAGTTTAGACGTATATTTAGACTTTGGTTCATAAGTTTTGGTGTGATAACTATGAATAGATTTTTGGATCACATCTTAGTAAATCTATGACTCTTATTGAAGTAAATATATATAGTTGCAATATAATGCTTTCATCCCATAGATAACATCCTATATTCATAATTGGAAAAATATTACACATTCTTCTTAATTCTCATGCCCAAATCTATATGACGAGGGAGTATCATCTTCTTGTCCAAAAAGAAATTAACATGACGTTAATTAAGAATCAAATCGTATATAAATTAGTGTGATGTTTTTATTATGTAATGCAATCATGCTTACTTCGTCAATAACAACCATTATTCATACTAAAACCATCTATCGAAATCTATCCTTATTTCTCACACCAAAAAATATTTTTATATGAACACATGACTTTGTAAATGCATGTGATGTTGGATGTAGTTATTCCTTAATTTTTGAACTACTTATAACACAAAATGAATCTGGTATGAAATCACTTGAGACATTTTAATGATGTGCAACACTACGTTTAGAGGAGGTAGCTAGGTTAGGCTCAAAATATTCCGCTATCTATTAGTTACATTTTCTTTCAATAATATTTATTTATATGATTTTATTATTGTGCATGCAACGTACCATTAACAATTTTTAAACAAAAAAGTATTTCAAGAAGGAAAAGCAATTAATATAATACTCTCCAACACGATCCTGCACCCAAACAAATTGAATTGTCATTGTTGCATGATTCAATCCATATTACTTATATTATATATCAATTCTAAACTTTTTATTTTGAGACCAGATTCAACACCCGTTTTATATTTTATTTGAGGGATGTCATATACAGTACATAAATTTGTAGTCTCCCAAGATTTCCTATGATAGGAACTCAAACCATGACTAATAACATCACCCAAAAGCTCTTAAGTACCAATCAACAATTATTTGTAGATTTGATGTGAGATCGTATCATTCGACAAGTCGGATGTCCACAGATGGCTCACACTCTGGACAACTTTCACTTTGGACCATGCTCCAAGGCATGGAGTAGCCCTCTCCCAAATAACTCTTTCCTGAACTCTCAATGAAAACACCAAATATAAGTATCCAAGTAGGAAATTCTTGCTCAATCATTTAATTTTGATTGGGAATTTTGGCTGCGACCATTCATCTTATTTCTGGCATTCAAGATTAGATAAATAGAAATAAAGATTTTATAATGTAATAATAAACTTTTTTTTTTGGCTATATAAATTTAAAGATTGCACCGCATTACTACAGGCACAGAATTACCAATATTAGTGAGATTTTTATATAGTCCATTGTCTTGAAAGGGAAAGAGGGGCTTTGATTTGACTCAGAAGGGATACACTTGGGTCAGTCAGAGGCACCGTGCGGACGGCTAAAACACTGACACTTTTATTCGTGTAGATTATCACTTTTCTGTATAAAGATTGTCACTTTTAAAAATTGGCATTTTATTCGTAAAATAATTATATTAAAGATTGACACTTTTATTCGTATAGATTAACATTTTTCTGTATAAAGATTGACACTTTGACCCGGCCACATTATGTGGCCGACCTCACCCAAGTTTTTGTCGACTCAGAAATTAAGGACACACACATGTTGCAAAAAAAAAGAAAAAATTATGCATTCGGCCCGAGAAGACATGTTGGGCCAGAAATTTTGTAAATTTTAGGCCTATTTTTGTAGTAATATTAAAGAGTTTTTCCCACACTAAATCTTTCATCATATTCTTTGTTTTTGGTGGCCTTTTATTCCTTTAATTAATCCCTACTTCTAAAAAATAAAAAAAATAAAAAAAAGGACCAGTAAATAAACCCCATCATAAAGTTATTTTTTCTATTATTCTTTTTTTATTTTCTTTTCATTATAAACTGGGGACAGATATACAATTTTATTTTATTTTATTATTATTTTTTTGAGCAAATTTTATTTTTATGTACAAAAAGAAAATTAGAAGAAAGAATGAAGAATCAGAGAGCTAACAAGATAAATAAAAATAAAATACAAGATAAGGATTTGAAGGCCCGCCGTTCGTTTCCTGCTTCTGTTACCCATATTCGCAGCATAAAAATAGTGTGGCGCCACTGATTTTCCCTTCACTTTCAAGGGCTTCATTTCTTAAAGTCCCTTTGTTGTTGGGTAATTTCTCCTGCTACCTATGTTTCCAATTCTCGTTTCACTTTCTTGATTATTAGTAGATTATTTATGATTACCTTTGTTTGCAGCCAATTATCGATTTTCTTGCCTCATTTTCAGCCTTTTTCTTTTGCATATGACTTGAGGAGTTTGGGAACTTTTCATCTAGTTATGTATTGGTTATTGGGATTATAAGCACTCTCATATTGTGTTATTGTTTGAATGCTCTGAATTTGATCATAGGTTTATTGTGTTTAAGGTTAATTTTGATAGTGAAAAGGGGAAAATGTTGGTAGTATTGATTAAATTCTTGGATGATGTGGTTCAATTCTTGATATAGTGTAGCAATAATCTAACTTCAAGATGCTTCTCGAAGCTTTTTTTCGATTTCGAATGCGAAAAAACAAGTCTTTCCTTCTGCTAATAGTCTTACTTTGCTTATGTTTGTATGTATAACTGTATATGATGTATTTGGGCTTAATATCTGTGCTGAAAATTCATGTGTTTGCTGGTTTTGAACGAGGCTGGACATTCGTTGATGGTCTTTTTTTCTTCTTTACTTTGTTTGTGGTGTTTTAGGTGATGAAATTGCAGAATGAGTGTTTTCAGTAGTGATCATTCCCTCTTGAACTGCAAAATGGCTTCTTTAACCCCGAGCTCCACCAACATTTCGCTTACTCAAGCTGTTGCCTTCAAAGCAAAGAAGAGCAACATCTTATCAAGACGTAGCATCTTGCGTAATGTTAACAAACACGCATTGACAGCCCAAAAACACACACTGCCCTTCTCGACATCGATTAGATTGTTCCCCCAATTTCATATTGGGTGTGTTCTCAAGCCCAAGCAAAGAACTCTTGCAGCATCTGCTTCGGGCACAGATGTTGCTGTGGAGGAAACGGATACGTCTTCAGCAGATACCGAAGCTTCTCCAGAAGCTAGTGGAGGATCAGATGTTGTACCTGATCCTACTCCCATTAAGTCTCAACGTGCAAGACCTTCTAGACGGAGTGAGATGCCACCTGTGAAGAACGAGGAGCTTATAGCCGGGGCAACTTTTACCGGAAAAGTTAGATCAATCCAGCCATTTGGTGCTTTTATCGATTTCGGTGCTTTCACCGATGGGCTTGTTCATGTCTCTCAGCTGAGTGATAGCTATGTGAAGGATGTTGCTACTGTGGTTAGTGTTGGGCAAGAAGTGACAGTGAGATTAGTCGAAGCAAACATAGAAACTGGTCGAATTTCCTTGAGCATGCGTTCGGGTGAGGACTCTAGTAAAGGTCAGCAACAAAGAGACTCTCAAGGCGGCAGTGATAGATCTAGACCTCCTAGAAGAACAGGTCAGAATTCCAATCAGACAAGAGATGGGCCTAAGAAGTTCTCGAAATTTGCCAGAGGCCAGATTTGGAGGGAACCGTGAAAAGTCTAGCTAGAGCCGGTGCTTTTATATCTCTTCCTGAGGGCGAGGAAGGATTTCTGCCTACATCCGAGGAAAACGATGATGGGTTTGGGAATGTTATGGGCGTCACTTCGTTGGAAGTAGGGCAAGAAGTCAAAGTTCGAGTTTTGCGTTTATCTAGAGGGCAAGCAACGTTAACAATGAAGAAGGATGAAGATGTTAAACAGCTGGATTCCAAGCTAAGTGGTGTGGTACATACAGCAACTAACCCTTTCGTTCGAATCTTCCGTAGCAACCCTGACATCGCTGCCTTTTTGGATGAAAGGGAAAATGAGAATAAACAAGTTGAGAAAGTGGAGGAAACTGTAAAGGATGCAGATGAAACCACAGCGGAAGCCTTGGTTAAAGAAGATGATGTAGAAAAGATTCCTGAGGACTCTGAAACGAAAGATGACAAGGTTGAAATTATAGAAGAAGTCGAGGCCAGCTCTGTTTTAGTAGCTGAGGAACCTTCTCTAACTGAAAGTAACGAGAGCACCGGTGATGAGGTATCTGGAGAAGTAGCTGATGTTTCTTCCCAGATTGTTGAAGATGCTAAAGAGAATGCGGTTGACGATGCAACTACAACTCCTGTTATTGAAATTGAAAAGGATATAGAATTAACTATTCAGGCCTCAGCAGATGTTGCTGTTGAAGAAACTGTTGTCTCTAATGAAGAAACACCAAAAGCAGCCGATGGTATAGTAGCAGAAGAGGAAGAGAAAAGTACAGAACAAGATACTGAAGTGACTGCAGCCATCGACCCTGTGGAAAGTGACAGCAGTGATAGCTCAAGTGCTGAAGCCATTTCTGCAGGTTTGTGTTCATGCATAGTTCATATTATAGACTGGAAACCTTTTTCCATCTCGATTATAAGTTGAAAATATCGTTTTCTTCATGCAGAAAGTCCTGTTGTCGATGACAATCTTGGAGTTGAGGTGAATGGTGTAGAAAACCCTACTTCCGCAGATCCTCAGCCAAATGGAGATGCCTCGAATTCAAATGGACCGACTAGTAGTGATTCGACTACAGAATCCGAAGTAAAAGGTCTGATTTCTTCCTTATCTAAATTAGTCTTGTATATAGAAACATATTGCTGAATTATTTGTTTTCATGTCATCAACAACTTCAGTCCTTTCGGTGTATGTTAATGTTAAAGAACTGCATGAATAAACAACCTTCTTAGTTTTTCTCTAATTTTCGTAAGTGAAAACTAAACTAGTTTGGATCTCACGATCTTTGTGGTCAGATTAAATAAGTGGTATTTGTAGAACGGAGAAAGTGCTCGTAAACTGTCTTATCTGAAATTTTAAACATAATTCTAAGTAAATTATTTAGTAAATGGTGACCTAAGAACTTTAAACACCATTAACTATCCTTTTTTTTTTCTTTTTTTCTTTTTTCTGATTGAAACTTCTCAAAGATAAAAGACATTATAACAGTATACTTATCTTCCAATGATTCTTTTATTAGTTCATTTTATAATTACATCTCGGAATACAGCTGTTGTATCACCAGCTCTCGTGAAGCAGTTGCGAGAAGAAACAGGAGCAGGAATGATGGACTGTAAAAGAGCTCTATCAGAGACCGAAGGAGACATTGAAAAAGCTTATGAATACCTCCGAAAGAAAGGTTTAGCAAGCGCCGATAAGAAATCCAGTCGAGCCACAGCTGAAGGAAGAATTGGTTCATATATCCATGATAGCAGAATCGGTGTCCTAATAGAGGTTAACTGTGAGACAGATTTTGTTGCCCGAGGCGAAATTTTCAAAGAACTGGTTGAAGACTTGGCCATGCAAGTGGCTGCATGCCCTCAAGTACAGTATCTCAGCCCCGAAGACATTGCACAGGAGTTTGTTGATAAGGAGAAAGAAATAGAAATGCAGAAGGAAGACCTATTATCCAAGCCGGAGCAAATTAGATCCAAGATTGTCGAGGGGCGGATAAGGAAGAGGTTGGAGGATCTTGCCTTACTGGAGCAGCCCTTTATCAAGGATGATAAGGTGGTGGTGAAGGACTGGGTGAAGCAGACTGTTGCAAAGATTGGCGAGAATATAAAAGTCAAGAGATTTGTACGCTATAATCTCGGAGAAGGTTTGGAGAAGAGAAGCCAAGATTTTGCTGCAGAGGTTGCTGCCCAGACTGCAGCTAAACCCGTTTCAACACCTACGATTCCAGAGCCAGCTGTTGCTGCTGAGACCAAAGAAGCCGTACAGGAGTAAGTATTTGATAATATCATAATACGCTGTGCTTTATGTATTCAGTTTGCTGCATGTTTATTGATGACGATTAGGCTCCTTGCATATTATTAAGGCACCACTTAGTTCTGAATTTGTTTTAGAATATCACCTCATCATCAAGTGGGGTGGATCCCAATTGCAACAAATCGAAAGGTTTGCTATGACTTTGCCATGTGCTGTAAGTGATGTTGTAAACCAAATCGGAGATAAGGTGGTGCTTGAATTATATGCTATTTATGCTAAAAAATGAAATAATCAAGATTAAGATCAGTGGATGTGGTAATTAGTTTCTATAGAAGGCAAGGATCCCTTAATCTTTTGCTTCTTAGCAGTGTGTTGATGTCTTTATGTCGTTTTCATTTTCTGTCAGTGGTGGTATATGACATAATATATAGTTCTCTGAAAATTAATGAAGAACTGAATTCAGGTTCCCGAGTTTAAACTCTATCTTCATTGATTCGTCGTTCTAAATCTTGCTACTTTTGCGTACGTGTTGAAATCAACGACTACTTGTTCATCGTCTGTCATCATTTTCTATAAGTATCTATTTCTCTCATGCAATGAAAACTGACATGCTTTCTGAATACTTTTAGGGCTCCGAAAGCTGCGATTTCAGCTGCGCTGGTCAAACAACTACGAGAGGAAACTGGAGCTGGAATGATGGATTGCAAGAAAGCGCTTTCGGAAACTGGAGGAGACCTTGAAAAGGCGCACGAGTACCTCAGGAAGAAGGGGCTTGCAGCAGCTGACAAAAAATCGAGCAGAATTGCAGCTGAAGGCAGGATCGGAACTTACATTCACGATTCTCGAATCGGAGTTCTGATCGAAGTCAACTGTGAAACTGACTTTGTGGGAAGGAGTGAGAACTTCAAAGAACTGGTTGATGACCTGGCGATGCAAGTCGTGGCCTCACCACAAGTGCAGTACGTGTCAATCGAAGATGTCCCAGAAAGTGTCGTTACCAAAGAGAAGGAGCTGGAGATGCAGAGGGAAGATCTTCAGTCGAAGCCCGAGAATATAAGGGCGAAGATTGTCGAAGGAAGAATCACAAAGAGGCTAGGAGAGCTAGCTCTCATGGAGCAACCCTACATCAAAAACGATACAATGGCAGTGAAGGATCTGGTGACGCAAACTGTGGCTGCACTGGGGGAGAACATCAAGGTCAGGCGATTTGTCCGTTTTACCCTTGGGGAGACGAGCGCCGCAGCAGTCGAAGATCAAGCTTAGAGAGAGTGATCGCGTGTTTCGATATGGAGACGGTGAGGTCTTCTCTACTCTGCAGGTATTGCTTGATTCTTTTTGTTAGAACAAAAAGGCGTTTTTAAGTTTTTGAATTTGAGAGGCGGAAGGGGTTTAGCTCGAATTTCGTTGTGATAGTACAAATTAAAACAATTTTGTAGAGAATTTATTTTATTATGAAATACAAATTTATTTTGTATTTACGTATCAAATATGGTGAGCTTTAGTCCTACTGATTTTTTTTCGTGAAACTCATTCTAGTTTATGTAAATTGCTTTTGGAATTTGTTTGTTTTATGAAACTTTGAGAAAATACTTTTTTATGGCGGGATCATTAGTTACATCATTACTAGAAATAAAATCATTAATAAGATATACATCTCATTTTTTAGATGTTGAAAAAGACATTAATGAAAAAATTGTAGAACCAAATGCAGAGTGGAAATGAAAATCACTTAAAAAAATAAACCTCATTAAAATATAAAGGGAACCCCATAAGATTGTATATATATATTTTTAAATATCAATATTATAGTTTTGATGTAGTATAGGTAAAAACATCTACCAAAAGTACATTGTGTCATTTTGCTCCCGCATGTACCATAAGCAGACGTAATATGCTTAGGCCCTGTTTGGTAGGTGTTACAAGGCAAGATATCATGCCTTATCTCAGTTCCGCTTTCTGTTTGGTAGGTGAGCTTCCTTATCTTATCATCCCGCGATAACGTGCCTAAGCCAGATGAAATAACGTGATTTCTTTTGATAACATATCGGTCCCCATCGACGAGATAATTAAACGCAACCTGCAACAGTAATTGAGATAGATGTGTTATTACGAAAATCACCTCAGCTTCTTCTTCTTGCCCTAAATTCCTTTGCTCCCAATCTACCCAAAAATTTGTAGTCAATCTCCGTCCATTCCAGATAATAACGAATGGAGCATCGGTAAATCAGACAGGCGTGAATCTACAAAAATCTACTGTCGCTTCTTCTTCTTGCCCTAATTCGAGAAGCTTTCTATCTGTGATTTCTTCAAGATAATTCATCGAGCTATGAACGATAATCCAGATTGATTGGTCTTCAACCCCAAAACATTAACGGTAAATCTCCCTCCTTTGTATTTAAATTCCCTTTCTTAATAAAAGAAAATCATCGGATTGAAGAATCGGCTTCGCTCCAGTCGGCTGCCCTAATTCCAATTATTCTGTCCCTGAATGAGGAGATGCAATACGTGTTTGTTTTATTCAATAGGATAGTGCCGCATTTCTGTAGGGTTATATTGGTAAATTCATTTTTTATACTTGATTTTATGGATGTATATCAAACACTTCTTCAAGATATCTTCATGTTTGTTAACACCTACCAAACACGAAAATAAAAGTACAAATCTTAGTTGGATGAGATTACTATCATGATTGTTATCTTAATATGGTATATCTCATCTTGCCTACCAAACAGGGCCTTAGGGGTGACGTAATGATAACGAAAAATAAATAAATTCTACTAAAAAAAACTAATTCCTTATTGAAAATTATTGACCAAGCAAGAATGCATTTTTCTTTACATAACCGCTTGATAATGCTATTCCATAGGAATCGATCAAACCTAAAACCTTAAAGCCAAGTATTGAAGAGCATTTTACTTTTTAATAATTTAATTTCTCTCTTTTACCGCCTTTAGATGTAGAGCTAGAAAACAATTACTATTACTATATGCATAAAAGATACTCGATCAAAAGAAAAACAATGATATTATTATAATTTCAGGTTAATGATAGTAGTACTATATAATTGAAGATCTCTTAATGTCTATTTTTGCCCGTTTTTGAAATGCACATTCAATAAATGCCCATTGTGAAATTACACATTCACAAAATGCCCGTTTTTTTAAAATATAATAAAATTGGGCCCCACTTCACACATCAATTTCCGCATTTCACGTATTTTTGGGATATGATTTTGTCGTTTTCCAAAAGCGAATATCGCTGATAAATATCGCTGCCCTCATGCAGCGAATAGCGCTGAAATAACAGCTCATATCGAGCGCTATTGATACAGCATCGGGCGTTTAAAAATGAATATTTTCATTAAAAACATCGAGCGCTTTTAACCATACATCGAGCGCTTTTACCTAAACGTCGAGCGCTTTTAACCAAAATACGAGCGCTTTTCAGCTGTTTGTTGTTTTGTAGCAATTATTGCTACAAAACAAACAATTGTGCGAAATTCACGGATCTACAAAATTATTCGCACAGTTACTTCACGGATTAAATAGTAGCATTTACATAGTAAATCAAATAATTCAATTGAAAAGCTATGTATTCAGGACTCAGTCGAAATCTTGAGCTCATTCTTGTGAGCTAAAGAAATTTCAGAAAAAATAGGGAGGAAGAGGAAGAAGTGAGGAGAAT